>CM056505.1:46485538-46894563 GCA_029783415.1 Anisodus acutangulus | reverse complement strand
GGTTATGATTTTTGACTTCTTAGGTTTTGTTTGATTTAGAAATTGATATGATGAAGGAGAGATTCGCCAAGCTGCTACTTGGTGAGGACATGTCTGGAGGTGGTAAAGGGGTTTGTACAGCACTCGCAATCTCAAACGCTATTACATATCTATCTAGATAGTTTATAAAGAAAAACAAAATAAGATTAAAAAAATTGGAAAAATTACAGCCAAATACATTCGTCCATCTAATTTATCAAATATGTACACAACGTATTGATAGTGTATACCTATACATATAATATACATATTTATACACTACCTATACAATATACCGTGTATTTGGTTGTATATAGATAGTGCCATGTTTGATAACCTATATGACCAAAGGGTGTATTTATATAAGTTTCCCTTAAAAAATTGTACTCACTCCGTTTCAATTTAAGTGTTTTACTTTTTTTTTTGGTTTGTCCCAAAAAGAGTATTTCTTTCTACCTTTAGTATGTTTTTTCCAATTCAAAATAAGTTTAAGACCAAAGATTTAAAAGACCTAACACATCTCATTCCACCTATGGTTATTGTTGCTGTTTCTTAAGTTCTTATTGCAGAGTGGAAAAGCGTGTCTAGGTCTACATCACTGCTGACAATTTCTCACCTGAATGTCTTCTTGATTGCCTGGACTTGTCGTCAGAGCGCCATACACTGGAAGTTGCAAATAGAATTAAGCTGTTGTGCATGTTTGGAGACTCAAAAGTTATCAAATTACGACTTTAGATTTCAAAGTTAGTAAGTTAGGCTTTAAGATATAATTTTAGATTTTAAAGTTAGTCAAGTTAGGCATATCTTTATATTTCAAAGTTAGTCAAGTTAGGCCTATCTTTATATTTCAAAGTTAGTCAAGTTAGGCCTATCTTTATATTTCAAAGTTAGTCAAGTAAGACTTTAATACATAACTCTAGATTTCAAGGTTAGTCAAATCAGACCTTAAGAAATAACTTTATATTACAAAGTTAGTCAAGTTAGACGCATAACTTTATATTTCAAAATTAAATCTTAACACATAACTTTATATTTCAAAATTAAATCTTAACACATAACTTTATATTTCAAAGTTAATCAAGTCATATCTTAAAACATAACTTTATGTATCAATTGCACCAAATGGAGAAGATAAATTAATATATGCATGAAATAAAAAAATAAAATTGGGTGAAAAAATAAGACCCACGACCAGAGGCAAGTAGTAGTACCATTATTCATTGCAAATATCACAGAACTCGGTGCAATTACTGCACAACCTTTATCTATTTCACCACCATGAAAACGACCTCATGAAATCCCTCTTTATGAATCCCCCCATTAATAATAATAATGTTTCCCAAACAAACCTCTTCCCAATGGATAATGGTACTACGTCCTCGGGCATAGCTGGATGATAAATGAGTGATTTAAAATTCAACTGGAGGTCTGCAGTGTGAGTTCGAACCTTGGTGAAAGCAATTTGCTCTCTCTTCTGGAATAAGATCTTGTAGTGATATCAGTTTCTCTGTTCTCAAACACTGGCCATTCAGGCACATCCCGCGATTTACTGATAGTAGTGCTGAGGGACCGGGACTACTATCTCTAGGAATAATCTGGAGTAAGCCGAAAAGCTGGATATCAAAAAAATAATAATGGGACTACTACTATCTTTTCCTCCACCACAAGATACAAAGACGACAAACACGAAGTTGAAACAAGCATAAACTATTCTTCTACATTATCACTTTGTACCAATTATATTTGCAACAAGTTGAAAATGAGTCAGCCACCACCAGCAGTAATTGCACTGAGTTCTGTGACGATTTTGAAATTTGGAGTGAGGAGAGAAAGATAAGATTGAGAGTGAAGGAATCTAAATTATGTGAGATGAGGGATATTTTCATTCTAATGTTATTGACTTAAAGTATTTAAGGGCAAAAATTAAAATATCCAGGGATAAAAATTAAAGACCAGCTCAAAATAAGGCATTTGTGCCAATGATCCCAATTTTTATTAGATGTTTATTTTTCAAAAAATAATAATATCAAATAAAATGGATATGGAGTATTATTTAAATCCTTGATAGGAGCGCATTTCTTGAATGAGTCATACACGGTGAAAGTATAAGAAATAATAAATAATAGCATAAATCAAATGACAAGAAACTATAATAGTAATACTACGACTACTGGTACACAAGAAGATGTGTGACAGCGCTCAACTGCTTACTAGCCTTCTACTCTAATTCGTCTCCTTCGTAACCTCATATTTAAGGTCATGTCATCGGTAAGCTGGAACTGCACCATGTCCTCAATAAGCTGGAACTGCACCATGTCCTGTCTAATCACCTTTTCCCGATACTTTTTCGGTCTACCTCTACATCTCCTGAAACTGTCCATTACCAACCTCTCACACCTCCGCACTGGGGAATCTGTGCATCTCCTCTTCACATGCCCGAACCATCTCAACCTTGCTTTTCACGTCTTGTCCTCCACAGAGGTCACTCCTAGCTTGTCCCGGATATCTTGCTTTCTAATCTTATCTCTCCTAGTATGCCCACACATCTACCAATACGATGTTTTCCTTTTTTTTTTGTTAAAAAATTAACACTTTTAAATTTGAAAATAATTAATTTTACACTTTTCATTTTATCTTTAATAAAAACTTTTATAACCACACAAATAATATAAATGTATAACCATTTATAGTATATTTAAGATCATAAAATTTTAAAATTATTTATTTATTTCTAAAATTTCGTTCCGATTTAAATTATGTAAAATAAGTTGACCGGAATGAGCATTACTATTCATCATGATTTGCTAGCAACAGTTAGTGCAGTACGAGGGAAGTACATCACAACTCACAAGTCCTTTTCTTTCTTAAAAGAATCAAAACAATAAATTTTGCTAGATCTTTGCTCCAAAAGGTGGAATCTCCCACCCCAGGAGCCCCCACATCCCGGTCCGACAGGTCTGTGAAGGAGGTAAATTATGGTGACTCAATTGATTTCAAAGGTTAGACCACTACCACGCTGCGCACAAGGGGCCCTCCTTTATTTCAAGAAAAAACCCCCACACTGCCGCTGACGGGATTCGATCCTTGGTCTTTGCTCCAAATATCCCCTTGAAACCAATTGAGCTGCCCAAGCGGATAATTTTGCTAGATCTTTTATTTAGTTTGATCATGTTCATTGATTTTGAAACAAGATAAAATTATGCAGATTCAAATGTCAACTAAAAATAAATAATATTTATTATTCAATGTTCAGATCTAGAGATAATATGTTAATATATTATACGACTATTATGCATCATACAAAAGGATCATGATCACTATAGTGAGTTTGTCGAGTGGTAGCCATTAGTTACAACTTACAACGGTACTATCCGAAATTTTCCTATCAAAGTAGTTCCTAACATATCTGTTATATAAGCTTCATAAACAAACACCCGAAGAACTGCTAAATATATTATGATATCATATAAAACGAACTCAAGTTATTATACAATCATAATAATACATATATAAAAATATAGAGAAAAACTATATACGTTGAGATTTCTAGTAAAGTAACCACAACTCAGTACACAATTGCTCTAAATGGGGGATTACATGGCAACATAATTGGGAAAAGGGGCATAAGGAAGGATGATCCCTTATCCCCTTTATTGTTTGTCATCTGTATGGAATATTTTACAAGAATTATGAATTGGGTGGCTGAGCAAGTAGGGTTTGAATACCATACCAAGTGCAGAAGTATGAAGTTGAATCACCTCTGCTTTACTGATGATATGCTTATCTTTAGCAAAGGGGAATTCACCCCAGTGGTGCTAATGCTAAGGGGTATGCAAACATTCTCAGTAGCATCAGGGCTCACTACTAACAATGCAAAATCTATCATCTTCACTGCTAATATGCCTATGCCTACACAAATGGTGAATGATTTATATGAACTGACTGGATATACAAAGGGTAAACTGCCATTCAGATATCTGGGGGTGCCCATTTCATCTAATTGAAATCGAGTTATTCCATCCAAATATGGGTATAAGTGTGAAGTTTGAAGACGACATTTTTGTTGGGTATTTTTGCTCTATGGTACTTTATAAAGCAGTACGGGAAGTATATAACTATTACAAGTATTTGAAAGGATAAACAAAGATTCAATAATTCAACTAGTAATCTGAAATTACAATATAATCACAAAACTGAAATTACAATTTTGTTGAAGACGGAAAAATGGAAACTGGTTTTGCTGAGTCGAGTGTGGCACTCTGTCCTTAAGACAATATTGCCCCGTATGTATCATTTATACGTCCTGGACAATTTGTCTCCCAAGATAAAACAGCAATGGAACACTTGAGCAAAGGAAACTCAAGAGCTACCGTGAAGAATATTGAGTAACGAAATGATGCCTTGGAAGTTGTAGGAAGAAGAAAAGCTTCTGCTTGTGTAGGCTTCTGAATTTCGTGTATATTACATGTGTGTTCTTGGTGCTCAACAATGGTGTAGGGGGTGTTTATATAGGTGATGGAGGGGGCTGAAAACTGTCTCCATAATAGCCAAATAATGGTCATTATGGAGGTAGTAAAGTCACCAACATAAATGGTGAAAGACCAACGGATTTGGCCATTATAGGAGGAGTAATTCAGCCAAAATAAATGGCTGAATTGAGAGCCCAAAAAGATAATATCAGAAGGCCCACAGCCCACGACCCACGACCCACGACCCGTGGCCCGTGGACCCGAGAACCCGGAACCCGGAACTCGGAACCGGAACCGGACCGGACGAGCGGGCGGCGACGGCGCGCGTGTGGTCTTTCCTTGAACCGAAGCACATCTAGGTCCTCCCTCCTTTAAACACATGGGATACCCCTTGGGGTCCCAAACCCCAAACCAATTTCGAGTCTTATATACACAACAATTCTTTCTTCCTCTACCGATGAGGGAGAATTGAACACAATTCCACACTTTCCATGCTTCAAACACCTTACTTCGTGGACCAATATCTCTTTCATTTCTCAATGAAATTTGACGATTCTTGGCCCTACGGTTATCTACGTACTTAGTAGATCATGCATGTGTGAAGAACCTGATTCTCCAACATACGTAACACTAGTGTTTAAGCCGTTAAAGTTGGTCGGTCGCAACTCCCGCCAAAGGCAAATTTCCAACAATCCCCTCTTGAAAGAGATTTTGGCGCACTCACATGGTGTCTTTTTCATTTCAAAGCAATATTTCAATGGACCGATGTTGCATAAGGAGAGGTAGCCTCAGCTTTGAACCTTCCATAGTTGAATACCATCGGACTTACTTACTGCGCGGTGAACGTGATGTCTTGAACCGTCAGTGTTTAGTGTAAGCCAAGACAATGATACCAACACAACAAATTCCCTTACTCTCTTCTTCGTAATGTTTTGTCCGTTTTGGCCATGGACAACGTCTTGGATTCTTAAGTGCGTTCATTTTGAGGCGGCCCATCCTCGCACTTAAATAGGTGGTCTCCTACACGGTATCCTGCTATACCCCACTTCACAAGTGTTAGGAACCATTAAAAGTTTCCCAAAAAACCTAACTTCAACTGTTGAGGAGCATTACAGGTTTTGAAAACTTAACCTTTACCCACACTGCAGATAGCACTTAAAGTCTATCGCGGGAACGGCTTTGGATTTGGTGTTTCTTTTCAGAAATCACTATCCGAAGTGCTCATGCTTCCACTGAAGCGATCAACTGAACCTTTACAACTTAGTTTTCCCATTGAACCAAATTACTGGGATCTCCGGTTAAATGAGTTGGGTTACCACTGTATTGGTCCGTATATTTTGGGTTTTAAGCCCATTCCCCTAGACAGGCAGAACACTTGATCTCCGGGTAGTCCCTTAGTTAGTAAACAAGGAAGTGACACCCGTGATGATCAACTGTCATACGGTCTTATGTCTCCTGACAAATCCTGACAGATATGTCCAGACGCCGTCATCCGTGTCCTTCCTAAAGCCGACCGGCTAGCCACAGTTTATAACTGCTGAAGGCACGAGTTTCTCCCAATAGGGGACGTCCTCTAAGGAGTCGTGAAGTTACTCAACTTCTTTCATGCTTTGTATAAAGCGATAAAGTCCGATTCCATCATGAATCGGCCGATGCAAGTTTGCTTAGAGGATTTTCCAAGAACCACCATACACATTTACTTGTGGCTTTGGTGTTCTTCAGATCTGATGTCCAGTTTGCATCACTGTGTTCTCTCAGAACCGCTGGACATCCAGAATACTATAATCCGAAGATAAGCGAATAATTCAGATATCGTCATATCCGACTTAACACTTTCTATTGATCATGTATTAAGATCATCAGTGAAACTTAGTTCAACTGATCTGTTTGTAGGACGATACCAGGTCGGTTGTAGTGTGTACAATACATTGAACTACACGTGATCTGTGCGTATCGCTCCTTGTCTATGGGTGCATCATGATTCCAATCAGTTCTATGATTCATATCCATTGATGGCTTCAACGAGACTGTCAACTATCGACCAGTCCGTTAGATGTCTTTAGAAATCCAATTCCTAAGATGTCATCTGTGATATCCATATCTTTCATATCGAGACTTTGTTTCAATATGACTTTTACTTTCAGACTGTTGATTCTCCAACTGTTGGCTTTCTAACTTCAGATTCAATGTTTCTGTGCTCAGATTCATTGTTTCTGTTTTATCTGAAACTTTCAAGACCAAAATGTAAATATTTGGGGACCAAGATGAAAGTTCAGAAGAAGCCCAACAGTCGTAAAACCAACTCGATTCTCTTCTTCCAACTCTCCGGTTGGGAAGGTCAATTTCAACATTCATGCCACGCAAGACTGCAATGGCCCATGATGTTAAGGCGCTCCCAGGGAGCACATGTACAAGTAGTCGAGGCTTTGAACTCGTCAGTAGATCCATCTACTTTGTACTCACTTTTGAGTATCATTTTTCACAACCCAAAGGTTCTTTTTCCGGAGGAAGATCAACCATTACGCAAGTATGGTTCTATATGATGGAATATATTTCTCTCTTTAGCTTCTTTCCAAAGCAGCGCTTTTGGAGATAACAATTATTTGTTAATTGTCCATGGTTCGTTCTTAACCATACAAGCTAGAAGGACTGGAACAAGTCCTTGTCCCCTCTTTGCTCCGTCTTGGTTCAACATCTAGAACCCCTGAGTTCTGCAGATCTGGAATATTAAGTTCCGGATAGCCAGCAACTTTCGAGTCCTGTAGATACGGAATGTCTAGTTCCGGACAGTCAGGCCCTCGCGGGTTCTTGTTAACCTTGAGCAATTACTCATTTTTCCTTTTTCAAGGAAAGTTATCTTATAAGAATTCAACATTTTTTGACGCCAATAGGCGATAAGTACTACTGTTATTTACAGATCCAGTGGATATGCAATCTACAGTCTTAGGTCGAACTTGACCCGTGGACCCATGGACCCGTGGACCCGAGAACCCGAGAACCCGGAACTCGGAACTTGGAACCGGAACCGGACCGGACGGGCGGGCGGCGGCGGCGCGCGTGTGGTCTTTCCTTGAACCGAAGCACATCTAGGTCCTCCCTCCTTTAAACACATGGGATACCCCTTGGGGTCCCAAACCCCAAACCAATTTCGAGTCTTATAGACACAACAATTCTTTCTTCCTCTACCGATGAGGGAGAATTGAACACAATACCACACTTTCCATGCTTCAAATACCTTACTTCGTGGACCAATATCTCTTTCATTTCTCAATGAAATTTGACGATTCTTGGCCTTACGGTTATCTACGTACTTAGTAGATCATGCATGTGTGAAGAACCGGATTCTCCAACATACGTAACACTAGTGTTTAAGCCGTTAAAGTTGGTCGGTCGCAACTCCCGCCAAAGGCAAATTTCCAACAATTTTTATTCACAATTGCTAACGAAAGGTAATATTAGATAATAAAATAAAGTAGATGAGTATTTTTTGATCCTTTTCCCTAAAAAAAAAGTGTAGTAGTTCTTAATAAACTTACCTATATAGGTGGATTAGGATAGATTTGCGAAAATACATTCCAAAAAGGTGTTACAAAAATTATTGATAAAAGGAAAGAAAAGAGATTACATCATATGCAAGTCATTAATTTGATCACAACAATTGTCATTATTTTTGCTATAAAAAACCCTAACACTTTCATTCATCAATCATTTAATATACTTTGTTTTCATAGAGAGGATAGAAGTAATCAAGTAAGATAGCAAATGCAAATTGCTTTTGATACGAGGAAAATACCAAAGGTGCTTTCATTGTTTGATTTTCTTTTCTTAACTTTGATTTATGAACTTGAATTTGAGTGTTTTTTTTTTATTTTCAATTCTTCCATATTTAGTTAGTTAAAATATTTTAAAAAGTATTTTGTTTAAAAATAAAATTTCTTAAAAATCAGAAAAATGACTTTTCAGTAGAATAGGAAAAACCAATTCCGTAAAGAAAAGAGATCTTTGCCAATTTTCTGGGTGACTCATTGAGTGACAAAAGCATTCGTCATTAATTTTTATTTTTTTGTAGCGTAAGGAGAATGTCGATGACGCTGAATCATAAATTCATATTGTATCATCAGTTCATCAATTGAATCAATGAATTACCAAGTTATATTCCTTTCTTGGCTTTTAGAATCTTGTAACCCTAGATTTATCTAGAATTGGTAGAAAAAAACTGAAAATATTGATGAACAGTCTATCAATAAGCGAGCCTATAGTTCAACTGAATCCAGATCAAGTACTTCCAACTCAACGGTTCATACAACAATGAGTTACATACATGAAAGTCACGATGGTAATGCCGACACATCATTATCAACTTCAGGTTCAAGTGAAGGTGAAAAAGACTTACTTATGGATCTTGTAAATGTGATAATAATTGTAGGAACTATTACAGGCGTCAATCGCTAGGCAATCAGGGAAAATTCAAATGAATTTTGTCAAGTATGAAAAAAAATCTGACGAATCAATAATGTTGATTGCTTTTACGGTGCTATGTGAATTGTTATTTTCCCCTTTTAATTCAATGTCAACATAATGGCAAATTCATTTTCTCCCGTTCTTGTAAGATTACTAGACATGAGAGTAATCTTGATATAATGTTATTAGGTATAATGGTTATGACTTATTTATGTGAAGTTCATCCTCGTTACTCTGCCTACCTAGTCGGTTCATGATGCAGTCTTTGCCCTTTGTCAAACCATTTCAGCATACATGTGCATGAATTGCATCATGGCCGACAAGGTAGATCAAAGAGTGAGGATGAACTTCACATAAATAAGTCATTGTCCTGATAGCTAATAACATTATATTAGAATTACTCTCATGTCTAGATAATCTTACAAGAACGAGAGAAAATTAATCTGCCATTATATTTGACATTGAACTATAAGGAGAAAAATATAACAATTCATATAGCTCCCTAAGAGCAATCAGCAATACTGATTCGTCAGATTCTTTTCTCAAACTTGACAAAACTCCTTTGAATTTTTCTTGATTGTCTAGCGATTTCTGCCTGTAATAGTCCCTTCAACTATTATCAGATTCACAAGATCCATAAGCATAGTCCTTTTCACCTTCACTTGAACCTGAAGTTGATGATGATGTATCGACATCACCATCGTGGCTTTCGTGTATGGAACTCATTGTAGTATGAACCCCTGAGTTGGAAGTAGTACTTGACCTGAATTCAATTAAGCTACGGTCTCTCTGATCGATAGATAGTTCATCAACATTTTCAGTTCTTTTCTGCCATATTCTAGATAGATTTAGGGTTACAAGATTCTAAAAGCCAAGAAAGGAACATAACTTGGTAATTCTTTAATTCAATATTGATGAACTGATGATAAGATATGGATTTATGGTTCAGAGTTATCGGCTTTCTCACTGCGCTATAAAAAATAAAAATTAGCGACGAATAACTTTTGTCACTCAATAAGTTACCCAGAAAATTGGTAGAATCTCATTTCTTTACGGAATTTATTTTTCCTATTCTCACCAAAAAGTTATTTTTATGATTTTTAAGAAACTTTATTTTTAGACAAAATGCTTTTTAAAATATCTTGACTAACCAAATATGAAAGAATTTGAAGTTGAAAAAAACACTCAAATTCAAGTTCATAAATAAAAGTTACGAAAAGAAAACCAAAAAATGAAAGCACCTTTGTTATTTTCCTATTCTCATTTGCTATATTACATGATTACTTCTATAATCTCTTCTTCTTTCTATGAAAACAAAGTATATTCAATAGAAATGTTTATGGTTTAGGGTTTTTATAGCAAAATAATGACAATTATTGTGACCAAAGTTAATGTCCTCATATAATCCCTTTTCTTTTCTTTTATCAATGATTCTTGTAATATTATTTTTTAGAACGGGTTCTTGCAAATCTAATCTAATCACCTATATAGGTAAGTATATTTAAATCTCCTACACCTTTTTTGAATTAGGAAAAGAATTGTTACACCCTGCCTCTATGTAGTTTTCAAAATAAAAGCCAGTTTTATTGGAACCAGGCTTTTTATTTAGGGTTTAACTAATGATTTTAAATTATATGCATTGTTAGTGTAACGAACTTTTATACTATCCGGTTATTTTTATCTATTGTAATAGGTAAACGAATTTGTTTTCAAGATACAAATATCATGTTTTGAAGAGGCTTACATGTAATTATCATTTGGATGACCGGATAGTGTAAGCATAAATCTTAAACTCTTAACTATATCCACCAATGCCAGATAGTGTGAATAATATTTATATAATAAGACACTTTTACTTGTTATAGTAGATAACTGCCTAATCCTCAAAGTTATAAATTTTATTTTTTATTTGGTCACTTATTTTTTTTAATACATAGACCAAAAGGAAATTAGATTAACAACAATGATGGTTTCAGAATAAGATATCATAACTATTAAGAGTCCCACATCGCAAATGGAATGGGAACATTGACTATTTATATGGACTTGAACAATACTCACTCTACATGCTAGCTTTTGAGATTGAGTTAGACCCAAGATCCATTCTTTACATTATATCAGAGTCAGACTCATTTCACTTCAACCACTAATAAAGCTCTTGGGCAACTGGCCCATTTTGCTAACTGCATTAGATTAAAAATAGATAGTCAACAACCACTTACGAGATTCTAGTCAAGTTGAGCTTATTTACTAGACCTAGAATACGAAGAAAAAAAAACTATTGGTGAGAGAGGATATTAATTTTCATTAGTAGGTGAGTTAAATAACCCAAGCCTAAGAAGAAACTTTAGAGTTTATATATTTATAATCTTTTAACATAAAAAATTTAGTATTATCTTACAATAGATCATAATAGGAAAATTACAGAACATGTATTAAATTTGCATAAATTTCAAAGAAAAGGTACGGAAACTTATATAAAAACATATTGTAGAAGTTATAATCAAATATTCAAAAATAAATTAAAGTAAATGGTCTGGAGATTCAAGCTCAACGGCTAATTAATTAAATTAAAACTGTGTTACAAGTCAATTGCCACAAAAAGTTTAGGTTAGAAGCTTTGTGCACTTTTTAATATTTTTTTCTACAGTAACACTAGTCTCTTTTCAGGTTGACCAAACCCAACAATATGTGTTACGAAATTTATATCTATAGGTAGAAATAAGCTAGAAAATTAAATTATAATGGCTGACTTTTTGTGACATAGTCATAAATTTATTGAAAGGAACTGTGACGTTCATATATAGGAAATTAAATACTAGCAGTATAGTTCACACTTAGATCGAACTACTACCTTAATATCTTACATATTTAATGTTCAACTATCTACCAAAAAAGCAAAAAAAAAAGTGAGTTTATGAGGGACATGATATATAAATGATGGTGAGAATAAATAGTAACGTGATTGTTTGACTTTGTATGATTTACTTTTAGGATACATAATATCATGCTGTTGGTTAAGTAGAATTTAATGCCCCAAAAAGATTTTATGGAGTAGTCTAACACACAAATAATTATGGATATTCCAATCGCCTTCAGTAAATATTTCCCTCTGCGCATTTATGGCATTGCCTTTATTATTTTTATTTTTGTAAAAACTTATTCAATGTTTGGAATCTACTGACTCAACTAATTAGGAATCACTCAGTAAAAGGTGCACCATGAGGGGTTTTAGTACTTCCTATTGAAAAAGGATTCTAACCCATTCACAAAATTTAAATCCGAATTTTTTTATTAATGTTGAAAGAATCGTTTACCATTCATCATGCCCTTCGATGGTCTTGACTTTATTTTACTTCTTATTATTTTTTCAAACATCTTCTTTTTGTATGTTTATGTATTTGAAATTTACTGGCTCGATTAGCTTGAATTGACATTATAGAATGCTTCCTATTAAATAAGACTCTATTTCAAGACTTAAAACTAAAACCTCTTGTTAAGATTAAAGGAGCTGCCTTTATTTCACCGTGCCTTTTGATAGTTTTTCAAAATTCATTTTTGTTATTGTTTTGCAGACACAACAAAAAGGTTTAGGAGAAAATAAATTATAGTAACTTTGTTTCTTACGGCACTATATATTCTTCCTTCAATTTCAATTTTTTCTTCTTTAACTTCTTTCTAGTTTGACCTATAGTACTTAATATGTAAGTAACTTAATTAACGCAACTAAAAGAAAAGGTTGAACTTTCTGGAAGGATTAAATGGACTATAGCAAACTTTATGATAAAATCTTTTTGTTTCTTTTTATATATTTATATACATTGATGGCTTAATAGCTTGAGAGGTTTGGTCATAATATGCTTCAACCTTTAAATATATTGGTACGTAGGCGTGTATTATAGTAAGCGAGGATATTAAAAAAGGACGAAGTAATATAAATTTGCATGAATGAAAGTTATTTCGAACGATCCATAATCTATTAGGAGTAGAATCTATCAAAAATCAACAAAAAATAATATACGGTGGAGGAAAAAAAATTATATAAGCAATAACAATAAATTGGGATATTTTAATCATATTAGTACGTTTACTTTAGATATAAGCTTTTGAAAGTTTTTTCATCGTAATGTTAGAGATTTATATATACTAGTAAAAAATATAAAATATTACTACAGTAATACTTTTATTTCTTTTTATGTGTGTATGTGTTACTAAGATGAATTTAAATGAAACGATATAACTTTTTATGTGTATATGTTATTAAGACGAACTTAAATGAAATGATATAAAAATGACAACAATTAATCTTATATATGATATAGTCAGCAAGGTTAATATATATGATATGATCAAATATCATTATATAAAATCAAACGAACGACAAAATAAACTTGAGACTGGCTAGACAAAGGAAAAGTCCACAAAAAATGAGAATAATCATCCAAAAATAAAACATAATAACGATGGCCCAAAGAACTCAAAAGGGAGATGTCCATAAATCACTATGAATAATGTCGAAAGGCATCGGCGAACTAGAAGTAGAGGCTACAAACGGTAATCTAACATGTTTTCCTAGAGGACAAGAAAGACAAATATGAGTACTACGTGTACTCTTACAATTAATTAAAATTATCATTTTTAAGAGAATAAATAATAGACGACCCTGGATGACTCAAATGTGCATGCCACAAAGAAGGAATAAGAATGGCAAATGTTGAAGGTGTGGCTTGACTCGTGGAAATAGTGGTGGTGGTGATTGGATAAAGCTCTCTCCGGCTATTACATCTCATTAGAGGTATCCCCGTCTTGAAATCCTTCACAGAAAATTCAAAAGGGTCAAAGTTAACAGAAACCCAATTTTCAGTTGTGAATTTTCGGACATACATCAAATTTATAATTAAGTGAGGGGCATGAAGGATATTTTTCAGGACTAGAGGTGGATCTGGGGGGAGGGGCAAATTTGTGTGACCATAACCCTGAATTGGAATTGAATTGTCATTACCAACAATTATGCCATGATTATTTCTCAAATTGAAATAAGACGAGAGATTACCTTGTGCGGACGTCATATGAGAAGTGGCACCGATGTCCATGTACAAATTTTTATCCGGGGGATTTAATCCAAGTGTATGCATTGCAGCCTCAATATCCGTAGGTGTCAGACCAAAAATTGGGCCCGCGGTGAAGGCATCTTTGCCTCGGCCGACGGCGGAGCAGTGAGCGGGCCTCTGGCGCTCTGGCCTAGTTCGTTGGAAATCCTAGAAAGTATGGAAAAGTCGTATTGGGCGACTGGCCTAGCAACCCCACGACCAGTTTGCATTGGCCCAAGGTTGCGGGCAGTGGTGTTGTGGCCCAGCCGGCCCACTGCTACCACGTCCGCCATCGCCGCCACTGCTCCGACCACCGCCACTGCTACCACCGCGATTCTTGCCATTATTTTTTCAATTTTGACCCTTTTTGCAGACACCGTTATTACAGTTTTGGCTAGAATTATCCGAGAATGAGTGAGGGTCATCGGACGTGACCATCATCATGACGGAATTAGCTCTGGTAGCCGCCTTTTTTGCCAAACCGATATCTTCTAACGTGAGCATGAAACAGGCTTGGTAGAATGGTGGAAGAGGATTACTTTGACGATGAAGCGTCCCAACACCATTATAAGCCTCGGATATGCCTGCAACCATCTGAAGAACAATACGATTATTTGTGACGTTCTTGTGTTGATCCGCCATTTCCTTCAACCTTTTACAATAGTCTGAGACATTCGAAAAATCCTCCATATTGACATGGAAAAATTCCTGTTCAAGAGTGGCAACACGAAAAAATTTGTTATCTTGAAAGATATCACGCACCCTATTCCAAATATATATAATGCATTTATTGATTTGGTGTAAGTATCGAGTGCGATAAGTGATAATATATACTGTTCAAATTTAATTTACCTACAATATATACTATTCAAATTTAATTTACCTACAATATATACTATTAGATCATCTTTATTTACACATAAATAGCAAGTGACCTATTTTATTTTTATGATTAAAATTTTTATTGCTGCAAATATTTTTATAATTTTTTTTACTGCTAGTGTACTCAAGGTAGAAGGGGAATCCTCGAGCAACATTAAGGTATTTCTGTATAATCTATACTTTACAATTTCTAGTCGTAGATTCAGTAATTGATACTTACTCCTTTTTTAAATCCTCCGTGAATACGGAATATTCCGTGTTACTATCTTTTTATCACTTGATATAAGTTAAAAGTGTTAAACCTATAAATATAGCTACTCTATATTCATTTATTTCTTGGAGATCTTCATGATCTTTTACAATATAATATTGATCTTTTTCTTTTCCTCTACAGTCTACACTGACCATTCACAATTCCATAAGCTTTTTGCTTCTTATTTAAACCCCTCATCTTTTATACCAAACAAAAACGCAGCCTTTCTAAATATTTCTTCACGCATAGTTTTTCTTACATTTATAGTAATATAAAGTTCTCATTTTCATGGAACTAGTTAACTCAATAACTCGTTTGAAGTTAACTCAGTTTATCAATATCTCCATCTTTTTGTCAACTTTTTGTTTGTTTAAAGTTGTATCTGATACACCTAAAGAGCTATTTAAAGGATTTAAAGCAACCCCAAATCCTCAAATTACGAAATATCAACCTATACTTAGTGATATTAATGGTAATTATTCACTGAGTTTTCTCCGAGTTGAAAATGATCAACTCAGTCTTGGTATTATCCATGTTGCATCTTTTGAGTCAATATGGGTTGCTAACTTGACCCGTTTTGCTAAATGGGCTGACCCGACTGAGCTCTTTTTTAATGGTAGTCTTGTTCTGTCGGATCCTAGTTCAGGGGTATTTTGGTCAACTCACACTGATGGAGACCGTGTTTCGCTTTCAAATACATCAAATTTGCAAGTTGAGAAGCTTGATAGTGGAGTGACGTCACCTTTTGTTTCATGGCAAAGTTTTCATTTTCCCTCAGATACCCTTGTGGAAAATCAAAATTTCACAAGTGCCATGACTTTAGTTTCGTCCAATGGGCTTTATTCCATGAGTTTGGGCTCTGATTTTTTCGGGTTGTATGTTAAGTTGAAGGATGGGCCGGGTTTGGATTCGGGTTCGGGTCCGGGTCGAATGTATTGGAAGCACAAGGCATTGGAAGCTAAAGCTGATGTTATTGAAGGCCAAGGACCTATTTATGCTGTACTAAAGTCAGATGGTTTTTTTGGTATGTACCAAAATGAGTCTGTCCCGGTTGATGTAGAATCTTTTAATAGTTTTCAACAACCCGTATCTGGTGTCCGTCGGATCCGGGTCGAACCGAATGGAAACTTGAAAGGGTATTTTTGGGTCGGATCGAGTTGGGTATTGGACTATCAAGCGATAAAGGAGACATGTGAATTGCCTAGCCCTTGTGGGTCGTACGGGCTCTGTCGACCAGGCAAGGGATGCTCTTGCCTGGACAATAGCACAAATTACAACTCTGGTGGGTGCGTCCCGCCGGAAAATCAAGACTCCCGCGACTTTTGCGGGGTCTATGATCATCATAAAAAATACAAGGAATTGTCAAGAAATGGTGTTGAGTTACCTAACAAGGAGTTAATGGACTATCAAAAGATGGTTTCTTTTCAAAAATGTCGAAGTGCATGTGAAGGGAATTGCACATGTTGGGGTGTGGTGTACACTAACACATCTGGATTTTGCTACATACTAGACTACCCCATACAAAGTTTAGTAGGGGTAGGGGATGAATCTAAGATGGGATTTTTCAAAGTGAGGGAGGGTGTAGTGAAAGATAAGATGGAGGTGGGGTTAGTAGTAGGGGCAGGGTTATTATGTGGGGCCATCTTGATATTTGGTGGGGTCATAGGGTTAGGATATTATAGATATAGAAAAAGAAAAAGAGGAGTGAGTGGTTATGTAGAAGATGGAATGATAGTTGGACCCTATAAAGATTTGGGAAATGCAAGTTTTAGTTCAATTGAACTAAGTGAAAGATGAGGTAAGGGATGACATCTTTTGAGATTAGAGACTTAATCATCATACAATATAAATTCTTACTATTATGGTTGAAGTGGGACCCATTATATATGGATATTTGGGCAAGTGGGGTCACTTCTTCACACTTTTTGAAATGGACATTATCTTATCAAGGGGTTGAAAAATTTGATAGTCAAAGGACAAAAAGATGGGTTAAATTTGGCAAAAGATATTCTTGAAAAATTGGAGAAAGGTTAGTTTTTAGATGGATTTTAGTAGTTAAACGACAATGACTTGTGAATTGTACTACATGACCAAACTTTATTGGAACTTTGTAAGGAAATTAGGGTGTATAACAATCTTCTCATAATTGATCAGTTCATAATAAGGTTACGATAGAATGATAAGTACTCAAATATCTTAATAAGAGGTCTCGATTTGAATCTTAATAGCTTTGATATAAAAAAAATGATGATACAAATTTTAATTTAATTGTGTCCCAGTATAAATATCGGGCGACGAATATAAAATAAAAAAAACAACTACTTCATATCAATCCTCGTACATAAAATAGCTCCATTATAGTCCTAACATTACTAGTATATGAATCAAAATAAACCCAATACAACTATACAAGCCCACAGTACTACTACTTATGATAATAGAAAATCAGAGTTCCTCAGTGCATTAAACATGAGCTCATTTAGTGACACGTGTACACCAGCAGTCATCTTCCTATGCTTTAATTCTAATTACTTGTGACAACTCTTTGATCACTTTTGGAATATACAGTGAAAAGAGCTAGCTCTCTCATTTTCAAGAACCACAAATTTCAATTATGACAATCTACTAACTCATCAACTGGGGTAAGTTGTTTTTTCTTCAATTCTTATTCTAATATTTGATTTACATAATGTATGTTGTACTTAAGTTGATGTCACTAATGTTAATTCATGATGTAATTTTTTGGTGGACTTAAAAAAAAAGAATCTATGGTTTTCTTGAGCTTGCATGAAAATTATTGTTTAGTTTGTATTGTTATCAGCTTTTATAGTTTTATGGCTCTTAGGGAGGATATGTGTTGAATTATGTGATCATCTCATCTAAAATTTTAAAATTTTAAAATTTTAATCCGGCAGAGACAATATATTTTTATTTATTTAAGTATATCTTCAAACCTACGTTTCACTCGAACTCTTTAAAAATGTTGTTGGGTGGTGTCAGATCCGTCAAAAGTAGTACATTTTTGGATTATCTGATACGGATGTGACATTTTTGGAGATTCCAAGCGACATAGCTTCAAACACATTCCACTCACATAGTCACATGTGGGTTTCATTCTTTTTCATGAGCCAAACACGTGAAAAATCTCTCTGATATCGAATGGCGGTGGTGAAAATTGAAATTCATGCCCTCTGTTTTCTTTGATATCATGTTAAGAAAATGTATTTTAGACTTAACTCGACCCTAGAAGTTTGGTCATGAGACAAGGGTTGCATATGACCATAAAAGACGATAATTACTCATTTCTTCAATCAATGTAGGATAATCTAATAGCTTGGGACAGAGGAATAATCATTTAGCAAAAACTAAATGAACGTAGATTCTTAAATAATGAGGTAACAGGGCTGAAATTTGTTGATTACAATGGTGGTAGGAAACGGAAAATAAGTAACTGCTAAGTATTACAACAAAATGAAATTACAACAACTGAAATTTCAATAAACTGAGAACAAGAAACTGAGATTATAAGCACTTTGATTTGCTGGGTCAAGTGATGGCACTCTGTCTTTAAGACAAGATTGCCCCGTATATATCATTTATACGTTCTGGAAAATAGTCTCCCAAGATAAAACAGCAACTCAACAAATGAGCAAAGGAAACTCAAGTGTTACTTTGAAGAACGTAGTGTAATGAAATGATGCTGGAAAGTAGTAGGAAGAATTCTGTTTTTTCGTTTGTGTGTTGTCCCAACAATTGAGCCAAAGGCTTCAATATATAGTGCATGGAGGGGACTTGTCAATTGCCCAACTAATTGTTATTAATGGCAATTAGTGAGGAGTAACTCAGCCAAGTAAATGACTGAATTAATGTGCAACGGATTAGAGCTTTTAGTGAGAGTTATTCAGTCAAGTAATGACTGAATTGATGTGCAGATTAATGGAGGTTAACGTTTCAAAACCAACAGCAAAAGCACAAGTTCTCTATCCAATTTTATCTTACCTGAAACTTCAGGGACCAAATTGTAAATATGAAGCAATTCATAAAAAGCCCAAAGCCCACGACTCGTGACCCGTGACCCGAGCCCGTGTGGGCTTAGCCTCGAACCAAAGCACATCTAGGTCCTCCCTCCTTCAAACACATGGGTTACCCCTTGGGGTCCCAAACCCTTACACAAATCTTCATTTCCCCGCCGATGAGGGAGAATTGGTCTATACCACATTTTTATGCTTCAAACACCTCACTTCGTGGACCAATATCTCTTTCATTTCTCAATAAAATTTGACGATCCTTGGCCATACGGTCATCTACTCACTTAGTAGATTATGCACTTGTGAATAATCAAATTCTCCAATATGCGGAACCCTAGTGTTTAAGTCATTAAAGATGGGTGGATGCAACTCCCACCAAAGGCAAATTTCCAACAATCCCCTCTTGAAAGAGATTTTGGTGCACTCACATGGTGTCTATTTCCATCAATATTTCAGCGGACCGATGTTGCATAAGGAGAGGTAGCTTCAGCTTTGAACCTTCCATAGTTAAATACCATCGGACTTACTTACTGCGAGGTGAACGTGATGTCTTGAACCGTCAGTGTTTAGTGTAAGCCAAGTCAATAGTACCAACACAACAAATTTCCTTACTCTTTTCTTCGTAATATTTTGTCCGTTGTGGCTGTGGACACTTCTTGGATTCTTAAGTACGTTCATTTAAGGCGGCATGTCCTCGCACTTAAATATGTGGTCTCCTACAAGGTATTCTGTTATACCCCACTTCACAAGTGTTAGAAACCATTAAAAGTTTTCCCAAACCTAACCTCAACCGTTGAGGATCATTAAAGGTTTTGAAAAATTAACCTTTACCCACACTGCAGATAGCACTTAACGTCTATCGCGGGAACGACTTTGGGTTTATGTTTCTTACATAAATCATAACCCGAATTGATGTTGCTTCCACCGAAGCGCTCAACTGAACCTTTACAGCTTAGTTTTCCCATTGAACCAAATTCTTGGGATCTCCAGTCAGTAAGGTTGGGTTACCACCGTATTGGTCCTTAAAGCTTAGGTTTTAAGCCCATTCCCCTAGACAAACAAAATATATGATCTCTGGTATGCCCTTTGTCAGTGGGTCTGCTATGTTATCTTTTGATTTTATGTAATCAATGGATATTATACTCGTAGTAATCAGTTGCCTAACGGTCTTATGTCTCCGTCGAATATGACGAGATTTGCCGTTGTACATAGAACTATGTGCCCTTACTAAAGCCGACTGGCTGTCGCAGTGTATCATCACTGAAGGTACGAGTTTGTCCCAACAAGGAACATCCTCTAAGAAGTCGTGAAGCCACTCAGCTTCTTCTCCTGCTTTGTCTAAAGCGATAAACTCTTATTACATCATGGATCGGGCGATGCAAGTTTGCTTAGAGGATTTCCAAGACACATCCCCACCACCAATTGTAAATACATACCCACTGGTGGACTTGGTGTTCTCTATATCAGATATCCAGTTTGCATCACTATATCCCTCTAGTACAACTGGATATCTCGAATAATGCAACCTGTAATTTAGTGTGTACTTCAGGTAACGTAGCACCCAATTCAACGCTTTCCAATGATCATTACTTGGATTACGGGTAAACCTAGCCAACTTGTTGACTGCATAAGCACTATCAGGTCGGGTGCAGTTTATTACGTACATCAAACTCCCAATCACATGTGCATATTGCTCCTGGCATACGAGTGCCGATTTTTATCAAGTTTTTTATTTCTATCCAGGGGTGACTTCATAGGCGAACTGTCAAACACCTCAAACTTTCTCAAAACATCCTCGATGTAGTGAGACTGAGATAAGTAGTCCGTCAGACGTCTTAGAGATTTTTATCCCTAAGATGATATCTGCGATACATATATCCTTCATGTCGAAGCATTGTTTCAACATGTTCTTAGTCTCTAGGATTACCCTAGGACTGCTTCATGTGATCAACATGTCATCTACGTACATGCATATCATGACGAATGAGTCAGAGTTACCTTTCGTGTAGACACATTTGTCACACTCGTTAATGGAGAAACCCTTTTATAGTAGAGTACTATCAAACTTTTGTGCCATTGCTTCGGGGCATGTTTCAGCCCGTACAGAGATTTGACAAGTCGACAAACTTTCTTCTCTTGCCCTGGAACCACATACCCCTCGGGTTGTTTCATATAGATTTCTTCTTCCAAATCACCATTTAGGAAGGTTGTCTTAACATCCATTTGATGTATCTCAAGGTCATGCAATGTTGCAATCGCAATGAATACTCGTATGGACGTCATTCTAGACACCGGGGAGTACGTGTCAAAATAGTCAAGGCCTTCTTTCTGTCGATATCCCTTAACTACCAACCTGGCCTTGTACTTATTTATAGACCCATCTGCTTTATATTTCCGTTTGAGTATCCATTTACAACCCAACGGTTTATTTCTCGGAGGAATATCAACCAACTCCCAAGTATGGTTATGCAGGATGGAGTCTATTTCACTCTCAATAGCTTATTTCCATAGCGGTGCCTCTGGAGTTGACAATGCTTCAGCAATTGTCCTTGGTTCGTCATCAACCATATAAGTTACAAAGTCAGGACCGAATGTTTTATCCTTCCTGGCCCTTTTACTTCGCCTTGGTTCCATCTCTGGAGTCTCCAAGTTCTAAGAATCTGGAACACTAGATTTCGAATATTCATCCACTTCGGAGTCCACTAAATCTGAACCATCTAGATCCAGGCAGTCAACGACTCTCGGTTCCTGAGAGCTTTGTTCATAACTTCGTTGCGAGAGGTGGCTCATTCATCAACTAGATGTGAAGAATGTTTTCTTACATGGTGATCTTAAGGAGATAGTTTACATGCATCAGCCTTTGAGTTTTCGAGACCCCACATATCCTAATCATGTTTGTTTATTGAAAAAGTCCTTGTATGAGCTCAAATAGGCCCCTCGGGCTTGGTATAAGATATTTGCGGACTATGTATCTTCTATTGGGTTTTCTCACAGCAGGTTTGATAATTCTCTGTTCATATATCATCGCGGTACTTCCATGACATGACACTCCTCAGTTCTGAGTTTGCTATGAAAGACTTGGGGACCTTGAGTTATTTCTTGGGGATTGTTGTTACTCGTCATGCATGTGGATTATTCTTATCACAAAGAAAGTATGTCGCTGAGATAATTGAATGAGCTGGTATGTCCTCATGTAAGTCTACTTCCACTCCAGTTGATACTAAACCCAAGCTGGGTGTTGCAGCTGGCTCACTTTACGAGGATCCCTTCTACTATCGCAGTCTTGCAGGGTCTCTTCAGTATCTTACTTTTACGAGACTGGATATTACGTATGACGTATAGCAGGTGTGTTTGTTTATGCATGATCCTAGGTTTGAACACATGAATGCGCTCAAACGCGTTGTACGATACATCCAGGGAACAATTGACTATGGCTTGCATCTATATCTATCGTCGGCCTCTACACTTGTCTCGTATACAGATGCTGATTGGGGTGGCTGTCCAGATACCAGACGCTCCACGTTTGGTTATTGCATGTTTCTTGGTGATAACTTGGTCTCGTGGTCTGCAAAGCGACTGTCTACATTATCACGCTCCAGTATAGAGGCCTAGTATCGATGGGTAGCCAATGTGGTGTCTGAATCATATTAGTTACGTAATCTTCTCTTAGAGCTTCATTATCCCATTCAGAAAGTTACCTTGGTTTATTGTGATAATATTAGTGCAATCTATCTTTCTGGTAATTCGGTTCAACATCAGCGCACTAAACACATCGAGATGGATATCCACTTTGTTCGTGAAAAGGTAGCTCGTGGACAAGTACGCGTCTGCCATGTCCCTTCTAGGTACCAAATCGCAGACATCTTTACTAAGGGGCTTCCCTCAGTTCTCTTTGAAGATTTTAGGGACAGTCTCAGCGTACGGCGACCGCCCACTATAACTGCGGAGCTGTGAAAGTATACAATAATATACACGGTATACACGGAATATCCAATGTCTTGTGTATACCGTGTATATCACGGAAACCCATGACAAGTGGAAGACCATGATATACACGGTATACACAATCGTGTATATCTCTATTTTTGGTAACACATTATTTGTATTTAATTAGTATTGTACACTTACCATAATTGTAGAATTTTTGTACAAATAGAATAGGGTTTTGGGAGTAGAATAGGAATAGGATTTTCCATATTATGGATATTGTAAATTGTATATACTCATTCATCAATGAAAATAATCAAGGGATTATTTCTTTCAGTTACTACAACTTTACGGTCTAAAGTTCACAATCCAAACAAAAATATTTTAGTAACTTTTTTTTTGTTCCCATGTTCCTGGAGATCAATATTAACTATTTCTTTTGTTTCAAGGTGTCTTTCACTAGACACAAAATTTAAGAAGTCAAACAAAAATTATTAATATGTAATGTATTACGTAATAAAAGTATTTTTTTATAATGAGTGATGATAGATAAAAAATAACACGCATTTCATATCTACATCAAATTAACAGTCAATTGCACATCAAAATCAATGAATCATGTTGGTAATAGTGTTGCAGAAAGATGAAATATAAATAATGATTTGCTGAGTCGATAGATGGTTCTCTGTCTTTAAGACAAAATTGTTCCGTATAGATGTTTTTACAGTATTGGACAATAGTCTCCCAAGATGAAACAACAACAATCAACAATACAAAGCAAATAATGTTGATTCTGGCAAAGAAAAATAAATATAGAACAGATTGTTGAATAAATCTTCAAATCTCAAATTCTGGCTTAAATCTGTTTTTGTGCCAAGATCTGTGTTTTGGCCTTTTCAAAAATTTTAAAAATTACCTCAAACTTTTATATTTTATAAAAATAAACCATATATTTATCACCAAACCAATTCTATTTCTATTAGCTTTAAATATGTAGTTGGTTGGGTATGAGTTTCCTGATACTATCATGGTTTTAATGAAGTTGTTAAATATTGTGTTTTGTATAATTTGGGATTAGCAAGTATGTATGTTTCGTATCATTGGGTATTCTTGATAGTTTTTACTATTTATGGGTATAAGTAATGTTTCATGTTTTTCAAACAAAAAAGTGAAATATGTTTTGAAAAACTATGGCCGAACACATCTTCAAAACTTGAAAAACTTCACCCAAATCAAGTTTTTCAAAATATTTTTGGGAATCTATGGTCAAACGCTAGCTAATTAAGGTACAAAAACATATTGATCGATGATAGTAGTGGTTGATTCAATATTTTATATGACGGAGTGATATGCTCTATGTATATCGGCCAGAAAAGGTAAATAATGAATTTGGCTGGCTATTTGTGTAAACTCCGTAACTTTTTGCATGGAACCAGAAGTACTACTATTGACTGGGCCAAAATTGGATCACGATTAGAGGGCTTGGTTTGCTTCATCTTGGTGTTCATTCAACATCTTGGGCCTTAATTTGGATCACGACTAGTAGTTGAGGGCTTAACTTGCTTCATGTTAGTGTCCAGTCTTCATATTGGGCCTTATTAACCATACATTGCTTATATACACATTTTATTGTATGCAGTGTATAATTAAACACTTATTATACACTTTCACCCGCCCAAAAAGCAATACTGTCGTTGCCACATCGCCAGGAACCCCAACAAAAGAAAAAAGAAAGATGAGCAACAATGGCCATCACTCAAGACCAACAAGGTACCGTATGCAGGAATATTCACCTATTGTCCATCGGTTATGCCTTTCGGACTGAGAAAGCAATTCAGCTTCATAACTCGAAAAGTTGTATTGACCTAACAAAACCACTCTTTCAAAGGTTGGATCAATCACAACTTTTTTCGACTAAAACACCGAGCTAAACACTACATTAGGACACTGCTGTTATACATCTAAATTTTCTTCAATTTGTAGTAGATTAAGAAAATGATTCAACTTTGCATCTTGAGCACAACTGTAGAAAACTTTAAGTTGGAACCAACTACAACAACAAACAACAACAAAAACATACCCAATACCCAGTGTGCTCCCACAAGTGAGGCCTGGAAGGGTAGGGTGTACGCAAACCTTACCCCTACCTTTGGAAGTTGGAACCATGATCTCTAAAATTAACATGCTCCAAGATCACAAACCATGTGAAGTAATTCCATAGTTGGCATTCAATACAAGAAGCAAATAAATTTTTTATTCAAAGCCTGCAATGATAAAGTACATCTAGTGTACAAATTGATTCGAGAAAAACTTTCAAAAGCTAAGCAATCGCCTACAACCTGATACAATGTTGATCCTAACTAAACAGATTAAAAGATTACTTCCATAGAGGATATGCGAAAGCTGCTTAGATAAAGCTATAGCCCGGTTTTGATTTAATATCCTTTCTTGCGCTTGTCTCTTCTCCTTCTTGCTTGGGTGGTACGGTACAGTGAGGCTAATCCCAACTCTAATGCACAGCAACGTGGAGAAACAATTGAGCTAGTAAACATAAGGTAAGATCCTGTAAGGAACAAGTTTACGGTATTCTGCCCACACGTCTTTGTACTTCTCTGCACATCGAGCTTCGTCCCTTCTCTCCCTCCATATTAGCAGAATGAGAAGATATATGGGGTAAAAGTATGGAACCACGGAGCTGCATGCATACACGAGCGATGTGATTATTTTCACTACCAAGCAAATTGTCGTTGAAATTGAATTAGCAAGAGTTGAAAATTATTACCTTATACCACAAGGCAAACTAAAAGACGATGCCAGCAACAAATCCCCAAGGTAATTACAGTGTCGTGCAACGCCCCTTCAGAAAATAAAGAATGATTTAGAATTTCGAAAATTAGAACTGAATAGAAATTTGTGTCATTTTTGCTACCAATGCCACATTCAGGGGCAGGTTTATGGGGCACGTAAACTCATGGTCCTTCCGTCAAACTAGGTATTTTATGTACATATTTTCTAGAATTGATCTAATATTATCTGCGGACAACCATGCTCCAAAAAGGCTAAATGGTACACTTGGTTTAATGTTAAGTTATTTACCCAGAGGAACAGGGTTCAATTCTCACTTAATACTTTCTTTTTTCTCCTTTTTGCAGTGCACCCATGTTATAGAAATCCTAGATTCGCGCCTGGCCACATTTGATGAGCTTCAGAAGTCATGCTATAACCAGGGGTCCTCACACTAAATTTCATTCGGCTAATGCGAAATTCAAAAAACGTGATCATATAACTTCATCCTAGCACTTAGGTCTGGTTAATATTGAAAATTTTCCACAAAGGTCACTAAAACTAATGTGACATTTATGGTATGCACGAGTGGTGGTTATGCAGATAAATCTAGACCTGATGTTGGCAATATTAACAGCTTCTTTTCAACTAAAAAGCACTCAAAACTTTCTGTGTTACCTTTTTAGATCAATTTTTAAGACAAAACTCAAAAAGAAAATGTACTCCCTCTATCCAAATTTCTGAGACGCAATTTGGATGAAGTCAAACTTTTAATATTTTAATTATGAGTTTAGAATGGTAGAGTTAATATCTTGAAAACGTAATAACAGCAGAATCCATTTTCACTTGAACTATTTGACATTGAATTACAATTTAACCAAACTCCGTCATGAAATTGGAACTTTTACGAATGTTAAAATATTTATCAGTACTCTAGGGATGTTAATACTTAGCATATCTTATAGTAGTAATTAACATTTATCATCTCCCTGGAATAAGTTGTTCTGTATCCACGATTTTACTTTTTTTCTCAATGTTTTATGAGAGAACAGTAACAAGAATGGAATGTTCACAACAGTCTAATACTAATCTACTTCTATTGAATATTTGCATAGTTCATGTGTTTTTCCAACAGCTTGCCTACATGTTAAAAACCAAATTAACAAATACAAAATCATTCTCAGTTTTGAGTCATTTTGTGTTATTGAATATAAGATGCTGAGAAAATGTGTTTTGATCGAGTTATTTAAGCACTTCTTTTTTCCTTTGAATCAAAAGTCAAGTAAAATCAAGCAGAGCACTAAGTTCGAAGTTGGACCGAGAAGTAAGAGTTTGTAATTGTCTAATTGGGAGGGAGGGGGGGCTGAATAGATAAATTCTCTTCCCACGTAGCGCTAAGAAGCAAGTTTCGACAGCCTATGATGAAATAGCACAAAAAGGGAGAGTAGAAAATCTAAGATCAAGAGCTTACCAATAGCCAGAAGCGAGCAATTTCCCCCCAATAACTTTTGGAGGCCTGCCCCATATGGGTGCCTTGGGATCCTTTTTAAACAAATGCTTCTGCTTGTTGGCTCCTCTGAATACCATGTACCTTTCAATCCAAAACAGGTGTCCATGTCAAGAAACATTAGTGACAAGCAGAAAATTGTCTGGAAGACATGAAGTGCAATAGTACAGATGGCAGACAAAAGTTAATAGTAATAAGAAGGCCTTGCATGCTGGAAATATTTACCCAATAAGAAAGACGAGGCAATTGGCAATTACTGCTGCTGTTGTTAGCTCCACTTTGTTACTCAAAAGCCACCAACCCTGAAAATGAAGAGAAATATTGTTAGACAGTAAACAGGCTAGTCTAGCTTTGTAGACTGCCCCACATCAAGTGTAAATATCTTCATTATAAAATCTATATATAAATAGATAGAAGCATGAGACATTGAAAACCACGCATTCCCATACACTCTTTTCTCCCATGTTATATTTCTCATAAATATTTTAGAACCCCAAAGTTGAGAACCAGAATAAGCTTTGTCTATCTCTGTTTGTTACTCTTGTATGCCATTTTCTTCAAATTACTTTGTGGCTGCACTGAAATGGAGAACTCGTGCTCCTATATATTATTAGCCCTTTTCTTGTTAAGGTAAAGTCACTAGCCTTCTTCACACTTCCTTGCACACACCAACAAACTTGTCTAAAATACAATCTGACACACAGAAATTGTGCTTGTACCCATTACCCAAAGACAAACTTGTTAGATTCCTTACCACTAACCAACCCAACCATGAAATTGACACCATGACAATCACAATCATGCAAATTGACACTAGATCCCCTATCGTAGTTCTTATCAATTCAACCACAGAGAAGACTACATAAGACTAGACTCTTACAGTCTTCAACCTTAAAACAACAGAGGACAAAAAATACCGATAAATAAAACAACAAAGGACAAAAACATGCCTTTGTTTGCATAGCTCATAGTCCCTCAAAAATACATGTTAGAAGAGAATTCAGTTACATCCTATACATGTGTTATTCTGATATCAAAGGGTGTCATATTTTGATATAAGCAAGGATGGAATTGTGTGTGGCAATAAGAATCGGTTACTAGTACATGCCTGAATACTGAAGGTGAACGGTATAAAGACTAGATCACCAAAAACCAGCATAAAGCCCAACCTCTCTGCTATTATATCCCATCTGAAAAGGGAGAAACGAGATTTTACACAATTGTAAATGCTCAAAAACTTAATGGAGGAAGATAATATTAAGACTATAAAGAAAGGAAAAAGTAAGAGGAACGGATGGGGGTGACCACCATCAATATATAATCATTGGCTGACAAAACAAGCATATCATTCTGCCAATTATTAGACATTTTGGGGCTTAGAAAGGTCACCCCTTGAAAATACAAATTTGGATCAAAATCATGCTCCCAATAATCTCAGACCAATAGAGTAAATTTTACATATTGAATTGGTACTCATTCAAGCATTAAAACCTTAATGTACAAATCAAAACCACTCACTAAAGCTAAAATAGGATCATATCACAATTCAACATTCCCTATTATCACTCCCAACAAAAATATCATATCATTCTGCCAATTATTAGACATGTTGGGGCTTAGAAAGGTCTAGCATTGAAAACACAAATTTTGGATCAAAAGCATGCTCCCAATAATGACCAACAACAGCAACATACCCAATATAGTCCCACACATGGAGTCGGGGGAGGGTGGGGTGTACGCAAACCTTGACCCTACCTTTGTGGGATAGAGAGGTTGTTTCCGATAGACCCTCGGCTAAAGAAAATCGTTTTTCAGAACAGGTTTGAAAAGTACAAGAGCAAAAACACTATGATGAAAATATTGAAGAAAGAAAAGTATTGACATCAAAAATAGTGAAGATAACCAAAGTAGAAGAAACAACAGTAGTAACAAAATTGAAGGGAAAAGAACAGAAAAATTAGTTCGTTTCACAGCAACTTTTCTCTCTTGAAAAGGTTAAGGGAGAAGAAAGCTGCCAACTTACGTGGAGGTCATGAACTCTTCATAGAAGAAGTAGTCAAGGATGTATAGCTGCAATTAAATGCATAGAAAAGAATTGTAACTATCGCAAGCATATACTCAAGAACCCAAACTTGGAAGTTTACAGCCACCAACTTACCCCACAAAATAGCTGGTACAGAATCATTGATTGGCTTAATTTGCCCTCTATTATACATTTTGCAAGAACTGAAAGATTGATAAGTAACCATCCCATCATACCAGCTCTAACAAAGAAAAATCTACAACAGAAAGTTCATCATTAAGCAGAGGAGTCAAAAGAAATAACCAATTAGCCTTGATATTGAAGTTGACAGCCATTATTAACAAAAATAAATATTTTGGCCTCTCAAAATCTCCTTGACTAAGAATTTAACTATGATTAAAGGTACCCGAAAATTGAGTTTCAGCTCATGAGAAAAATATAAGTTTTTCATGTCAAGAAATTATTTTACTTAGGTAAAAAGCAAGTTAACTGCACCTCAATCCCAAAATAGTCGGGAGTTGGCCATATGAATCATCAATATCCATTTCAATCCATTCAACCCATTTCACTCCAAACACCACCAGTTCACTCTAAACAAATTAGATTCTCGAAAACTAGGTTCTCTAAATTTCTTCCACTCAGATCGCAAGAAAAAAATCGTTTAGTGCTAAATAAGCCTAAATTAAATAAGGTAAATAAAACTCACTATTTGCTGACATGACAGCTTATGGATTGGTCATTAACATGAAAAGGATTATGCAAAGTTACTAGCGGGTGTATCCAACAAAAATAAACTAAATAATCAAATTATAACATGATGAAAACTTTTAATTCTCGATTTGGTCACTTATCACAATGGTAAAAGACAAGGTCTGAGGTATGAGTACATACTTGAGATCAATGCCCAAGAATTCAGGATTTAGTTGTATCCCGAACCACCTAGTCAAGGAGATAGGATAGAAGAAATATCAGGAGAGTATTTGTTACCGATGAAATCAAAAGAATCTGCGCAACATAAATATCTTGCTCCGATGTTGTGAAACGACAAGATCATTAATTGCCACACGATCCACTTCACTTAGAAAGATCATATTTAACTAAGAAGCAATTATAGGCATAGCAAGTTTCCTTCTTTAGTACTCACAAGCTTGATTAGACTTACTAATTGTTACTATTACACGGGTGTTTCATCACTCAACGTTACAAAAGTGATTGCTAACAAAAGAAGGCGAAGGAGGATAAAAGAGCATTATATAAAGAAACAGAGAAATTTTATATCAGGCCCTAGCCAGCAATTCAAGAACTAATTCATAGAAATCATTTTTGGCCTTTTAGAATAGGAAAAGAACTATTTAGAAGTGTACACAATATTACTCAGAAATAGCAACACTACAACTTTGCTAACTGACAAGATAACCACATGAAGCATGAGCAATATCCTTTTCTCATATTTCATTTGTCTTTTTCAAATGCCGCTTGCTAGGTAAGATGTCATTGATGAACACTAGAGGGAGTAGACTTCATGAACGAGCTACAAGACTTTAAAACTTCCTATGACTCCTATAACCTCAATTGATAAGGAAGACCACACAGAATAAACGAAAGGAAATGAAACGAAGGGAGAAGGATATCCATTTTCCGTTTTCTATTTGATTAAGAGAGAAACTCATGGAAGCGGTGTCATTGGACACTAATATGCTTAAAATACTCCTATCTTGTTAATGACCTTAAATGTTCTCTTGCCATAACAAAAATGTTTGATTGGAAAAAAGCCTCTATTCGCTTTGGTAGGACCTACTTCCGGTCAAGACAAATCTTATTTCTTTGTCATTAACTTTTCAGTCCCTTTCTCTACTTCTTCTTTCCTCCTCTCCCTAAAAGTTGTCCAAACTTTTCCACTCATTTCTCTCCTTTTCTTTTTATTCAAAGCATATCTGTAAAGCACAAAGACGCTATAATAGGAGAGTTCCTAGCTCTTAGAATGCAGAAGGCCAAAATATTTTATCAGTCTCAAGTCAGCTTAAGTTTCACCATACTGGAAATGTGTTTGACCATCACCATCTATAAATGCCACGAACAACTGCCAAAATTATGTTAACCTGATTTCTGTTGCAGAGGCCAACACAGTACGCACACGGAGCTGAGGATTCTGAATCTCCAACATAACACACATACTAGATAAATCTTTTTACCCCAAAGATTATCATATGAGATATCATACTAGTGAAGTGTTCTCTTCAACGACAAACTTAGCTTGTCATTTGTCAAGCTGAAAACAGTGAATTTTCACAGCTAACTTCTTCTCCTTTTTCGTTTTCCTTTTTCGACAGAGAAATTCCCAGTTATTAAGGCCCAACCAGAGAAGACTGAGAAAGCTAACGGCTACTGATGATCATTATAATAACAGATATATTTTGTACCAAAGATGTAAATTACGGTAGAATTGAGAGTCCACACTTCACAGTATCTGATATATGCCATCTTGAGTACAAAAGCTGAAATACGGTACTAAATGCAACAACAACATACCCAGTGATATATGTTGTTGTATATCAGATACTGTGAAGTGTGAACTCTCAATTCTATCGTAATCTATGCCATCTTGGGTACAAAAGCTGAAATACGGTACTAAATGCAACAACAACATACCCAGTGTAATCCCACAAGTGGGTTCTGGGAAGGGTAGAGTGTACGCAGACCTTACCCCTACCTTGGGAGGTAGAGAGGTTGTTTCCAAAAGACCATCGGCTCAAGATAAAGCACAACAAAGAAGGTCAGACAAGAATTGACGAAAGTAAAGAAGCCAAGGCAAAATACTATAGATAAGCATTTGAGGAAATTAAAATTATTCACTCCCACTCTTACTATTTTATATCAAATAAAATCTTATGTTGACTGGTAATTTCACAAAAATTCAGAAACTGTCTTAAATTACACGAGATAGATCAAAGATGGATGGCTTTACCTTATCCAAAAAAAATAATCAAAGGGTGCACGGAAAGACAGTTCAATAAAGAATGATACTCCATTTAAATTATTCTGGTGGATTCTTTCCAATCTAATTCCTTTACCGTTTTATTAAGAACTTTTCAGAATATACACTTCAGCATAGAGTCAAGTGGATTACCAGTCATGGATTAGATTTCCTGAGACATGAGGTTTGAGCGATGAAATCTTCGCACGTGAGTTGCAGCCTACCAAATAAAGGCACAATGTCACCTAAATAACGTTCATAGAAAAGTAAGATGTCAGAATGAAACTTGTAACTGGCTGGAAACTTTGCAGAACGAGAAAGTTTGTGTCAATAAAAGCATAATCAAGAACAAAATTACTTTCTTATGGTATGACAATCTTCACTTACAAGAACACTAAAGATAAATGTTGTGGACAAAAGCTCAAGCCCTCTGTCTGCTATTGCCTGCAACGCATTATGAATAGGTGATTTCATCTCTTTATGAGTATACCAAAAAAACAGAAAACTTGACAAATACATTTGATTAGTCCAAACACACAACACTATGGAGTATGGACCTTCTCATGCTTTCAGCAACATTTGAAGATGCAGCGTGCGAGAGCAATTTTTGGAGCCAAATATAGTGCTTTTAATGAATCAGTTCGTGCAATCACATTAAAAGCCGAATATGCCCTTCTATTTCATTTTTTTTTGTACTTAACCAAGTTATTCTCCAGGGATAATGAAGATAAATCAGATTGACAACTTTTTTGTACTTAACAAGTAAATCTCCGGGGATAATGAAGATAAATCAGATTGACAACTTTTCTTGTACTTAACCAAGTAAATCTGCGGGGATAATGAAGATAAATCAGATTGACAACAATAGAAGATAACAAAAAATACAAAAGTTAAAAGTATAATTTCAAAAAAGAAAAAGCAGGAGCAAAACAAAAGATAGGTTTTACATCAGTTGGGAGTCATATCAGCAATACTGTTGAAGCCTTTGAATTGAAATGAGAAAGCCATATGATGTCACAATTATTTCCTTTTCGACTGATTTACATCCCAATTCCCAAATTCAAAGTTATTACAAGGAACAATAAAATTCACGCAAAAATAAACAGCTTATCAATCTCACCACATCAGACATGCAAGGAAAAGAAAGTGCCTACAGAGTGTTTGTTCCACCGGAGTTGAGATTCTTCAGAACAATGATTATAAATGCTCTCTCATCAATACTACACACAGAGTATAGCAAGAAATTGTTCCTAGCTCGTCCCACATAAGAAGTGTTTGCAAACAATAATTGAGTAAATAAAATCATAAACATGGAATGCGAATGAACCCAATAGCAACTAGTACAATAACATTATCTGACCAAAATGTACATCCTTTGCTTCAAAAAGAAACATTTCACACTCACAGTAGGTGAAACAAGATTCGTCTGAGACCCAACTCCAAGAAGCAAAACCAACAACAAAAGTGATAACAAACCTGAAATAAAAACAATAAAATCACAATCAGAACTCTATCTAGATAGAGAAACATGAAAATATGCAGGGACAGAGCTACAGTATTAAGTATGCCTTCTTTTGCTTAGACCCTGTATATCTATTAGGAAGTCCATTGAAATATGTACAATATTTAATTGCGAACCCATTAACTAAAACAAGCTAATAGCTTTGTTGGCAAGTTCAGAATCTTTAAACTTCAAATCCTGGCACAACCTATGAAATATAGAGGGTCAAAGATATAGTATTAAGTAGGAGTTCAGACCAACCCAATAGCTTTTGCTTAAACCTTAGGGGTCGTTTGGTTGTTGGGATAAGGGATAACAGTTCCGAGATAAAATGTAGGATTATCAGACCAACCCAATATCTTTTGCTTAAACCTTAGGGGTCATTTGGTTTGTGGGATAAAGGATAAAAATTCCAGCATGAAATCCGGGATTATTTTACCCCACATCTGGTTATGGGTATTAAGTAGTCCCGGAAATCATTTTGTACTAAATTAGTGGGATTAACTATCCCGTATAGAAGGTGGGATAGCTAATCCCATAGAATATCCTTGTCTATCCCATCCCTGTAAGGCTGTAACCAAACAACCCCTTACAGTATTAGGGGTTGTTTGGTTGGGGAACAAGTTATGTCAGGACTAATTACCCCGGGATTGTTATTCCACCCTCCCACATGAATAAAATAACACTACAATTCCGGAGAACTAATTCAGGATTAGTTATCCCGTGATTTTATCCCAACCAAACGTGGGATAAACTCATCTCAAATTTAATCTCGGGATTATTAGCCCTTAACCCTCCTACCAAACGAGCCCTTAGGAAATCCGTTTATGATGATCTTAGTAAACATGCAGTATCATATCGATAAATGTCATTATTGTTATGCCGACCACTAGGTTGTGAGGCTTTCCCAAGGGATGTTTCCTATTTACATTCTCTAAATAAGCATAAATATCTAATTGCGAACCCAATAACTAAAACGAGCTATTAATAGATTTCTTAACAAGTTCAAAATACATAACTTCAAATCCTAACTCTGCATATCAAAATATACACCAATGCACACATTAAATAGAAAAAAACAAAGACATGGGTTTACCATTGCAGCGATAATGGAGACGAGTTCCATCAGATAATGTCACACCAGGAACAAGTTTTCCAGGTAGAACAGATCCAACGGTAGCTAAATAGAGAAAAAATGAGAGCAACATAACAGCCTATATTCACCAAAATGAACAAAATCAGCACAAAAAAAAAATACACAGATTATATACATATAGTCAATAGAGTAGACAAAAATGCTGACCGAAGTCCATGATGGAGAAAGGAAAATGATGAGATGATTGAGATCCATTGTTGCCATATAGTGAAGTCCAATTCACTTGTAAGTTAGGTGGAGATGCAAAGCTAATGAAAAAAAAAATCACAAATTGCGACTTGAAGGACCACTATTTAAAACGTGACCAAAATTTACAAAATATTTAAATATTAATCACTTCAAATCAAGTTTCAAACCTTGATACTGGAATATCATTATGATTAAAAAAATAATGTTAACGATCATACCCTTGATTAAAATATTAACTTTCTTTTAAAATCCCGCTGAATTGGGATGCAAGGACTCCAGAAAATGTTATACAATTCAAGCTTCACAAAAAATTCTTCAAGTTTGAAATATGTAGTTCAAACTTCAAACTCTAGAAAAAAATATTCAAAGTTTCAACTTTTATCAATACAAATTTTATATTTTTTCATCAAGTTTGAGTTTACTTTTATAAATTCAAACTGCAAAATTCTTACTAAAGTTCATGATGAATCCTATAGTTTCAGTTTACTTTTACAATTTCAAACTACAAAATTCTTACTAAAGTCCATGATGAATCCTATAGTTTGAGTTTACTCTTGTTTACCCGTAAAATGGTACAGTTGAATTTATATATGTGGTTAAGGACAGGGGGGCTAGATATGAATTCCGAATGAATTATGCTATAAATGATAACGAAACAAAACAAAGTAAAGCTTAGCCTGAGCCTTCTGACAACTTATGGTCAAAGTAATTATAACTTGTATGAAAGCATAGAAATCAAGAGAACAATAATAAATATTTTGTAATAGCAATAATGAGATGGGTTACAATGAAATGAAGTGTCCTATTTATACATGAGCTGCACGGGCACACAGCCCACGAAATATGTCCTCATGAATGTAGGAGAATAAATGTTGTAATAATTGGATAATCAATCTCTCAATAAATGTCATTAAAAGGTTTTAAAAAGTTGCATGATCGATTTTGATAACGGTCGTTCGTTACGATGCAAACGGCTCTTAGCCTTCTTTATTATCGGTATCGGCCCTGCTCGTGTTGCTCCCGGTACCGTGCATACCAAACTAGTAATGATGTAATCTGACGTGGGTCTAACTCAGCCTCATGCTCCACATGTCATATCATAATTCGTACAGCTGTCTTATACGAATTTTGCCCAATACAGATAGTTCCACACTTTCCGATCGCAACTCTTGCGCAATCGGGAAGTGGTTAAACTATCCACCAATCGACATTATGTGTTTTGGTGGAAAACTTGAACCATAATGATTATAGAACCTGTCAAACGTCACATCCATTTACTGCTTCTGAATTTGTGGTCAATGAACCATCTCTCTGATCGACGCAAACTGTCATAATGATAGTATACGTCTTTTCACCTCCAAAAATGTCATATATTTTTATCATAAATAGGAGGCCAAATCTTTCACATAAGGCAACCACACCATCTACAAATTTCTTTTCATAACTTTGCTTTCTTACGTTCTTCACAACTTCCTCATCTTCACAACTTCCTCAATAATGTCTTCTACTAACTCTTCTCTTTCCCACTCATTTGAGGATAACAATAATCCTCCTAGCCGCCGTCATGGGAAGGAACCCATTTCACCTACAACCCAGAAAATGGATTTGCACTCTATTGCTGTCGAAATCCTCCCTTCAGACTTCAATTTTTCTAGAGACCTTCGTATTCAAATCAACTACGAACATGTTAAAAACTTTGAGTCCAAAATAACAGTCAAGTTTCTTCATACTATTATAACGGATTGTGTTTTTTTCTCCTGACATAGTTGTCAAAACAATTGATCTTATTGAATGTGTACATTATCGTATTGAAGGTTTTTCTACGACGTACACCTATCCATTTATCATCGGTTTCCAATTCCCCATCCTAAAGATTATTAAGGATTTTTGTCGTTGGTATAGAGTTTGTTTAGGCCAAATTTAACCACAGATTTGGAAACTTGTTTTCTGCATACAGATGTTAGCCAGCGTTGTGGAGATTCCATTTACTATTGACCACCTCATCCTATTGTATTATCCCAGGGTTTTACAATGTGGAATTATCGTTTTATACCCCCCGAGGAATGTGCAGTCTTATCAATGTGAAAGATAATCACGATCGTGGTTGGCAGACCCGTTACATTCTGATCAGGACTGGCCACATTCACTAGCCTTCTTTAGATTCTTTTTCGGAATAGTGGAATCCTACCCGTGAGTATTTTGTTTTATTTCTTATAGGCTTATCTGCATGGCTATCCAAATAAAGGATAATTCTTTTCTAACTCAAAGTTTTATAACTTTCTCAACCGTTTTTGTCAAGCCGCAATTGATTAAAGGGATTTTTTAGTGGGTAGTAAGTCTTCTACATGCCTCCCCCCAATATCACAAGGACTTAGAGGAGTATCACCTTATTGTGGTTGAAGGGGAAATACCATGGTAAGTTTTTTACTTCAACACTCCTTCATATTCATATTTTATCCCGGAACTCCTTTTTCAACATTTTCCATCTTTACCAAGACTCTCGGTTCGAAACTCCTCAGCCCAAAGAGTGCCCTCCCACTCAGCTGCCTTATCGAATATTAAGTTTGCTTCTGGCAGCTGGAAGCAAAAAGCTCAAAATGAGGTTGTCGAGCCCCATGTGAGAATTGGTTCCCGGGTGAGAAGTCGTCGCCAACTCACATAGTAATAGAATGAGCCGCAGGTGAAAGATAAGGCAGGAGTCATTCACATTGATGAGAGAGAAAATGTGAACGAAGAGATCCCCCGCTCGGATTGTCCATATCATGAAGCTCCAGGAATATAGACTCTTATTTTTCTGGAGGGCCACTCCAAGTGCATCTCAATTCCTACAACCGGAATCGAGATCAGGACATCTGCTTCTTCCTCCTGAAAATCTCCACATATTACCCTTGAGGCTTATATCAATCATCTTACAAACTTGTTCATACATATATAATATCATTTTTTTCCTTTCATTTTCCACGATCTTACTCTTATTTACCGATCTCAATATTTCTATTAAGGGTCACACCTCTGCTCTATCCACATCGGAGTTGTCGAAATCAATTGGCCCTTTAGATGAGAAAAATAAGTTGAAGGATGAGATTCAACACCTCAGAGATGAAGTTGAAATCCTACGTACTGGTCTTAAGGATTATAGCTTTCTCAAAGCTTCACTCCGGTTACGTTTGTAAGATGCGGTCGACTCTCTGAAGGACCAAGATAATTCTCTTCAAGTCTTGACCACTACCTACACAATACTTCATGGACGAGCATCATAGCTTGCTGCTGACTTAGTCGGTGCATAAGAACAACTCCATGCTTCCGAGCATATCATCACTAAGCTCCAAGCCAAACGTCAGAGGTGGAAACTCTGATGAGACTTGACCATTTTGAAGAGTCGAGTGGATGCTCTTGAGGAAGCAAGCAAACCGGGCTTCGATACTGCTTTAAAATTTCTGGTTTCAAAAATCAATTTGACTGTAGTTGAGTTGTACTTAGAGGCTCTTTGTGGAGACATAGAGGATTCGAATGTAGAGGCCGATGGAAAGGCTGGAGATGATGATGACCCCCCACCCCCACCCCCATCACTCCAAACTGATCTTTTTACAACTTTTGTTTTTGTTAGTGACACCCGAAACACCCCCGACGTACCATGGAGTAGGCATGTCGTAACCTTTCGCACAGGTTTTTCTTTCAAAAAAAATTTACCGGGTCACTTTTGGTCCTGATTAGTATTTTTTGTATCTGGTTTGGTTTCAGTCCTGAAAAACATGAATGAATGAATTTCCCTTCCGCATTTCTGCTTCAAGTTTTCACTCTTTATTTATTTTTACAGACAAGCATTGGTTCAGACTTCATTACTTTGCTTTTTTACTTTTTGACTCGAAACCTAGCTTTGAGGTTTTCTTTATCAGAATAGGTTAAGATTGGAAGTTTTCAGACTTTTCAATAACCTTAATTAAATTCCAAAGATGTATTTTTCTTTTCATTCTTTAATCGGACCCTCATGTGGCCTCCAAGGCTAATTCTGAACTTAACTTGTCTCCAAACAACTTAAAACTCTGGTACCTCTGATACCCAGAGCCTTAACTTTTTGTTAAGGTTTTAATAAGAGAGGGCCCTTATTTTTAATGGTGATATAGAAAAAGGCGTCTCTTATTTATTATGGCACGAAATTTTTGATATGTTAATATAACAACATACATTTCATGCTCATGGTGTCAAATATTTATTAATCATAAAAGGAAATTTTTATTAATTCATTTTGCTTACAAATGTAAAAAAAATTGCAAGAATAATCCAACAGCTATTTAGTGTAGTCAATCTAGTTACATATAGTTTGAATATTTGGCAGTCCCTAGTGTTGGTGCTCCTTACAAGCGTTAAAATTTTAAAATATCCATTCAATTCCGGGTGTATATGGCCCCCTAGTATTTGAGACTTCATGTTATGAAGACTTGAATATTGGACAACTCTTCCTCGATAGAAAGATCATGAACATGCTTATATCGTAATGCTGCCTCATTAAAAACCTTGTTGGAAAAACTCAATTGGGACAAAAACTGGCCGAAGGGAAAAATAGTGCAACGCATGTTAAGACCTACTACACATAGTACATTTTCAAGTGACTTACATTCCAATTGCTAGGAAGTATATTTCCTTGTTGGTCAGCTAGATGATAAGCTCATTTACCGGCAATGTCGGTTACAGTGTATGGCATTTCCCAGTTTGCTCCTAGCTTTATGACATTACGCTCTAAGGTACTTTGATTAACTCTCCAGAGCACCAAGTCCCTGAGTTTGAAGTGTCGGAGATTTGTGCGCCGGTTGTAGTAACGCTACATTCTTTGCTTTTGGGCTACCATCCGGACGTATGCTAAATCTCGACGTTCCTCAAGCAAATCCGGGTGTAAGGACATTGACTCTGCATTTGATTCCTCCTCAGCCCGGAGATATCTCAAGTTGGGAGTTCCAACTTCTACCGGGACCAGGGCTTCTACACCGTAAACCAGGAGAAATGAGTTTCTCCGGTACTCATTTTTTTCGTGGTTCGATATGCCCATAAAATCTCAGGTAACTTGGACGGCCAGTTTCCTTTTGCAACATCCAATTTCTTCTTCAAATCCTGGATTATAGTCTTATTTATTGACTATGCTTGTCCATTTTCACTAGGATGATAGGGAGTTGAGGTGATCCATTTGATATTCAATTCATCAAGAAATTTATGACCTTGGCACCAATGAAATTTCGACCATTGTCACAAGCTATCTTCTTAGGGATACCAAAACGACAAATAATATGTTGCCAAATGAAATCCTTCACCTCTTTCTCCCATATTTTTACGTAAGCTGCACTTTTAATCCATTTAGAAAAATAGTCAATCATAAAAATAATGTGAGATACATGTCCTGATGCCGTTGGTAAGGGTCCGACGATGTTCATCCCCCACTTCATAAACGATCACGGGGATACTACCGGATGTAGCTCTTCTCCCGATTGGTTTAACAATTGTGCATGACGCTGACACTTATCACATTTTCACACAAATGCCTTAGTATCTTCCTCAATTCGGGGCAAATAGTAACCGACCCTTACAAGTTTCCTCATTAGGGATTCTGCTCCCGAATGATATCCATATATGCCTTTATGGACTTCTCTCATCACGTAGTATACTTCATCGGGGCCTATGCATCGGGTTAGGGGACCATAAAAGCACATACGGTAAAGTTTCTTGTCTATGATACAGTACCAGGCAACCTTGGTCCTCAGAGCTCTGGACGCATTCGAGTCATTCGGGAGCTTTTCGTTCATGAGATAATCTAAGAATTCATTTCTCCAGTCCCAAGTTAGGCTAGTTGAATTTATTTTGTCATATCCAACATGATCCAACGCCGAATGCAACAACTCAACAACCAACTTGGTTTTAGAACCCTCGGCCTCCGTGTTGGAGCCTGAGTTTGCAAGTGCATCTGCCTCTATGTTTTTCTCCCGGGGTATATGCACCACTATCCATTCTTAAACACGACAACAACTTCAAACAATTTTCTAGGTATCTCGACATCCGCTCTTCTTTGGCCTCGATCACTCCATGGACTTGGTTTACTACCAGCAGCGAGTCGCATTTGACTTCAATGATTTGTGAACCTAGTCCCCGAGCTAGTTCTAAACCTGCAATCAAAGCCTCATACTCTACTTCATTGTTACACCTCTAGCCTCCAATCACCTCCATAGAACCTCCTTAGGGACTTTGTCGTAAGAATTTTCTAAGTCGATGAACACCATGCGAATGTCTTTTTTACTTTCCATGTACTACTCTATCAGCCTCCTCACATGATATCTATTTTATTACTATTATTTTACTCATATACTTATCTTTAAACTTTAACACGAGGTGTTATGAGCGAAATAATCTTTTAATATTATTTTAGTCATGATACATATTTTAAATTTCATGAAAAATTCTTGGTGTTTGAACCGTGTCAATTTAAACTCTAGGAAGAAATGCTAAAGTTTGCCTATCACAATTCAAAACTCTATAAAAGTTTGGAGCATGAAATGGATTTGTAACTTTAGGAGTTTTTCGCTCCAGTATTATGTATAAGTTCTACTTAATAAAACTTCAAATTCCGCACTTTATGTTTGAGTTAATTCATGTTTAAGTTAGAATATTTTTATTTGAAAAAATGATTATTTTTAGTTACATATCAAACAATGTCAAAATATTAACAAGAGGATAAAAAATTAGCCGTCCGAGTTAATATTTGCGTTCAAATTGAAATGAAATGAATAACTTATCAAAGTTTAGATATATGTGTCAAGACAAAGTTTAACAAAAAATATAGAAAGTTGAGGACCATAAAGTCAAAGTATATGAAGTTTATTTACCAAGCACAATTCAATCAAAATATAGAAAGTTTGGTATTAGTTGCACAAACAATATACTACCAAACTTTATACATTTTGTTTGAGTTGGCTTTGTAAATATAACCTCAAACTTGTATGAAATTCTTAAACCTATGACGTGTGTCGAGATTGATTATGAAGTGATTAAACTTATAAAAAATTATAAATTTTGATTATAACTGAAATAATAGTCCTCAAATCAGTCATCTATGTAATTATCCAATACCAATGTTGGAAAAAATTAAATAAATAATCAAATTATTTGATAACACACAATAATTTTGTTAAGCTGATTCGAGAAAGATCCTAATTACTTTGTTTCAATTTATATGAACACTTTTCTTTTTAATCCGTTTTTTTATTTGGCAATAACTTAACTTTAAATTTTAATTTTTACGCTTAACGAAATGATCTATAATTACATAATATATTTGAGTTGTTTTAGATCAGAAGATTTAAAAATATTCTTTATTTCTTAAATTCCATGTCCAGTTAAACTATATTACATAAATTGGAATAGAAGGAGTAAGAAAATGGAATCCAAAGTGTTTGGCCCAGTGGCCAATACATTAGGGTATTGCTGTCTGAGGTTCCGTGTTCGAGTCCTCTGATCAGCGAGAGTGGAACTGTGTTCCCCCAAAAAAATCCCTCCATACGCGTAGGGCCAAGCGGTGTATACTAATCCGTAGGGCCATGCCGGAGGTGGGGTTTTCTGGGGTATGGGGCCGTAATGCGGTGGGACCAGTCACTTTAAAAAGTTTACCCTACCTTAGTTTTAATCCAAAGTGTTTGGCCCAGTGGCCAATACATTAGGTATCTTTGCCTGAGGTTCCGTGTTCGAGTCCTCGATCACGAGAGTGAAAGCGTGTTCCCCAAAAATCCCTTCATACGCCAGTAGGCTGCGGTGTATACTAATCCGCAGGGCCAGCCGAGGTGGGGTTTTCTCGGGGTATGGGCAATGCGGTGGGATCACCACTTTAAAAGTTTACCCTACCACGCTTTATCCAAAGTGTTTGGCCCAAAGGGCCATACATTAAGGTATTGTTGTCCGAGGTTCCGTGTTCGAGTCCTCCGATCAACGAGAGTGGAACTGTTCTCCCAAAAAATCCCTCCATACGCCGTAGGCTGCGGTGTATACTAATCCAGTAGGGCCAGTAGGAGCGGGTTTTCTGGGTATGGGTCAGAATGCGGTGGGACCACCACTTTAAAAAGTTTACCCTACCTTAGTTTGTCCGCTTGGGCTCAATTGGTTTCAAGGGGATATTTGGAATAAGAGACCGAGATCGAATCACGTCGGCCAGTGGGTTTCTTCTTGAAAATAAAGGAGGCCCTCAGTGCAGCTGATCGGTCTAACCTTTGAAATCAATTAGTCACCATGATTTCATCCTTCACAGACTGTGACCGTGCTCTGGGGTGGGAGATTCCACCTTTATGGAATAAGAGTAAGAAAATGGATGAGTAAAACTCCAACAAAAAAAAAAAGGGAGAAAGGAAAAATTACGGTAGTCTGCGAAATAGAATATCGAAACCCAAAAGTCTCCCGCTTATAAACCCAAAAACACCCTAATTAGCATCACTCTCTCGCTTCCTCCATTTCTCTCCCAAAAACCCTAATTTTTCTCTAAAACCCTAAAAGCTGCTATGGAGTTTTGGGGTAACTTCTCTTTCCTTCTCTCTCTCACACACAACACAAGAGTCTATTTGCTTTTTCTGTCTTTGATTGTTTTAATTTCATTTGCTCTTTCATGTATTTATGTTGTGTTTTGTGTGATTTTTTAAAACACATTTTCTACTTTTTTGCTGTAAGTCTTGTTTGATCTTGTATAAAAATCAATGAAATGTTATGACAACAACACACAAACAGTGTATTCCGCACAAGTGGGGGCCTGGGGAGGTTAGAGTAGAGTGTACACAGACATTATCCTATCTCGTGTTATAGAGAGCCTGTTTCCCAAACACCCTCGGCTCAAGTAACACATAACAAATCAATTTTAAAAAGAAAGTACAAAGGTAAATAAGGCATAAAAATAGCAGGGAGAGCTCAATATAGTACATAGAGCAAACTAATGTAAAAACCGAAGCACAAGGTACAACCGATAGTACCAGAGATCGAGAAACAAGAAAATGAAATCTTATTGCTTTATCTAAAAAATGTTAGTGTGATTTTGGTAGCAGAAATGTTGATGTTAGTGCAGATATGTGCATGTTTGATATTTTGCTTGTTTTGTGACCAATTTTACTTTGTTTCTTTTTGAGATTATTCTTTTAATGGTTCTTTAATTTTTCACCAATTACTTTGATACTATGAAATGACCTGTGTTAATAACATGAACCTTAACATTGTAAATTGGACTTTTGATACAATGACATGAAAACATGGGATTTAAAAGTTGTTTTGTTGAAAAAATGGACTTTTTTTAGGTGGTTCACAATGGGTGGATGGCGAATTATGGTGCACCTGTGACCAAATTTACGCTGTTTCTTCTTTTTGGGATTATGTTTCTTATGGTTCTTCTCTTTCAACTTATTACTTTGATGCATGTATCTTACTGCTTTGATATCATATTTTTGCTTGTTATCTTGCTTCAAATGCCTTTATTTTTCAAGCCGAGGGCTTATTGAAAACAACCTCTATGTGTGCATCTTACCCTCCCAGACCCCACTTTGTGTGATTATATCTGGTATGTTGTTGTTGTACTTTGATACAAGGAAATGATAAAGTAGGATTTAAAAGTAGTTGTTTCTGAAAATGGGATTGTTTTTATGTGGTTCACAATGGGTGGATGCCGGATTATGGTGCACTTGTTACCAAATTTACTTTGTTTCTTCTTTTCGGGATTATGTTTCTTCTATTTGCACCTATTACTTTGATGCAATGAAATGAAAAACTAGGATTTAAACATTGTTGTTTAGGAGAATGGGATTGTTTTATGTGATTCACTATGGGTGGATGCATGATGATGCCGAGCTATTGTGCTCTTGTGGCCAAATTTACTGTGTTTCTTCTTTTTGGTGGATTATATTTTTTATGGTGCTTTGATTTTCACCTATTACTTTGATGCAATGAAATGATCTGTGTTACGAAAATGAACCTTAACATTGTAAAATGTTCCCTTATACCGTGAAGTGAAAATATGGTCCATGATGTTATGGTGCCTTTTTTTTCAAACCATGTGCAATAAGTCGGGCACGTTGTTTTATTAGCTCTGTCGTTTTAGCAGAGTACTTATTTTGAAATTATAAATATGATTTGTGAAGTGAAGTTACCAGTTCCAAGAAAAGATATGATTTTGGAAGTGTTTTTAGGATTTAAACAACTTGTAAAATGTTTACACCGTCAGTGTAATTTAACATGTTGTATCAGATTACTTCATGTTTTTCCAGTTAGATTGCTGTGCAATTTTTTTTGTTTTATCAGTCTATACAAGTTACTTGATTTTCTTAACTATAAGCCTCAAGTTAGTATAGCCCGAGTAAGGGGCCTTGATTTGGGGTTCGGGTCACCAATTTTTTTCTGTTTCTGATACCCTTTTATAAGAACATGGTTAATTTTTTACTTTTAGTTAATTTGCAATTCCAAAACTTCCAATTTTCTGAGTTTTTATTCTACCTTTGTTTAGGTGCCGAGGTGAAAAGTGGAGAGCCTTTGACTGTACAGCCTGGAGATGGGATGGTTTTGCATCTTTCACAGGTTTTCATATTTGCTACAGCTTTGATAAGCTTAGTTATTTTTAGTTGTCATTATCTTATTTGCTATGTTTTTTATCTGCAGGCATCTCTAGGTGAGGTGAAGAAGGCAGAAAGTGTCTGCTTGTCTGTTAACATTGATGGCAAGAAACTTGTTCTTGGGACACTCATCTCAGAGAAGGTGCCTCAACAGCAGTTTGACCTGGTTTTTGATAGAGACTTTGAACTATCACACAATTTGAAAAGTGGGAGCGTCTACTTTTTTGGATACAAGGCCACTAACCCATTTGAGGAATATCCTTTTTCATGTGTCTTTTAACTTCTCATTCTTGTAAGTGTTTACTTATCTCTCAATGTAAATTTTCTGTTTATTTTGTTTCCTTGACCGAACTTCTTTGGTTCACGGAAGAGGGTGATGAAGACCTTGAAGATGGTAAATGCACATTCTCTTTTGTTTGGACATCTTTACTGTTCTGATTTATTATTTATTGACTGACCGATGTACTTTATATGTTCAGAGTCTGATGAGGACATCCCCCTCACTCTTGCAAACAATGGTATGGAGAATAATGCTATTTACCAAGATCACATGTCTATTTAATAAATGCGACAATACTTTTTAATTGGCTAACATTATTGTCTGCATTGTTACCTGGCTTCAGGAAAGCCTGAGGATAAGGTTAAGGAGGCAGGGAAATCAGGAAAGGATTCTGTTTCAGTAAAACAGAAGGTGAAGATTGTGGAACCTAGTAAAGATGATGAAGACGAGAGTATTGATGATGACATGTCTGAGGATGAAGATGATTCTGAGGTACAATTGTTTTTATATGTTCAGTGTTTGACAATATAGTGTTTAAGGTACTGTCATGGTCTTTTGTAGTACTCCCTTTGTCCCAATTTATGTGAAACTCTTTCCTTTTTATCAAGTCCCAAAAAGAACGACACATTTCTATATTTAGCAACAATTTAACTTTAAAACTCTCATTTTACACTTAATGAGATGATTTATAGCCACACAAATATCTATTGCTTATTTTAGACTAAGAGTTTCAAAAGTCTTCCTTTCATTCTTAAACTCTGCGGAGGTATCATTTAGGCGTCCACTGCAAGGACAAACAATGGGTACTTGTTTAAGTTCAACTATTTCACTGAAATGTTAAATTGGCCTTTTACTTTGTGATGTCCGATAACTTTTAAGGTTCGTTTTCTAACACTACTTGATCAACTCTGGTGCTGTGGGGAATCGGCTGTAGCTTTTAAAAGTGCTATAATAGTTTTGAATTATATTGAATGACCGAACAGTTTTACCTCTTTATGCTCAGAAACATTCTCTGATTAAATGATGCATTGCAATACTGAAATGTAAAACAGTTGTTTTTATCTAAGCTTTGTGGCTTGTGCTTTTCTGTTGTTTATGCGTAATTTATTGAATACAACTTTGAGGAATTTGCTGTATATACAGCCACACCTTTATATAACAACCATCTTCTATAACAACATTTCATTATAACAGCCATTTTTTGGAATCAATTTTTAATGCGGTGTTTTACTATATGTTCTGTATAAAAAAACATTTTGCTATAGCAGCCAAAGAATATCCAGACAGATGAGCTGTTATAGAGAAGTTTGATTGTATTGCCTTTGTATCTTCAGGGTGAAGACGAGGATGACTCCGATGAGAGTGAGGAGACACCGAAGAAGGTAGTCTATAATCTTTTTTGATCTTCATTTCCACTTTCTGATTTTTTTGTGGAGGATGATTTATGGTCATTATGTTGTTCCATCTCTCTGTTTTAGGCCGAGCCTGCAAAAAAGAGGAAGGCAGATTCGGCTACAAAGACACCTGTCACCGATAAAAAGGCAAAATTGACAACTCCTCAAAAAACTGGTTCGTTTAGTCCATGTACTTTTGTTTTAGTACTTTTGTGAAGTCTATGCTCTGCCTATCACTTGAAGGTGCTAATTCTCCTTTTTGATCTGGATAACTTGACCACTGTTTTTGTAAATCCAAAAATAAGTAATTTGCTACTTCCTCTATCTCAATTTATATGACATACTTTTCTTTTTAGTCGGTCCTTCTTTGGCAACAATTTAACTTTAGACTTTACCTTTTACACTTAAATGAGATGATCTATAACTATACAAATATCTTTTGATAAAACCCTACTTGTTATCAAATGACCCAGTTTTGTAGCATAACTTGTCAAATACATAGAAGCGTAGGCTATCCTTTTTCACCAATACTTTTGCCTGATTGGTGCAATTTTGTGGCATAACCAGTAAAATTCGTATAAGGGAGAATCATGTTTTTTGACTTTTTCCTATTGGGTGATTTAGATGGCAAAAAAGGTGGTGGCCATGTAGCCACACCTCACCCCTCAAAACAGGCGAGTAAGACTCCAAAATCAGCCGGATCTCATCTCTGCAAGCCATGCAACAGGTAGACTTTAATGCAACAAAAGTAATTAATTTGTTATAAGGTGCATTTGGATGTTCGGTCATTCATGTATTGGTTCCTTGCAGGAGTTTTGGTTCTGAAAGTGCTTTGGAATCTCACTCGAAAGCTAAGCACAGTACTGGAAAGTAAATAGACACGGAGGGTGGTCTAACTGGTCTTGTTTGGTTTTGTCAACTATGATCAGAAGAGAGCTTTTTAGTTTTTTTGGGGGTTGGCTCATCCATCTGATTTAGAGGCAAGTAGTTTCGTTAAGTTACTTCATTTTGCTATGGTGAACTACTATCTCTGGGTTATTACTTAGGTTAAACGTCTATTTTAATGTTGTTAAATTGTTATGTTTGATGATATTTGGGATTGATTCAAAAAATGTTTTGCCTATTAGTAATCTTGCTGCATGTCCCTCAGCTTCTTTTTTATCTATGCCAGTTTCTATAATTACATCCTGTTATCTCCTCGTTGGTGAACATCTTGTATTGGTTCAAGGAGATAGTTTCTTTTGTTTTCACAAAACGTTGAAAAAACTGAAGTCTACCCACAGATTATATATCCACCAGCAGATTTGGGTATAGTGAGCCTTCCATATACTCATGTTGCAGTGCACCTAAATCTGAATCACTGTAGCATATTTGTTTGGAAAGTGAAGCTGCACTGGTTAGCTACAGTCATACAGTGTCTTCCTAGTGATATTTGTTGGGAAATGTTGGAAAAAAGATGGGCCAACTGATATGGTGGAACAAATCTGCTTTGTAATGGAGAAGATCAAGCTTCCCCTTTATATTATCTTTTAATCTAATTACTTAAACCATCTAATGAAATATTTATTTAAACTAATGATACTTAGACAATTATAAAAGTCCCTAATTGATCCAGACAACCAAAACATTATCAATACCTCCTAACAAATTGCTCATCTTCCGAGAGGATATCAATGGATTGAAATTAAGTTGTAAGGAATAGAAGGAAGGTGTTTTGTGAAAGTAGTTCAAGAAAACATTCAACATACTCATTGCTTTATATATGAATTTCTATAACGATTTAATAAATAAATAATTTAATAACTAAATTCACAATTAAATATTTGATGAATTTAAGCAAAAAATTAATACGTTCATATGAACCCGTAGCGTTCATGCTATATCCGGCCCTGGCCTTATTCTGAAAGCTTGATAAGTAATGCATGTTGAGGCCCTAGAAACTTTAAATTTTTGTTCAGGTTTTCAGATTTTCAGATTTTCCTCCATCCATCCCATATTTGGTTAGCAGATTTTGGTCCCTATGCACCCCACTCCCCCCACCCCCCTCTTAAATACACACACAACGAAGTGCCGATAGTAAACCATCTTATTTATTTTACGGAAATACGAGAGGAGGAAAAATGCATTTTGGATGATTATATACAAATTATTTGTATTGTATAATGTCTTCATATTATATTATTACTTCAAATGTAATATTTTTCTTAATGTATATTCAATTCATTGTTATGTAACGATGAAAAGGGCTATCTTATGTAATGATCAATTTGGTGTGATCCTACCTTATTTTTTTTCTCTTCTTCTCTTATTAAGTATTTAATAATTCTATTTTATTCTTTACACTACTTTTTAATAATAATTTTACTTGGTACTTTACCTTTTCTTTATAATGTTTATAGCTTATATTCCTCAGATTGCTTGAGCGTGATATTGTGAAACGAAGGTGATTGATATGATATATTTCAAATGTTATATTTATCAAAAATATAATAAAAGAAAATATATTATAAAACGATATGTATTATTCAACGAAACAGGCTGTAAAGCACAAGAACAACACGTCTTCACATTGAATTGTTGGAATAAAGGCTAGAATGTTAAGCAACATCTCCTTAACGCTTTTGCAAACACCAAAAACCTCCATTGAAACTTTTAGGATGATAAGAGTAGAGAAATATTTTGTGAGTGTTTTTTTAATACTTTGGAGAACATATATATATATATGATGAGATTTTAGATTCTAATCCTTATAGAAGTAGGATTTATAATCCTTATTGCTAATGACATACATGCTCATATCAAAAGAATCACATGTAGTCGTTAAACCTGTGTGTCTGTATTGATTTTCATAAAACATTATTTACATACATATATTGATATTTATAACTAAATACTTATGGATATAGCAAAGGAAATTCATGATGATTGGACTCAAATGGTGCCTAGACAAGGGGTACAAAAAGGCCCTAATTGACCCAATATATTATGCAATCAGCTAGTACCTCCTAACAAATTGCTCATATTCGGAGGATATTAATGAGTTGAAATTAAGCAACTTGCTATAAGAAATAGATATAGGCTCGATCTTGTCGTATGGAATAAAAGGAAGGTTATTTGTGAAAGTAGTCCAGGAAGACAACTTTCGACTCACATACTGTTTTAGATGAGTTTTCTATAACGACCTAAAACATAATAAACAGTTTAATAACCGGGCTCACATTAATGAATCTATATATAATATAAAGCTAGTCATAGACAAGGTGATGTGACACCTCTCTATGACTCGCATTCATATTTATCTTTTTTCTCCTATTTTTGAGTTTTTTTCTATTTTTTCCATTTATTTGTTATATTAAAAATAACTCAAAAGTCACTGCATTAACTCTCTTAATTATGTTAAATGTGCTATGTTTAAAACCTATTCTTTAATTATGTCTACCTCAAAGAATACGTTTCATCCTGCCCTTACCGTCTCTAACATCAAGAACCACATCCCTATCGTTCACGCACACTCGCATCAAGTCCTTCATGACATCATCCCCACAGATGCAGGCAAGGAGAAGGTGCCTACCGCCGATGATGACCCTGTGTTATGGACGACTCTTGATGCTATTGTCCTCCAGTGAATATATTCCACTATATCTACGGACCCATTACAGACGATTTTTGAACCCGATGCCACGACAATGGAAACTTAGAATAGGGTGCGTGATATCTTCCAAGATAACAAAAATTTCCGTGATGTCACTCTGGAACAAAATTTTCCCATGTCAATATGGAGGATTTTCTGAATGTCTCAGCCTATTGTAAAAGGCTGAAAGAATTGGCGGATGAGCTCAAAAATGTTGGTGCGCCCGCCACTAATGATCGGCTTGTTCTTCAGATGGTTGCAGGCCTATCCGAGGCTGATAATGGCGTTGTAACGCTTCTTCGTCAAAGTAATCCTCTTCCACCATTCTACCAGGCCCGTTCCATGCTCACATTAGAAGATGCCGACTTGGCTAAGAAGACGGCTACCAGAGTTAATTCCGTCATGATGATGGCCACGTCCGATGACCCTCACTCGTTCTCGGAAAATTCTAGTCAAAACCGTAAAAACGGTGGCTACAAAAAGGGTCAAAATCGGAAAAATAGTGGCAAGAACCGCGGTAATGGCGGTGGTCGGGCTTGATGGTGGCGGCGGATATGTGGTGGCATGGGCCGACCGGCGAGCACCAGCTGCCGGCCAACCGGCGGGCGATGGGTGGGCGGTGGCCCAATAGGCACTTCCCCATGCTCGAGCAGGCGGGCCTCTGCCCAGAATTTTAATCGGACCACTTTTCCAAATTCTCAGGCCAAACAACCTGCTGGGCATTGGCAGGGCCTTAACCTCAGCAGGCCTTCACTGCTGCGGGCCAAACAGCCATCCCGACACCCTCGGATATCGAGGCCGCGATGCATACACTTGGATTAAATCTTTCGGACACAAATTGGTATATAGACACCGGTGCTACTTCTCACATGACATCCACACTAGGTACTCTCTCGTCTTATTTCAATTTGAGCAACAATCGGGGTATAACTGTTGGTAATGGTCATTCAATTCCAATTCGTGGTTATGGTCACACAAATTTATCTCCCCCGCATCCAACTCTAGTCCTAAAAATGTTCTTCATGCCCCTCACTTAATTAAAAATTTAGTGTATGTCTGAAAATTCATAACTGATAATTGAGTTTCTGTTAACTTTGACCATTTTAAATTTTCTGTGAAGGATTTCAAGACGGGGATACCTCTAATGAGATGTAATAGTAGGGGAAAACTTTATCCAATCACCACTACCACCATTTCCATGAGTCCAACCACACATTCAACGTTTGCCGCTCTTGCTCCTTCATTGTGACATGCACGTTTGGGTCATCCGGGGTCGTCTATTATTTCTTCTCTTAAAAATAATAATTTTATTGATTGTAAGAGTACGCGTAGTACTCATATTTTTCATTCTTGTCTTCTAGGGAAACATGTTAGGTTACCGTTTGTAGCCTCTACTTCTAGTACGTCAATGCCTTTTGACATTATTCATAGTGATTTATGGACATCGTCCGTTTTGAGTTCTTTGGGCCATCGTTATTATGTTTTATTTTTGGATGATTATTCTAATTTTTTGTGAACTTTTCCTTTGTCTAAAGTCTCAAGTTTTTTCCACATTTTTAAAATTTAGAGCTTTCATCCGTACCCAATTTGAACGGAAAATTAAAAATATTTAATGTGATAATGGTAGGGAATATGATAATGGGCTATTTCGGGAATTTTGTGACACTCATGTCATATCTTTTCGGTTTTCTTGTCTTCATACGTCCTCACAAAATGGGAAGATCGAAAGAAAGATTTGTACCATTAATAATATTGTTCGTACCTTACTAGCCCATGCTTCCTTACCTCCGTCTTTTTGGCATCATGCGTTACAAATGAATACCTACCTCCTTAACATTCTCCCTAACAAAGGTTTAGCATATCAATCCCCACTTAAAATTATTTACAATAAAAATCCCTCGTATTCTCATCTTAGGGTGTTTGAGTGCTTGTGCTATCCACTTTATTCGTCCACTACAATAAATAAACTTCAAGCTCGGTCTACTGCTTGTGTATTTTTGGGTTATCCGTCTAATCATCGTGGTTACAAATATTTTGATTTATCTTTCAATAAAATCATAATTAGTCGCCATGTTATTTTTGATGAAATCCAATTTCCATTTGCTCAAGTGTCTAATTCCGTGTTGAGTATTTATAATTTTTGGACGATGCTCCCTCCCCGTACGTTCTCCAATAGTGGGCCCGTGAGTCAAATATGCCAGCAAGCCCATTGTCTGCTGGCCCAAATACTCTCCCTGCCGCACAGTCCCATGACCCAGGCCCAATCAGTACTGAAACCGCCCATGTTTCTAGGCTAACAAGCCCACTGCCTGCTGGCCCAATATTTACTCACCCAGGGTCCGTATCCATCCCGAGGCAGTCCGCCAACGTCCCCAGTCCCGTTCGTTTCTGTTCTGAGTCAAGGGCCCGTTACTCGTAGCAAAATGAGTATTTTTAAACAACATTTTAATTTAATTTCTAATGTCACTAAATCACTCCTACCACGTAACCCATTGTCTGCCCTTCATGACCCGAATTGGAAAATGGTCATGAATGATGAATATAATGCTCTTATTGAAAATAAGACGTGGGAGTTGGTGCCCCATCCGCCTGGTGTCAATATTATTCATTCTATGTGAATTTTTACTCATAAGGAAAATTCTGACGGTTCTTTTGAGAGGCATAAGACCCGTCTTGTAGGTGATGTAGATTGTGGTGAGACATTTAGTCTTGTGGTCAAACCGGCTACCATTCGCATTGTTCTTGGTCTGGCTCTCTCGAAAGCATGGTCCATTCATCAGTTGGATGTGAAAAATATTTTCTTACACGGTAATCTTAAGGAGACAATATATATGCATCAACCTTTGGGATTTAGGGACCCCAATTATCCTAATCATGTCTGTTTCCTGAGAAAGTCCTTGTATGGGCTTAAGTAGGCCCCACAGGCTTGGTATAAGAGGTTTGCAGACTTTGTGTCTACTATTGGATTTTCTCACAGCATGTCTGATGATTCTCTGTTCATCTATCAGCGTGGTACTTCTCTAGCATACATTATATTATATGTGGATGATATTATTTTGACTGCCTTCTCTGATGATTTGCGCAAGTCTATCATGACCCTTCTCAGTTCAAAATTTGCTATGAAATACTTGGGGTCCTTGAGTTATTTTTTGGGAATAACTGTCACTCGTCATGCATGTGGTCTATCTTTATCACAGAGTAAGTATGCAGCTGAGTTATTTTTTGGGAATAAATGTCACTCGTCATGCAAGTAGTCTTGCAGGGGCTCTTCAGTATCTTACATTCACGAGACCATATATTACTTATGCAGTCCAGCATATGTATTTATTTATGCATGATCCATGGATTGAGCACATGCATGCGCTCAAACGCATTATACGGTACATATAGGGCACACTTGATATGAATTGCATTTATATCCATCCACCGTCTTTACTCTCGTGTCTCATACATATGCTGATTAGGGTGGATGTCCAGATACCAGACGTTCAACATCTGGTTATTGTATGTTTCTTAGTAATAACTTGGTCTCTTGGTTGGCAAAATGCCATACTACTTTATCGTGATCCAGTGCGGAGGCCGAGTATCGAGGAGTAGCCAATGCGGTGTCTGAGTTATGTTGGCTGCGTAATATTTTATTAGAGCTTCACTTTCCTATTCAGAAAGCTACCTTGGTCTACTGTGATAATGTTAGTGCCGTCCATCTATCTGGGAATCCATTCCAACATCAGTGCACTAAACATATCGAGATGGTTATTCACTTTGTTAGCAAAAAGGTAGCTCGTGGACAAGTACGTGCCTTGCATGTCCCTTCAAGGTACCAAATTGATGACATCTTTGCTAAGGGTCTTTTCTTGGTTCTGTTTGAAGATTTTAGGGACAATCTCAGCGTACGACAACCGCCCGCTATGATTGCGGGGGTGTGATAGAAACTGTGATATACACGGTACGACAACCAACAAATTGTGTATATTTAGGTTACTTACGATAGTTTGTAGAATTCTTGTACAAGTGTAATTAGAATATTAGTATTATAGTAGAAATATGATTTTTCATATTTAGAAATTGTATATTGTATATATAGACCTCTTCATTAATGAAAATAATCAAGGGATTATATTCCTTCAATCATTTCTTTTAATTCATTCCAACTGTTTACCGAATTCTAATAACTCTGCAATTCATTCCCATTTTTCTCATAACAATTGTTTTCCTCATTATTTTGGGTACTCAAAGTCTAAAAGACAACAATGAAAATATATAGGATACTCCCAAAGCACTACAAAAAGGTGCAATTTGCGGGGCTAAAAAATGCAATATGCGGAGGTCTATTTGCTGTCACGGAGGTTAAGCAAACCCCGCCGTAAACGCTGCCACAATCGATTTGCGGAAGATTACTGCAGGGGTTTTCTCAACCTCCATGACAGTTCTAGATTTTACTAGTTCTTTAATACATGTACACGTTGTAGGAAAAACAGTACTAGATTCATATGAATCCGTAGCTTTCATGCTATACCCGCCCCTGGTCCTATTCAAGCTTTGTTTTTAATATACAGGTTGAGGTCTTGCCTAAACTTTTCACACAATGATGACAACATTTAAAAATAAAAACGCTAAAAACTTTGAAATTCTTGTCCATCCATCCCATATTTGGTTTGCAGAATTTGGTAACTTAAAAACACAAGAGAGGGGGGGGGGGGGAGTGAGTTATATTTTAAAAATCCTTTGTAATTTTTTTTAAGCAATGTAAAAGAAGAAATATAAATTACACAAATGTTTTATACTGGTTTGGATCACCGGTATAGTGCATATTCTAGTCCCCTTGGGTTACAAGGGTTTCCTTAGAGCCTTGAAGTTGATTTAATTACAATGGCGGTTCGTCCTTGAACCAAGTTTATCTTTCTGACAAATTCCAGAACTTCTAACTGACAACCTCAACCTGTATAGCTTTCTACTCACTCTTTTTCTTTTTCCAACACAATTATAATCAGTATAGTGCTTTTTGTAAGATGAAAGAGGAATAAAAGTTATTGCTCAAGCAAAGTCGTAAGCTATTAGGTTGTGCATGATCTGCTTCTTATAGTTGACTGCTTTAGGTCTTGAGGATGGAAGGAAAATTAATCTTTCCTTTGATTGATTCTGATTGGCTCGCTCTAAGGTAACCCATGAAATTTTGTATCCAATCAGAGATATTGATGAGTTCTTTGATTGGTCTTGTATCTTTCTTAATATCTTCTTTCCTTTGTTGGCCTGTGCCAACAGTCTTCGACTTGTATCTTCCTTGAAATGCTGATCTTCTGTTTAATGTCTGATGTATTCTTCCCTTAGTTGACTTGTGTAGTATATTCCTCCTTTCTTGACATGACTCTTCAATAATTCCTTTCCTTGTTGATTGCGTTGTACCATATATTCTTGTGAGTCCTATTTCCTTTCTTGAAATGATGTTAGTCGGCACCTTGTGGCTGAAGGTAAAATATCCAATGCACTCTCAAGCATGTATTCTCTGAACCATTCATCCCAATTGATTTTATATTTCTTCAGAACACAATAGAGAACGTAAACGTCTCTGTTTGTTATGGAGCTTAGGGATCCAACGCGGGGCAAAAAATTGTACCAGCCATATGAGCCAAAACACGATTGATAAAACAGAGGTTAAAGGGTCCAAACTTAGACAAATCAAAATTAGGTTCAGAAACAAAAATCCTTGCTTCTTCAAGAGAGATTTCAAAATTTTCGGGCCACACTATGTGAATATACTCAATTTTTTCAGAAAACTTAATAGCAAACACTTTTTCAAATAGGAAATCGTTAACCACAATTCTTGTTCCCATAACAAGAGTTTCTAGTTCTCCACTATGTTGGGACACACGAATATTTTCATAAAACATCCTAATAGATTCTTCAAACACTTCAGGCTCACAAAGTTAAAAAATTGATAACAATTTTTGATTTTTAAGAAGTGAACTTACATTGTAGTGATGATCCTTGAGTTGTTCAAGGTCTTGATGACCCTACAAGAAGCAATTCTACGCTTTTTGAACAACTTATATTTGGCTTTCTCATTCGAGCTCCAAAATAACTGCATGTCTTCTGGTCCAAAATCATCACAAGATTTGAGTTTCTTGGAGGGATTTTCTTTGGTGGGAGGGGTAGTGCAACATTTTTTGTCAAGAAAATTTCCAATGACTTCAGTGTTGTCCATTGACGTATGATGGTTGAGTATTTGAATGTCCATCTTGCAAGATTGCTCTGGGAATTTGATATTCAACCATATGATCTTTTCTCACGTGCTGTTAGGCGACTTGATGTGAGACATGCTCTGATACCAATTGAAAAATACAAGAGGAGGGAGGGTGAATTGTATTTTAAAAATCCTTTGTAAAATTCTTTAATCGACTAATCGTTCCGTCAGTCGACTCTCCTGCAAACTCAAGAGATTTGAGAGGAATAATAAGTTAAGCAATGTAAAACCAGAAATATAAATGACACAAATTTTTTATACTGGTTTGTATCACCGGTGTGGTGCCTATTCTAGTCCCCTTGGGTTATAAAAGTTTTCTTAGAGCCTTGAAGTTGATTTGATTACAACGGCGGTTCATCCTTGAACCAAGTTTATCTTTCTGACAAAGTCCAGAACTTCTAACTAACAACCTCAACATGTATAGATTTCTACTCTCTTTTTCTTTTTCTAACACTAGTATAATCAGTACAGTGTTTTTTGTAAGATGAAAGAGGAATGAAAGTTCTTGCTCAAGCAAAGTCGTAAGCTACTTAGTTGTGCGTGATCTGCTTCATATAGTTGACCGCTTTAGGTCTTGAGGATGGAAGGGAAATCAATCTTTCACTACAACAAATAGCTTCTAAAAGGGCGAGCAAAGTCGCCCTCTTAGATCAAAGGGGGCGATTGTAAGTCGCCCTTCACTCCGCCGCATTATGTCTGTTGTTAGATCAAGGAGGGTGATTTTTTATGTCGCCACCTTTGATAAGGACCAAATAGGGCGATTTCACCCGCCTTAGTTGATGTGGTTCAAATAGGGCAACTGCAATCGCCTTTTTTGAGATGGACCAAATAGGACGACTTTACTTGCCTTATATATGGTTCAAATATGGCGATTACACTCATCTTTTTTTAGATGGGCCAAATAGGGCGACCTAACTCGCCTTATTTGATATGGTTCACATAGCGCAACTAAACTCACATTTTTTTCTCGGATAACTCTAAAAGGCAATTCCAATTGCATCAAATCACCTGCCAACTTTGATGTATCAACTAGGGAAACTTGATCCCCTTACTTGATCATATAATCGCCCTTCTTGTTCCAATACAATGCAATATATCGTCAATTTTCCGTATATTTTGGATCACCAACAAAAATATTTACAAAAAGATAATATTGATATTAAAAATTGATGTCATTGATAATTCAATTTTTTTACAAAATTATCACATTGATGTCATCCCTAATACTATTAATGGCATTGTAACTATTCAGATTCGTCAGATTCACTATCTTCTGTGAGGCCAAACAAATCAGCATCACCATCTTCTTCTTCCTCGCTTAGCTCTCCATTAAATTCATCCTCATCCTCTTCATCCGCGGCTTCATCTTCGTCATCATTTGTGAATTCCTCCTCCTCACTCGCACTCACAATATCAGGAGGAACATCAGACCTTGGACTAATGACCACATCATTGTTGCTATCATCAACAACGTTAGCCATATCGAAATCAACTGTTATATCCTCAAGGCCATCATCCTCACTACCATCAATTTCTTCATTAGAAAAGTAAGAGAAATTGCGAGGGATCGTTTTTATCACAATTCGCCATTGTGGTTCAGTATGTGAGCTCACATAGTAAACTTGTCCAACTTGAGAGGCTATAACAAATGGCTCATTGGTTCCTAAACGTCTATTGGCATTAACACTAATAGTACCATCTTTGTCCCTCTTTATACCCCTCCCATCATTAAACATATCGAACCAATCACCTAAATAAAACGACAATAGGATTATTGCTACCTCCATGAGGAACATCATATTCCATCTCTAAAACTTCTTTTATGACCCCAAAGAAATCTCTTTCCCCACTCACTTCATCCCCTTTAACAAAGACCCCACTGTTTTGAGTCCTTTTCCTTTGGCGTCGTTTAGTATGGAACCGATACCCATTAACAGAATACCCTTGGTAGCTTCTAGCATTTTTTGTCGGGCCTCTTGACATAGATAACAATTCTCTTGTTGCCCTTTCATCTCCATCCTTATAGAGCTTCCAGATCTGCATTGTATAATTCAAACTCATATGTTAGTTAAAATAATCTCTAAGTTTAGAAATGGAAGAAAAAAGGCGTAAGACTTACTTTAGATTGAAACCATTCCACAAAGTCATTTGTGGGTTCCTCTGAACTCTCAAATTCTCTGGGAAATTTTGACAAATAAGGGTAGAATAAATTATTTACACAGAGAATAAATTAATTACTTACAGCCACAAAGTAAACTCTTAAAAAGAAGAAAAGTGTCATACTAAATAAAAGATTGCACTTCTGGGCAATTTTTATGTATATACAACTGAGCTTGTTGCCACTCCAAATAACTTAGCTGCACAAACTCTCGCCTCCCTAAAGGTTTTCCCTTACTTTGAAAGACAGATAGCTGGAATGGCTCATGTTGCTTGTCGTCCTTATAATTCCTATCCTTGTAATTGAACTTTGTTTGAATTCTGTTATTAAAATACATAGAGCAGAAACGATGACACTCATGTTGGAAATAAGCTTCGGCGATAGATCCTTCAGGCTTTGCTTTATTGCGCACATAAGCTCTCATTGTGCGCATTTGCCTGAAAAAGGTGTGTAGTTAATAAATATCAATAATACTAATTTGATAAATTATTGTAGGATATGAATGTTACCTTTCAAATTTCCACATGGAACGGAACTGAACATGGCCTGCTATCTTAGCTTCAGTTGCCAAATGGATAGGAAGGTGCATCATTATGTTGAAGAAAGAGGGTACAAATATTCTTTCTAGCTTACAAAGAGTCAACGCAATACTTTTCTCAAATTCTCTAAGTTTTTAACACTTGACACTTGGAGCACAACTGCTTAAAATATGCACTCAGTTCTGACAAAGGCTCTAAAACTGAGTTAGGCAAGATACCACGAAATGTAGGCTTGCATAAACACGTGACAATCACGACTCTTCATATCCGAAATTCTACCATCTTTCAAACTTGCACATCGAGCTATATTAGAAGAATATCCATCAGGTACCTTCACTTCTGATACAAACTCAATCACTTTTTTCCTCTGGCAATGTTAACTGATAAGGTGCTCTTGGCATGAAATACTTATCACCCACCTTAATTGGATGTAGTTTCTTATGCATCTTCAATTGGACAAGGTCTAACCGAGCTTTTAAGTGATATTTAGTCTTCCCCGGAATATCAAGAATGGTTCTTAAAATAATATCACAAATGTTCTTCTCTATATGCATAACATGCAAATTATGACGAATCAAAAGCTTACTCCAATAAGGGAGCTTAAAAAATACACTTAATTTCTTCCATTGGCCATCCAAATATTGAGGCCCTCACTTTCTTTTAAGTGCGTCTTTCTTGCCAAACACTAGCCTAGGACACCCTTGTAAAGTCTGTAATATAATATCCCAGTTAAGGGAGAAGGTGGTGGTCTTCGTTCCGTTTTACCATTGAATGATTTTGTGTCAAGTCTCCACCTATGTTCTGGCTCTAAGAATCTACGATGTCATGGGAAACATTCTTTAAAACCATGCTTTAAGCGAATATGACTAGTAATTTTCCACAAGTACTCCAACCAGACAAATACCCATATGCAGGATAGTCATTGATAGTCCATAGCAATGACACACACATATTAAACATTTGCTTGCTATGAGAATCATAGGTCTGCACACCAACTTCCCACAACTCCTTCAAATCATCAACGAGGGGTTCTAAAAAGACATCAATGTCATGTCCAGGGGAACTTGGACCGGGAATTATAAGTGAAAGCATCATAAATGGACTTTTCATGCACATCGATGGAGGAAGATTGTATGGAACTAAAAAAATAGGCCATATGCTATATTTTGTACCTAAATGTGTATTTGGAGTGAAACCATCAGATGCAAGACCTAATCTAACATTTCGAGGATCTAGAGCAAAATCTGGATATGATTTATCGAACTCTTTCCATGCCTCTGAATCAGCTGGATGCCTTAAAATTTCATCATCTGCACGCTTCTCATTATGCCACAGCATGTGAGTTGCGGTCTTACTAGGCATGAAAAGCCTTTGGAGCCTTGGTGCTAATGGGAAGTACCTGAGAACTAATCTAGGAACCTTCATATTCCTTTTAGAATCCTCATCGACATCTATAGAGCAAGAAAATGTGTTATCCAAATTGCCACCCCATTCTTTCCATCTTGGCTCATGGAAAACAGGGCACTCAATTGCATCCGCGTACTATTTCTATACAACATGCAATGATTAACACAAGCATCAATTTTCACATAATCCAACCCAAGATCATTGGTGTATTTCTTAGCTTCAAAAGAGCTCTTCGGAAAATTCGGGTCATAGTTAAATGCAAGGTGCAAAGCACTAAGCAACTCACTAAAAGACTTGCCACTCCAATGACTACTAACCTTCAAGTGTAAAAGTGTTACAATAAATTCCAACTTCGAGAAGGTCTTACATCCCAAGTACAACTCCTCTTTGGCTGCTTTAATTAACCTCTTAAATTTATCAGGCATCTCATGTCGTCCCTTGACTGTTAGCTTTCAAGATTCGAGGTTGGTTGATGAGATGTGACATTAGTTGCATCACGCACCAACGAGGCTATATCATTAGATATCACGGGATCATCATAAAGAAAATCATCATTATGATCATAACCATCATCCCCCTCCACAAAGCTAAAAGAACTCCCTTCTCCATGATGTATTCAAGGATTGTACCCGGTATCTATCCCATATTGGAAAAGGTGCCTCCTTATTGTGGGTCGATCTTGAAAATAATTATTCAAGCAATCCAAGCAAGGACATCTAGTCTTCGCATCTGAATTCGGAATGATGTCCTTAAAAGCAAACTCAAGGAACTCTTCGATGCCATTTTTACATTCTTCTTTTTGACTATTAAGTAGGCCTCTAATATGCATCCAACTCCTATCACTATCCATCTAAACAACTCATATTCCAAAAGACCTAAATAAAACTTGAGATTCAACAATTTTGTTAACATAACAAACCAAACCAAACCAAACATCTAAGAGAGTTATATTATATTAGAGAACCGAAAATTAAGTCGAAAAATAAAAACAGTGTACAAACCCTAACAATTATAAAACCCATAAAATTTGGGAATTTTTTCACAATTACTATAATTCTACCCATACTTTATTCAGTTTATTTTATAGAGATATTGAATTTCAAGCATATACCAACACTTATGTCCAATTGAGGTTGTTGAGAATATGAAGATGAAAGCAAGTAGAAACATAGGTTACCTTTACTGGCCTTTGTCCGCAAGTCGTAAATTGATACAACAACAAAAGTAGTTTCTGTCTTTTCCAAAAACATCAGCAACGCATCTAAGAAGTCAGGGGCAAATCATATCCAGAAGTACCGCGGTTTTTTGTGGGACTGGACGAGTGAAAAGATATCGTCCTATTTGAGTTTTTAACCACGGTGAAATATTATACTCGTCCTAGTTGGTGAAATTAAAAAGGGCGATTTTATGTTTTCCTCTCTGGTCCTAACTATAACAGTATTATATAATCGCCCTTTTTGGCATTAGTTAGTTGCCCTTTTTGAAGCTATTTGTTGTAGTGTTTTCTTTGATTGATTTTGATTAACTTGCTCTAAGGTAACCCAAGAAATTTTGTATTCAATCAGAGATATTGATGAGTTCTCTGATTGGTCTTGTATCTTTCTTGATATTTTCTTTCCTTTGTTGGCCTATGCCAACGGTCTTCGACTTGTATCTTCCTTGAGATGCCGATCTTCTGTTTAGTGTCTATATGTATTCTTCCCTTAGTTGACTTGTGTAGTATATTCTTCCTTTCTTGACTTGGCTCTTCAATATTTACTTTCCTTGTTGAATGCGTTGTATCGTATATTCTTGTGAGTCCTATTTCCTTTCTTGTCTTGATGTCAGTCGGCGCCTTGACTACGTTTGAAGCCTTGAAAGCTAGAAGCCTAGGTTTTCCTTTTCTGATTCTGTGTGGTTATCACTTCTTGACAATTGATCTTCTTTCCTTTTTGGACATAATGTAATACATCATTATCAAAACTTATATGGAATAATTCAAGGATAACAGTAACTCCCCCACCCCCCATCCCATGTTTGGATGTCATAAACTTATTTGTATTGTATAATGTATCGTATTATATTATTACTTCAAACATAATATTTTTCTTATTGTATGTTCAATTTATTGTTATGTAACAATGAAAAAGGTCTTATGTAATGATCAATTTGGTGTAAAAAGCCGTGGGTCTGACCATTCACTCTCCGCCTCCACCTCGCCTCAGCTGCTTAAAAAAAATTTAATCTGGGCGGATCGAACTGGGATCGGGACGCATGTCTCGTCCCGCTGATCTGAGCCGCCCAGTCCGCGGACTCGAGCCCGCCTCGAGCCCGCCTTGAGCCCACCCGCCCACTCCTTAAACCTCTTTTAGAAAATGGCCGCTGCACCAACGGCCATTTTAGATTATGGCCACAACCACTATTTTAGGCCCCCCTCCCCAACCCCCTACCCTTAATATTTATTTTTTTAACCCATAAGTTATTATATTTACACTTTAACCCAATTTTCAACTATAAATAACTCATTTTCTCTTCATCTTTCTCACAAATCTTCCTACAATCTCTAATTTCTCAATATATCTCTACATTGTTTGCTAAATATTCAATTTTATTAATTCATTTGGGAATCGGGAGTGAAGTTGGCAACTAAGTTGAGGATCTTCCATCGAGCAAAGTTTCACTTTCAACCTTCCTGATTACAACGTCGACAATGTCAGTGCTTGCTACAGTATATCTGCTCTTTCATTAAATTATTATTTGTCCGTTTATTTTATTTAGCACTTAATTTTATTATTGTCTTTAATTATTTATTATCATAATTAAAATGGAAGGATTAAAAGGCATGCTATTAAGGGTAAGGGTAAGGGTGCTTCTTCTAGTAGAGGCAAGTGCAAGGTACTTCTAGTCATCTTATTCCTGCACAGATGATTTTGTTGATACTCAACATTTTCCTACAATACCATTAGATTTAGACGAGGAGTTATTTCCTGAACTCAAGAAGACTTTAATTTAGACGATGATCTAGACGATACACCCACTAATATTGATGACAACATCGCCCACTAGTGCACCTTTCAACTCAAATACCTCCTATTCCCTAGTATGAGATTTAGGTCCAAAGAAACGACCATTAAAATCGATGCATGGACATTTTTGATAGGGACGAGAATCAAGTAGCCATATGTAAAATTTGTAAAAATGTTTTAAAATTTAAAACCAGAAAGGTCACGGTGGGATGGGGTTTAATTAGACACGAGTAAGTGCTCATCCGACTAGGTATGCCCAATACCAGCTTCAAAACCGGGCGCAACGCCGCCTCCATCGGACAAGGTTCACATAATCGACACTGTCTCCTGACTGGGCATGTGGTCAAATTAACCCTATGACGGGGAATTGTAGGCTCTAAATACAACAAACATAGAGATAGGGAAGCAATATCAAAATTAGTTGTCGTGGAGGGTTTGCCTTTTTCATTTCCTTCATCTCCCTGGCTTTATTCATTACATTAGAGATATATATAATCCGCTTACTTGGTTTTCCTAGGGTCAATCATTAAGAGAGATGTATTTAAATTTGCGCATGAATATCAACAATATTTACGTTTCATTATATCATTTTAATGGCAAAGTATCTATCACGCCTGATATAGGTCGTAGTACTAACTTACATGATTATTTAACCAGAATTTGTCATTGGATAGATTATAAACGGTCTATGCAAAACGATTTTAAGCGTATATAGATATATAGATGATAGGCACCGGGTACTTTTATTGCAGAAAATATTTATCATAGTGTGCGATTATTACGAATTACCGATAAAATTATGACTATTACATTAGATAACGCTTCTAATAACAATTACTAATTACAATGTTAAAAATAGTTTAGCTCCATCTTTTCCGCATCATTTTCATATAGAATGCTACACATATATATAACTTAATTGTAAAGTGATGGTCTATCACTTTTGAAGACATTCTTAGTAAAATACAATTTGCTATAAACTTTATTTTTTAAAAGTAATAAAGTACAACGTGAAAAGAATATAAAAAAACTTGTCACGATGTGGATCTATTTTATAGAAGAATTCCACAAGAAGTATCGACTAGGTGGAATTCTTTATACAGCAACTACTTGTTGCTTATGACTATAAATTACCTATAACTTTATTTTTTAACTCTCATAATAAAAACCCAAATTAGATATGATTTTAGATAGTGATTGGGTAAAAATTTCGAACTTATTGTATTTTAGAGAAATTTTTTCAAGCAACAAAAGAATTTTCCTAGATATATTATCCTTACTATTTCAACTATGTTATTTTATATAACTCTAATATTTTTATTACTTAGTGAATATATGGAAAACCAATATAAGGCAAATATTAAAAATGTTTGTCAAAATAAAAAATATTTTATTCCTATTCCTTCTATTTATATTATTGGTTCTCAGATAAATCCTACTATTAAAATAGAGCGGTACTAAATCACTAATTGAAACTATTTACGATTGTATAGAAGTACTACCACCTCCAAGTCCCAAAAATCTAAATCACCCACCACCTATTGAACAAACTAAAGAAGAAGTGTTGAATAGCGTAGAACACCAATGCAAAAATATATATAGATTTTATCAACAAGAAAATGCTAGTAACGCATCGGCTACCATACCATCTTCTTCATCTTCAACACAACCTCACAAAAGACATCGCTTCGCGCTAGTATTGAAAGCCTCGGAAATAGAATGTGGTCGCACTCTACTAACCAAATTAGCTGAGTTGGATATTTTTTGTTTTGCGTGGTTTCTGCATCAGTATCAAGAAGTTATCAATGGGCATGGACAAGAAGACTTGTAAATATCGAGGGAATGAGAAGACCTTTCCGACACTTTCATTGATGGCTCGAGATGTTTTGAACATATCAAGCGTCATCAACGCTTCGGAAGCGCTTTTTCTCGGGCAGTGATATCAAATAGGAGACCATGCATAATTCATCGTCGAGACAATGTTTTGGAAATTGCAGATTATTCGTAGATTGGATACGAGCGGAGGCGGAAGGTCACGGTCAACCTGAGATCAACGGAAGAAGATGATGAAAACTACAACGAAATCTTAACCGGCGTAGTGGAAGGCGGCGTGGATCAATTTGACCAACAAAATACCTATTCCAACCGAAGAACCCACATTGAAATCATCAAGCAATTAGAATGCATTTTTTGAAAATGTAATTTTTAATTGCAATTTTATTATGTAATTTGCAACTTTTGGACAACACCATAAAGTTGCAATTTAGATTTTAGACAATTGTATTTGTATTACAAAAAATCATATGTCTATTAAATAATATAAGAGGCACAAAAACAAATTTCGATGTTTTTATTACACTATCTTGTTTTGTTTATTGAGTTTTTTTATACATATGTTATTTAAAAAAAAAGGAAAACCCGACCCTCGCTTCTCTCGACCCGAAGCCCACGAGCCCGCCTCGATATCGACGGCGGGATCGGATGGATCGGATCGACTGAGCAGTCCTCGCCTGCATCTCGACCCCCGCTTAGGCCCGCTAGTCCCGATCTCGACCCGCTCGTCCTCCGCCGCCCGATTCTCGACCGCTGCACGCCCGCTTTGCATCGAGCCCGCCCACCGCCACCCCTAATTTGGTGTGCTCTTACCTTAAAATTTCCATTCTTCTCTTATTAAGTATTTAATAATTCTATTTTATCATTTACACTACTTTTTAGTAGTAATAACTTTACTTCGTACCCTACCTTTTCTTTATAATGATTTATAGCTTATATTCTTCAGATTGCTTGTACGTGATATTACGAAACGAAGGTGATTGATATAATCTACTTCACCCGTTATATTATAAAATAAAATATATTATAAAATGATATGTAATATTCACCGAAACAACCTGTAAAGCACGAATGTTAAGACCAGTAAGTAATTGGATTATAGTCCTATATTTGAAGAGTAAAATTTTAACAATACAATCTCAATCTGTCACATGTAATGCCATATTTCCTACCTAAAATACATAGTAAAAACCTAAGGGTAGAGTTGAATCTTGGTGGTAGATTAAAAAGGTGATCCGGTGATAGATATATTACTTTTTACTTTGAGTAACCTTTTGCGTGAAATAGTAAAAAATAAATGGCGTTTTAAAATTTTTTTCTTTGGGTATATGTCTCAGCAACACAATGAGGGTTTCGCTCGTTATAAAATTTGAAGCGACTAGCACGACAAAATACTCCCGAGGGCATGAAATGGCCAATTTTTTGTTAGAATATCCACAGTGATAGATCCCCTTCATCATCACAATAAATTATATTTGTTTGATACACTATTGTTAATATAAATATAAATATAAATATAAATATAAATATAAATATAAATATAAATATAAATATAAATATAAATATAAATATAAATATTGGGTATTGAAAAAAAATCAATTAAGATTCCCTTTTCAATCATGACAACTAACAAGAATAATTCAATAATCAAATAATTATACCTCAAATCAACCGGTGGGGTCGACCATATGGATAATCAATTCCACATATATGAACTTATCTCTAAGAGTCAAATAGCCAAACTGAAATCTCAATATAGGAAAAAGGTCCTAGTATATTGACGGTCAGTATAAAAATAATTAAAATAATATTGAATCATTACATCGACATATAATCTCCCATTAGAAAAACACCACAGCCATAGTGATATAAGTAGAAATAGATGGGATAGACAGGAGCTAACGCTCGTAATATGCTCATATTGATGACATTAGTGTTAATGTGATCAAATAAGCAATATAAATTATGCCTTTGGATCAGGAGTAATCATAAAGCTTTTAATTGTATAAGAACTCGAACATGACAATTGAATAATAATATGAAACTCAAATGTGATAGCGAATTGATAATACAATATAATAATAACACTTTAGTTGTTATTGATCGAGAATAAAATTCAAAAGAAACTCAAAATTTTTATGCAATCATCTGGGAATTGAGAGAATTCAGTTTTTCTATAACAGTTTCAATAGCCTTGATGTATTATACGATAGTAAATTGTGTTTTACTATATAAATTCATATAATATATTCATTAATAAATAAGTGAAAAACACACTGTATTTTATCAGAATGGAGAACCTAATGTTTACTAGAAACGTGCATCCGAGCTGGTTTGCCCGAGAGGTTAAGGGGGAAGACTTAAGATCTTCTGCACATAAGTGCGCATGGGTTCGAACCCCATAGCCAGCAGCGGTAATTTTTTGTGTTTATTTATTTCTGTTTTGAGTATAATTATTGCTTTTTTCTTTTGTTTAATTTGATCTTTTTCCCTAATCATTTTTCATTTTTCCATTCTTCACCTGTCTTTTTTATTTCCTATCCAATCTTTAACCTTTTCAATTATTTATTGTTTCTCTTTTACTCATGTGGTTTATGGACTTTAAACTAACTTAATACACCTCGACTAATTCACTTAGACTATTATTTTTCTTTTATTTAACGCATTTGTATATTTGAAAAATGTTCATTCTTTTCTTTTATTTTCTTTCTGTTTTCCTTTGCCTTCTTTCATTAGTTTAACATCTTTTTCTTTAAATTTTCAGAGAGAGGTCCATTAATGAAACGACAAAAGAAGAAGAAATAAAGATGTATGGCCATATTTTCTTTGCATAGTAACCTATGGTGAGATTTGAAACTTTGGTTTAAATGGTTAAAGGTGAAGTAATAAGTAATGCAAACAATTGACTACTTTAGCATTAGGCATATGTCCTAATGTCCACTTCTTGTTTTTTTTGGTTAACAAAGCCTATCAATGAAAATAATTGGTAATGTCGAATATTCGGAGGTGTGATAACTCTCTCTTCACTTTTCATCGAGGTAGCAGCACTGCTTATTTGCTATTATATGTGGATGACATTGTTCTTACTGCCTCATCTGACGGTTTAAAGAATGAAATCATTGCTTTACTCAAAACTGAATTTGTCATGACCGACTTGGGCAAGCTGAGTTATTTTTTGGTTATATCAGTGACCAGATCTGCAGCTACTATATTTTTGTGTCAGCGTAAATATGCAGAAGAGATAGTGTACAGGGCTAAGATGGCAAATTGTAAAATTATGCCAACTCCGGTTGACTCGAAATCCAAGCTCAGTGCCAATGACGGTGAGCCAGTTTCGGATCCCACTCTATATCGGAGTCTTGCAGGTGCCCTTCAGTATCTTACCTTCACTAGGCCTGATATTACATATGTCGTTCAGCAGGTGCGTCTGTTTATGCACCACCCTCGAGAGTCTCATTTTGCCGCCCTCAAATGTATTATCAGATACGTTAAGGGCACACTGGATTTTGGATTACATCTCTACCCCTCTGCCCCAAACAAGTTACTCTCCTACACGGATGCAGACTGGGCAGGATGCCCCGATACACGCCGCTCCACCTCAGGCTACTATGTATTTTTTGGGGATAATCTTATTTCATGATCCGCCAAGCGGCATGCCACGGTATCCCGTTCGAGCGCTGAAGCAGAGTATCGCGGAGTTGCTAATGTCGTTGCTGAGATCTGTTGGCTTTGAAATCTTCTTTTGGAGCTCCAGTGTCCACTGCGAAAGGCGTCTATAGTCTATTGTGACAACATCTCTGCCATCTATATGTCTCACAATCCGGTCCAACATCAGCGGACTAAACATATTGAGATGGATATCCACTTTGTGCAAGAGAAGGTTGCCCTTGGTCAGGTCAAAATATTACACGTGCCTTCCTCATATCAATATGCAGATATTTTCACAAAGGGACTACCGAGACAACTCTTCACCGACTTTCGATCCAGCCTTAGCGTTCGGCCTCCTCCCGCTCCGTCTGAGGGGGAGTATTAGCGAATATTCCCCGAATATTCTCAGTATATTCTATAATTATGATACATGTATATTTAAGGTAACTTATGATTCTTATTGTATTGAGAATCAACCATTTAAAGTAAGTTAGGATTCGTAGTGTATTATGAATCAAACTCTTGTACAACTATATATATTGTGAATAATGAAAGGAATCCCTAAGGGAAATTATTCTATCTTAAATAGAATCCTAACTTACCTTAAATAGAATCTTAAGTTACCTTAAATATACATCTATCATAATTACAAAATATACGGTGAATATTCAGAGAATATTCGCTAATAGGTAACATCTTAAAGTAGGCAGAAAGAGATGTGATGTTGACTTTATATCTGATATTCAATGTAATTTGTAACCCAACTCAAACTTATTCAATGATCACCGCTAATTATTGTTAGTTTCAGATCCTTGAGGCTGCCTTTTCCAATAAACGTTGGTTATATCTCATGACGTCATTCGTACCTGTAAACAGTTTATGGATGAACTGCTACGTGCTTATAACTTTTGTTTCTCAGGAAACTCATGCAGCAAAAGATTTTAAACTTGAGAATTTCTAAACCAAAAATACTCTCTTAAATAAAGGTATTCGTGCATAGATGGCGGCTCAAGCTATTTCCGAAACTCCTACTGATATGAATTTGTGTCATATTTGGTTCATTTAAACAGTAAGGTTGCAAGTACAACCTACAAAAATTTCCCCTTTCAATCTATGGAGGTGAAAATGCTTTAACACTTGAATATATTTGAATCATTTGGAATTGAATTCAAACTAAAGTCGCAAGATTGCATAAGATACCAATACCATAACAAATATAATAGGCCTCTATTGGAAGAGTTTAGAACTTACACATAAAGTGCCAATCGCTGCAGAAAGCACACTGCAGATTTCCTCCAAAGAGTGATGTAGACAGCCTAACCTAATGCGAGCATTATTGACCGCTTTCACATAGACAACCTAAAATAATTTTCACACTAAAGTTTAACTTGAGACACTAACAACTTGAAAAATCTGACTTCCACACTATAAAGCTCAACATATATAGACACTGAGTGTAAAAGTCTTTACGCTATCAAGTCACAATACATACTACTTGCAACCATTCACAAAAATAAAAATAGTGAACTTTAAACTAAAACATATTCCGATTTCGTTGTTGTTAGATTGTGTTGCATCGTAAGCCAACATCAGCAGAAAGGAGGAGAAGACGGAAGGCTATTTTCAAAATCTTTACATTTAGAACATGTAAAAATTCTTCATAAGTCGGTATATTCAAGTTTAAAGGGATCCTACAAGTAAAGGAGCCTCAAATCATTGCTCCTTTTTCATTTTTATCAAATGAAAGTTCCAAGCATAAGTAGGCCAAAGATCAATTTGAAATGTTGACAGTGGTATAAACAACACGGGGTATATAAGTCCCAAATCCAATGAACATTTAAGCTCTATATTGCTCAAACTCTTCAAAAATTAGCGCTAGATGGTGTAAGATCCTCCAAAAATAGTGCAATATCAAAGATACAACACTAGTGTGGCAACATTCAGGAACTTCCTTTTATACTTCAGGAACAAGCATAAAAGAAATTGATCACTTGAAGAATCCAAGCAACATAGGTTAAGCTTCTATCGGACATAGCAGAGTTTGCTAGTCCATAATATAATATGTATAGAAAAAAGAAGCTTGAGATTCGAGAAAACGAAAACCATTAAAACATTTAATCAGAAAATACTACAAAGTGCATATAGAGTTTTAGAGAACCAGCAGTCAAAAATGAGAAATGCTCACAAGCCTATCAGAAAACTCTTTCAGTTCAGAACTATTAAAACCTCACAAAACAAAAACTGTTTTGAGTCTGCTGTTATTTCAAAAAGGGTCATATGCTATCTCCTAGAATGACCCATCCTACAAAGGGATTTATTTTGCAGAACAAGGACTTCACATCTCAACATTTAACAGTTAAGATTTAGTAAGGCTCGACGGGCTTGCGGAAGCTTGCTCCTGCATACACAGCCTCTGATCCGAGTTCCTCTTCAATCCTCAAGAGCTGCATAGAATAAAAAAAAAGAAAAAAATCACATTTAAAAAGAGACTAAAAGGGAGCTGGAGAATGTGATTTCTTGAAAGACGAGCATTTTTCATTGCGGGGAGAAATTTATGGTAGTAAACTTGATGGATAATTAATTACCTGGTTGTACTTGGCGAGACGCTCGGACCTGCAAGGAGCTCCAGTCTTGATTTGTCCCTGATAATTCCAGGAGAATATACTCATTAGTACCTAAAATTTAGTGTGACTAAATCCGTAGATGATCATAATCTAGAATGCTTGATAAACAAAAATTACCGTTGACAAACCAACAGCGAGATCAGCAATGAAGGTATCTTCGGTTTCACCACTGCACCAATTAAACAAAAGATCATTAACAACTAGTTTTATGGAATAATAAGAACATGGCCACTTAGGCTATTAATTTTTTTCTTGTGCAAGTGATATTGCAGAGGATCAGTATATCTTTACCTGCGGTGACTGGTCATTACACCCCAACCTGCCTTCTTAGACATTTTCACAGCTTCAATACTCTCACTCACACTGCCAATTTGGTTAACCTGACACACATTGAGTAAGATATGATTAATCCAATCTCAAAGAGAAAAAATTCAGTATCACAGCCGACATATATGATTTCTATTAACTGATCGGATGATACCTTGAGAAGAAGTGCATTGCAAGACTTCTCTGCAATTGCTTTGGAAACCCTCTGCACACATAATAAATAATTATACACGGTGATATAAACACCTATAGAAATTGCTCAAGTGCTCAAGAACTAAAATATGTATACTTTTTCTTTTCAATGGAAATCGAGATATGTTGTTAAAAATGTCAACATTACCTTAGGGTTGGTGACAAGGAGATCATCTCCGACAATCTGTACTTGCTCCCCAATTTCAGTGGTGAGCTTAGCATAGTGCTCCCAGTCATCTTGGTCAAATGGATCTTCAATTGAAACAATAGGGTACTCGGACACAAATGACTTGTACAAATCCTTGAGTTGGTCACCTGATATCTTTGCTGAGCCATTATTGTTCTGCAAAGAACAAATATGAGCAAATCTCAATAAACATGTAAACAATTTGACTACAGAACTAACTCGGAGAAAAACCAGAGAGTGTGAAAGAAAGCAATGCAAGCTCTCCAGTTTCAAATAGCCTATATAGCCACACTACTAAAACACATAGGAATTAGCGACAGCCAATTTTGTAACTAAACAACTCGTTGCTAATCTTATTAAGCGGTGGATTATAAAAAGCTTTTGTTAGTTACGAGCAATTTAGTGACAAAGTTCGTAGCTAATTCCATTTTTATTTAGCGTCACTGTCAGTAATCAATACTTGCCTCTTCTTTGAAGTTCAGGTCATAAGATTTGTCCTTTCCGTAGAATTCAGATGCAGCAACATCCATTCCAATGACCACCTATATGGAAAATCATTTCAGCCTCCAGGTTATCTAACAACATCTATGAAAACAAAGTACCGCGTGACTCAAAAGTAAATGAGACAACTCACCTTTCCGGTATAACCTGCTTTCTCAATGGCTATCTTGAGCAATTCAAGACCTTCCTTGTTTTCCTGAATTTTTGAAACCATAATCATGTCAATGCACTAGGTAAACATTCAACTGAATGTCGTACATCAGCATAAGAATATACTTCACCTGGATATTAGGAGCAAAACCACCCTCATCCCCGACATTTGTGGCATCCTGACCGTACTTCTTCTTAATCACGGACTGCAATTAACATATAACTATTATCAGACAAAACAAGATAGAAAGGATAAAGAACAATATAAACAAATTTAAACTAAATTTCGAGACTAAATGGAGCCAAAGAAACCAATCATTCCTCTAAATTCAAAAGCATATATAGTCAAGCTTCTTTATCAAAGCGTCATTTCTCTGGATATTTTTTTGGCAGCTACAGCAAAATGCTATTATAGAAAACATATAATATAACATAACATTAAGAATCAGTTCCAAAGAAAACTTGGCCATTATAGGAAAATGTTGTTATAGAGGATGGTTTTTATAGAGAGGTTTGACTGTATACTAATTTGATCGCGTAAAACAATATTTAGAGATAATAGAAGCTGTGTCAAACCTTCAAATGGTGATAGACTTCACAACCCATCTTCATGGCCTCCTTGAAACTAGCAGCTCCAACAGGAAGGATCATGAATTCCTGCAAAATAACTACTAATGAGAATCTTTCATCTAAACAGAACTCAGATACATAGTGGTGCCAGATAAATGACATGCCTGCATTGCAAGTTTGTTTCCGGCATGAGATCCACCGTTAATCACATTGAAGGCAGGAACAGGCAATACCAACTTCTTGTTACCAGCCAGGTCAGCAATGTGCTGCAAAGAGAAGATGCAGTTTAAATAAGTAAACACATGATCACAGATTAATCCAATTGCACGTAAAGCCTTAAAATCTCCTAGAAGTAATGAAGAGAATCAAATGCTTGAGTTTTCTTCTCATTTTTTTTTGTGTGTGGTGGTGGTGGTGGGTTGGGGGTGGGGTGGGGTGGGTGGGGGGATAACATATGGATGTAGTAAAATCAAAGTTGTGACTATCAATTAAACTAAAACTCAAACAATCAATGCTTACCCAATCAAGTGATATTTGAAGTTCAAGTTGAAAATTGGTATTTGGTAGTAAGAAATTGCGTTTGGACATGCAGGTCAATTGGAATAGTTAAAGTTTTGTGAGGGAAAAAGATTTCACTTGAAAAATTAGTTGATAAAAAAAACTCATCATCATAAACAAACCAAAAAACAATTCTAATGTGTAACCAAACAATGTTTTGAAAAATACTGTCAGAAAGGAAAAAATATCCATGTCCAATGGGTTAGAATGTCCATTAGACTCCATGAAAGACAATTCTTCAGCATACCTTGTAAAGTGGAACATTCCTGACAGCAGCACCAGCTTTGCACACAGCAAGTGACACAGCAAGGATGGCATTTGCACCAAGCTGAAGAAAAGCCAACACAGTTAAAACTCATGAACAGTGAACTTCTGATATAGAAGAGTGAACCTGATACTTGGCATAAATAGTAGTAATACCTTTTGTTTGCACCAACCCCACTCGTTTTGAGTTCCATCTAATTCATGAACCATGAAGTTGTCAAGACCAGTCTGATCGGTTGGGTCCTGCAAAAATAATAATCATTGTATTTCAGTATAGGATAATCTATCAAACATAATGGAGAAATATGGTACTCCTAGTTTCTTAACCTAAAAATGAACAATAAAGAGAAATTGACATAAATAGCCGCCCGCCAAAATAATAGCCAGAAATGTATATTTTGTATATTAATGATTTTTTTAAATGGAAAGCATATAAACACGAAAATATACATTTTTGATACGTACATAATAGTGTGTTGTTTTTGTATATTTGGCTAGCGAATGTAATTATTTTGGGCCGACCGGCCAAATGTGTAGCTTGCCCAACAATAAAAGCAGTTTAACAAGGAAATGAACTACTCAAAAAAAGATATCGACGGAGGGAAAAACAACTAACCTTTCCGATAAGAGCAGGGCCAATAATTGAGTTGACATTGTTAACAGCCTACAAGGCAGAGCAGGGGAAAAAATTTAATCAGCATCGAACGGTATAATTATCAAACTAAATCTTTGGAGTGAAATACCAACCTTTGAAACACCCTTTCCGAGGTAGTCAGATCCTCCATCCCTCAATTCAAGGGCTTCATAGACTCCTATTATTAAAGAAATAGAGAGGATAAATCCAATGGCACCACACAAAGGGGGTAATAACAAAAAGAGACACATTAGCCAAGAATGTTTAACAGTGTTTAGGACAGAACTGATAGGAGTAAAGATTCACATTTCCACCAAAACTGAAATATACAGAATTCAAAGAGCAGATGACCCTCGAGAAGATTAATTATCTTTATATAATAGATTCTACAACCATACAAGTCGTTTTTGCTTCCCGGAAGTCTCAATGAGAGTACTGATACTAAAAAATACGAGTAAAAGTATCTATAGCTGAACATAAACTCCTAACAAAAAAGGGTAAAATCAAATCCATATATGGACACTTGAGAGAAAGTTTCTATATTTTTCAAACAAACAAATAAGAAACTCGAATTTCAATTACACTAGTAACACAACGAACCGATTACACGTCTAGCTACACATTTTCAACACATTCTCATCAATCTACATAAAAAGAGTCACTATACACAATAAATAAGTAGATCTCTTTACCTGTGGATGCACCACTAGGAACAGCAGCTCTAGCAAATACACCGTTTGAGCAACATACATCAACCTACACAATATACACAAAACCCAACTCAATACATCTAAAAACAGATGTAACAATACTTGTCTGCATCAACAACCAATCCAACATAACCAGTCATTCTTATAAACAACCCCCTTTCCTAAATCCAAATAAAACCCACAAAAAATATAGGAGCAACAAACAAATAAAATATAACACAACTTATCTGCATCAACAACTAATCTAATATAACCAGTCACTCTTAAAAACAACCTCTTTTCAAAATTACAAATAAAACTATAGATATAATATAACACAACTTATCTGTATCAACAACCAATCTAACATAACCAATCAGTATTAAAACAACCTCCATTCAAATATCCAAACAAAAACCCACGAGTCACATAGTCATAACAAACGATTTAAACAAAATCAGCAAATGGGTAAGCATAAAAATTATGAATCTTGAAAAAGATAAAAAAAAAACGAGAATATAATTTTAAAAAATTGAGATCTGATGAAAAACGAACCTCAACGGTGGGATTACCACGACTGTCAAAGATCTGACGGGCCTTAACGGATTTGATAGTTGCCATTTAGATCTCTTCTTTTTTATGAATAATAGTGAAGAGAAAAAGTTGCTTTTTTTTACAATGAGCGAAGGAGATGAGAAGCAATAGCACGTATATGTAGACAAACTTGGATTAATTACAGCCGTTAATTTGGGTTTTATGATCTTAGATTAGTGTTTTCATCATATATTCACTTCTTTGTTGAATTACTAGTACTATTTATTATTTTAATAGAATAATTGCGCTTTTGATCCTTAAATTGTTGATAAATTTTGTTTTTGGTCCTTGTGATATATTAAGCAACATATTTAACTTTTAATTAATTAAAATGTATTTTGTGGTCCATTCATGTAGAAAATATATTAAATTTAACTATTTATAAAATCATATTACTATAAAATATTTTATGTTAATATTTGTTGTTCCTTATAAGTCAATTATCGTACTAGTTTGTTATAGTTATTGTCAGAAAACTTTTTTTAAAAATTTGTTTTAATAATTAAAAGCTCTGTCATGTTTTCTACAGTATTTTGTCATGATTTCTTCACTTTCGTTACTTTTTTTGTCCGATATGTTTTGATATGCTTTTTTTAGCTGAGTGTCTATCAGAAATAACTTTTTTACCTCACAAGATAAATAGTAAGATATGCGTACACTTTATCCTTCTAAAACCCCACTTGAGACTACATCTGGTATATTATTGTTGTTGTTGTTGTTGTTGTTGTGTATTAATGAAATATGGAGTAATTGTATAAACTTGATAACTTAACTATGATTAATTAACATGCATTTTTAAATTATTAATCCACTTAATTATGGTATACTAATCGGATTTGGTCTAAAAATCATGTGCGGGTAAGTATTTATCATATATTTTTAACTTTAATTAATTAAAATGTGTTTTTTGATTGCTTTATATAAAAATACGTTAAATTTAACTAATTTATAGAATTATATATATTACCATTAAATATGGAGTTATTGCACAAACTTGAACATGATGCATCAGTAAGTAAGTGATGAAACATTTATAATTAGGGTAAATTTATGAATATTGATAAGCAAATGGATCAAACTTGTACAATCTAACTAACTGAAGGTTTAATATGTTAAATCGAATATAACAAGGACTATAGCTAAAATTTATCGATAATTGAGGGCTTAAAAGTATTATTTACCTTTTTAAAACTAAGTAAATAAATTAGATAGTAGTATATTCCAAATCTATGTGCTTTAGAAAGCCCCCCTTGAGTGTGTCGAAATGTTGTTACTTCTAGATCTAGGGGTGGGGTTCCAATGAAGAAACGTTGTTATAGAAGTTTTTGTCTTTTTCAAATATAAAAAAATTAATTCAAATTTAACAGGAATTAATACTTTGGTAAGTCTTGTTATAATAAATAACTTGTTATTTAAGAAAGATTATAATGTTAGTGATAATTTTTGGAGAAATCATATATACAATTAATGTATAACTATGATTAGATACAAATTGAGATTGCCGATTCCGTTATTGCCTTATTTATAATCGAAGGTTTCCACAAATAATTTACAAAACCATCTTATAGTTAAAACTCGATTGACAAGCTAGGTGAAATAAATACTTGCATTATTACTTTTGCGTGAAATTAATAATATTCATAGTGTTACTGCAATCATTTTTTTATTACGATTTTTCTCAATCTCTTTTTAAAATTTTGAAGTATTAACTATATTGACTTTATAATTATTTTCATGTAATTTTTAAATACGTAAATTTTATTTTTTTAAATGAAAAATTTGTTGGAAATTAGCCTTTGGCGGGAGTTGCGACCGACCAACTTTAACGGCTTAAACACTAGTGTTACGTATGTTGGAGAATCCAGTTCTTCACACATGCATGATCTACTAAGTACGTAGATAACCGTAGGGCCAAGAATCGTCAAATTTCATTGAGAAATGAAAGAGATATTGGTCCACGAAGTAAGGTGTTTGAAGCATGGAAAGTGTGGTATTGTGTTCAATTCTCCCTCATCGGTAGAGGAAGAAAGAATTGTTGTGTATATAAGACTCGAAATTTGTTTGGGGTTTGGGACCCCAAGGGGTATCCCATGTGTTTAAAGGAGGGAGGACCTAGATGTGCTTCGGTTCAAGGAAAGACCACACGCGCGCCGCCGCCCGCCCGTCCGGTTCACGGATATTATCTTTTTGGACCAGAGAACTTTGCCAGAAGAACAGTTTGGTCCCTGAAGTTTCAAGATGTACAGTTTGGTCCCTGAAATTTCCAGAACGTCATAATTTGGACAGTCAAAGCAGAAACGTCAAGCTCTTAATTCAACCATTTATTTTGGCTGAATTACTCCTCCTATAATGGCCAAATCCGTTGGTCTTTCACCATTTATGTTGGTGACTTTACTACCTCCATAATGGCCATTATATGGCCATTATGGAGGCAGTTTTCAGCCCCTCCATCACCTGTATAAACACCCCCTTACACCATTGTTGAGGACCAAGGACATACATATATGATACACGAAAATACAGAAAAATACACAAGCAAAACAGTTTCTTCCTACACCTTCCAAGGCATCATTTCGTTACTCAATATTCTTCACGGTAGCTCTTGAGTTTCCTTTGCTCAAGTGTTCCATTGCTGTTTTATCTTGGGAGACAAATTGTCCAGGACGTATAAAGGATACATACGGGGCAATATTGTCTTAAGGACAGAGTGCCACACTCGACTCAGCAAAACCAGTTTCCATTTTTCCGTCTTCAACAAAATTGTAATTTCAGTTTTGTGGATCTCTTGTAATTTTCAGATTACTAGTTGAATTATTGAATCTTTGTTTATCCTTTCGAATACTTGTAATAGTTATATACTTCCCATACTGCTTTATAAAGTACCATAGAGCAAAAAATACCCAGCAAAATTTGTGTCCAAAGCATACGGAGAAATGTATATCATATTATTTACATATCATCAGATGCAAAAATTAGCACATATGACGACACTAGTGCAAAATACACCAAAGTTGACACATATAGCTAAAATTTGTTAGTTACGTTATATTTTTTATACCATAGAAAGCAATGGTTTTATATTTTTTCTCAGATATTTTAATAACCTCTTTTTTATAAACAAAAGATGATTTTTGTCTTAGAAGAAACTACCATACTAATAGGGAAACAAAAAAATAACATTTGATTTCTTTATTTATTGGCTTATGCAATATTATATAGACGTAGAAGAGATAAATAACCTATTCATCGATTCTTTCCAAATATATTAGCAGAGTTAGCCACTAAACTAATGATGTAAAATCTTACCGTTTTTTGTTTCAATAATAATAATAATAATAATAATAATAATAATAATAATAATAATAATAATAATAATAATAATAATAATAATAATAATAATAATAATAATAATAATAATAATAATAATAATAATAATAATAATAATAATAATAATAATAATTAATATGCATACGAGAACTTGTATTAGTATGACGATGTTATAAAATAAGATTAAATAAAGAAGTAAAATTCATATAATTGATCCCAACTTATTTGAGAGTGAGGGGTAATTATTATTATATAAGATGACTCGAGTTTTTTTAATTCGAAATCCATGAAACTGATTAATTCGACTTCGTGTCTGAAAGAATTAATCTCTTGATTATTCTTATTGAATGAATATGTATATATACAAGTTACAATCTCCAAATATGGAAAATTCTATTCCTACTAAACTTCTAATATCCTAGTTCTACTTGTACAAGAATTCTACAATTATGGTAATTATACAACATAATTTACCACTTCTATTTATGGTACATGACTAGTCAAAACCGTGTATATCCCTATCATAGGGATATACACGGTATTCTATCACACCCCCGCAGTCATAGCGAACGATTTTCGTATGCTGAGACTGTCCCTAAATTTTTTAAATAAAATCGAGGGAAGGCCCTTTGTAAAGATGTCAGCAATTTGGTATCGCGAGGGCACATGTAAGACGCGTACTTGTCCACGAGCTACCTTGTCGCGAACAAAGTGAATATCCATCTCGATATGTTTAGTGCGTTGATGTTGGAACAGATTGCCAGAAAGATAAACTGCACTAACATTATCACATTAGACCAATGTAGCTTTCTGAATAGGAAAGTGTAGTTCTAACAAAAGATTACACAACCAACATGATTCTGACACCACATTCGCCACGCCTCGATACTCGTGATCTTGATAATGTAGTTTGTCGTTTTGCAGACCATGAGACCAAGCTATCCCCAAGAAACATACAATAACCAGAAGTCGAGCGTCTGGTATCAGGACAACCACCCCAATCAGCATCTGTATAAGACACAAGTGTAGAAACGGACGTAGGATACAAATGCAAGTTATGATCAAGTGTGCCCTTAATGTATCGTATAATGCGTTTGAGTGTATTCATATGCTCAATCCGTGGATCATGCATAAACAATCACACATGTTGAACTGCATAAGTAATATCATGCCTTGTGAATGTAAGACACCGAAGTGCCCCTGCAAGGCTGCGATAGTGGGTGGGATCCTCGAACTTAGTGCCAGATGTAGCACTAAGCTTCGGGTTAGTATTAACCGGAGTAGAAGTAGATTTACAAGATGACATACCAACTCTTTCAATGATCTCAGCGGCATACTTCCTTTGTGATAAAAATAGACCACCTGAATGACGAGTGACAACAATCCCCAAGAAATAACTCAAGGGCCCCAAGTCTTTCATAGAAAATTCGGAACTGAGAAGTGTCATGATAGACTTGTGCAGATTATCAGACGAAGCAGTCAATATAATATCATCGACATACAACAAAATGTATGTCAGAGAAGTACCACGACGATATATAAAGAGATAATGATTAGACCGGGTGTGAGAAAAACTAATAGAAGATACATAATCTGCAAACCTTTTATACCAAGCCCGTGGGGCCTGCTTAAGTCCATACAAGGACTTCTTCAGCAAACAGACATGATGAGGATGATTGGGATCTCGAAAACCCAAGGGCTGATGCATATAAACTGTCTCCTTAAGATCACCATGTAAAAAAGACATTTTTTCACATCCAACTGATGAATAGGCCATGCTTTTGAGAGAGCCAAACTGAGAACAGTACGAATAATAGCTGGTTTGACCACCGGGCTAAACGTTTCACGACAATCCATACCAACCTGTTGAGTTTTACCATCACCTACAAGACGAGTCTTATGCCTCTCAAAAGAACCGTCAGGATTTTCTTTATGAGTAAAAATCCTCATAGACCGAATAATATTAATATCAGAAGAACGGGGCACCAACTCCCACGTCTTATTTCTAATAAGAGCATTATATTCGTTAGTCATAGCCAATTTTCAATTCGGGTTATTTAATGCAGACACAAGGTTATGCGGGAGGGCGAATTTAAGGATATTAGAATTGAGATTAAAATGTTGTTTTGGTTTTAAAATACCCCTTTGACTACGAGTAATGAGCCCTTGACTAGAGGAGGAATTGGATGGATTTTGGGCAATGTGTGGAACGGGGACGGACTGGCCAGCAGGAAGTGGGCCTGCTGGCCCAACAACTGGAACATGAACAGTAACATGCTCGGGATTGGGCTGAAACACTGGAACAATATCGAGATCGATCTTGGGTGTGTCATCGGCCCACCGCGGAAACGATGGTTGCGAGATCGTGGGCCAGCGGTGACGATGGGCTTCTTTGGCGTAGTTTGGTCACGGGATAAGTCAGAAAAATGGTGGATAATATATGGTGAGACCTCGTCATCCGAAAAATTATATGAACTTGGCACGGGACTACTCACTTTAGTAAAAGGAAATTGGGTTTCATAAAAAATAACATGACGACTAATTATAATTTTATTAGATGATAAATCAATACATTTGTAACCACGATGATTAGACGGATAACCCAAAAACACACAAGTGGTAGAACGGGCCTAAAGTTTGTTAATTGTAGTTGACGGAAAAAGTGGATAGCATAAACACCCAAAGACCCTAAGATGAGAATACGAATGATCCTTATTATAGAGAACTTTAAGGGGAGATTTAGATGCTAATCCTTTGGTAGGAAGTACGTTAAGGATGTAAGTAGCCATTTGTAGTGCATGATGCCAAAAGGAAGGGGGTACATAAGCATGTGCTAATAAAGTTTAGATAATATTATTAATGGTACGAATTTTTCATTCGACTTTCCCATTTTGTGAGGACGTATAAGGACAAGAAAAATAAAAAAACTATGCCATTAGCATCACGAAATTCCCGAAATAACTCATTATCATATTCCTTGCCATTATCACATTGAATACTTTTAATTTCCCGTTCGAATTGGATACGGATGAATGTTCTAAATTTAAGAATGTGGAAAAAACATGAGACTTTTTCGATAAAGGAAAGGTCCACAAAAAATTAGAATAATCATCCAAAAATAGGATATAATAACAATGGCCCACCGAACTTAACACGGGGGATGTCCATAAATCACTATGAATAATGTCAAACGGCATCAAAGTAATAGAAGTAGAGACTACAAATGATAATTTAACATGTTTCCCTAGCGGACAAGAAGGACAAAGTAGAGTACTACGCGTACCCTTACAAGAAATAAAATTATTTTTATGCAAAGAAAAAAATAACAGATGATCCCGGATGACCCAAACAGGCATGCCATAAGGAAGGAGCAAGGGCGGCAAAAGTAGATGGTATGGCTTGACTCGCGGAAGTGGTGGTATTTGTAATAGGATAAAGCTCTCCCCTACTATTGCATCTCATTAGATGTATTCCCGTTTTGAAATTCTTCACAAAAAACCCAAAGAGATCAAAATTAACAGAAACTCAATTATTAGTGGTGAATTTTAGTACAGACACCAAATTTTTAATAAAGTGAGGGCATGAAGGGTATTTTTCAAAAGTAGAGGTGGATGTGGGGAAGGCAAAGTTGTATGTCCATAACCGCGAATTGGAATTGAATTGCGATTACCAATTATAATACCACGATTTTTGCTCAAATTGAAATAAGACGAGAGAGTATCTTGGTCAGACGTCATGTGAGAAGTGGATCCGGTGTCCATATATCAATTCACGTCTGGAGGATTTAATCTAAGCGTGTGCATTGCGGCCTCAATATCTGTCGGAGTTGGTGTGGGGCCCACTGCCTGGAACGCTTGTGGAGGACGAGGCCCAAGCAAACCTGCCTGCAGCCCCGGCCTAGAAGTGAATTTGCTGCCAGTATTTTAGGGACTATTGGGCCAATGGCCACTAGCCCAGTTCCACGGCCAGGGGGTCCACGGCTGGGACCAGTTGGCCTGCGGCCCACTACCACTGCCACCATTGTTTTGGCCACCTCCGTTACCATCGCGGTTTTTGCCATCATTTTTACGATGTCGACCTTTTTTGCCACCACCGTTGTTGCGGTGTTGGCCAGAATTCTTGTAGAATGAGTGAGGGTCGTCTAACGTTGTCATCATGGCGACATAATTTGCACCTGTAACCGTCTTTTTAGCTAAGCCGACCTCTTCTAACGTGAGCATGGAACGAGCCTGATAAAAGGGTGGTTGAGGATTACTGTGACGAAGTAGTGTGCCGCCGTTATAGGCCTCAGACAGACTTGTAACCATTTGGAGAACAAGACGATCATTGGTAACTGGCGCACCAACGTTGCGGAGTTGGTTTGCCAATTCCTTTAGCTTTTACAATAGGCCGAAATGTTAGGAAAATCTACCATGTGGACATTTGAAAATTCCTGCTCGAGGGTGATAACACGTGAATTCTTGTTATCTTGGAATATATCACTCACCATATTCCAAGTTTCCATTGTCGTAGGAGGTCGGTAGAAATAGTGGAATAAATCCACTGGAGAACGGTAGCATCAAATGTCGTCCATAACGTAGGATTTTCCTCTGGGTTAGGCACCTCCTCTGTGCCAGGTGTCGAGGGAATTATGTGATGGAGGACTTGGTGCAAGTGTGCGTGAATTTTGAATAATTCCGCCCATGTCGCGTATTGGACGTTTTCCATCTCAAGAACAATAGGGATGTGGTTTCTGATGTTGGAAACTGTAAGGGCTGAATGAAACACGTTCTTTGATGTAGACATAATGAACGAACAATAGGAGAATTAGGGATTAAGAATAAAATTTGGGAAGGGAGGAGGAAGAAGTCGGCCGAAAATCGAGAAGGGTTCTCGGAATTTGAGCCGAGAGTAGCGGAAGAAAATTGGGAAGGGATGTAGTCTAGACCTAGACTTTTGATACCATGAAAGAATTAATCTCTTGATTATTCTTATTGAATTAATATGTACATATACAAGTTACAATCTCCAAATATGAAAAATCCTATTCCTACTAAACTTCTAATATCCTAGTTCTACTTGTACAAAAATTTTACAGTTATGATAATTATACAACATAATTTACAACTTATATTTATGGTACATGACTAGTCAAAATCGTGTATATCCCTATGATATACACGGTATTCTATCAGTGTCATCTTAGCTTGTTAAGAGAACTTGCATATAGCTAATCAATAGTGAGCTTATTCAAGCGGATATGCGACAACTCTCGCTAATCGGTCTTGGCTGGGGGAAGACATCTGATTCACCAATAGGCATAAGAACAAAGCAAGAGAAAGTTCCAATCTAAACTTCCTCCTTCGCCTTCTCTTAGTAGCACTACTCTTGCTATAGGTTAGAGAGGGCTTATTTAGCGCATAACTAGTTGGAAAAGCTCAAACAACAACGGGGGAATTCTCAAGCTATGGGTCTTCAAATCAATCTTTGTGAGAAACCTCTTTTCCTATATAGGTAGGGACAAGAGAAAGAAACAGGAATGGTACCAATGACGCGAATTCCTATTGCTTTTTTTCCTACTGGAATTAGTGAGATCCGAAATATTAAGACACAAAATCTAAGATACTCTTAGGTGACCTATCATGTGGTAAAAAAGAAGGAAATATGGTTTCTTGGGCTACAAGAAGAGAACACAATTCGAGACTTGTGAAACTGCTACTTCAAAAGCATGAGAATATTCCTCTTATTGTGCCATTTGTGTACCATATTGTCTTACCTCGTGGAGTCACGAGAAAAATGTAATGAGGCTGCAGGAGAATTTCAAATTTGGCACACGAGATATTTATATTCTTGCTTTTTGTAAAATTTTATGTTACATCTTGAATATAATTAAGATTTTAAAAAGCAAAAATAAAGAGGACAAAAAAGTTCTTGAACAAAAGTGACCACTTTAGGCCTCATTTGTTTATATTTGATGGAGGTCTAAATCTTAATTATTTAGATTCAACCTATTAAGTGCATTTGTTTTATAGGTCTGAATCTTAATTATTTAAATTCAACCCGTTAAGTTTATTTATTTTGTTTTCTTATGAAGCTTCTTAATGGGTCTAAATGGCTCTGAATGAATAATATATGTAATAGAGTCTTAACACCATTCAGACTCATTTAAAATAATACGTCGTATTTCACAAAACATTTCACGACTTATCTTCTCATCAAAATTTTAATGCCTCTAGCTATCCTTTCTCAACCAAATATTATCAAGAACTCTTGACTACAACAACTAAATTGTTTTCTTGAATCCATCAGTTTTTTAATTTGAAATCATATATATAAACCTAATTCATGATCAATTTTGCCCACAAAAATTAAACATGGGAAATCTATCTTATCAATAAAATTCTTACGACTTCTCAATCTTTGAAAGATTACAATGACTTTGTAAATTATTGTTTCTCGCGACAATAACAACAAATTGAAAAAAAAACTTGAATACTACATAAACATTTAATCAAATTTGGAACTAAATGCATAATATCAAGCTTCAAGAAATAATATAGAACACTCAAAAATTGTGTTACGCATTGAAAAGTTTCTCCTTTTTATCTTATTTTATAAAATTTCTTACTAGAAAACATCTTCTGGAATTCAGTCATAACAACTCTCTTTAAATCACTTTCACTTAATAGAGAAAGGTTTACCATTTTAATAATAAGCATAAATTCTTAATTTTTTTTATGTAATTGTTACAATATTTTTTATATTGATATATACTCCATCCTTTTCAAAATGATTGTCTTATTTTCCTTTTTAACCCGTTTAAAAAATAATGTATCTTTCCTTTTTTTTTGGCAACTCTTTCATTCCAACTTTCCACATGGCATGTTTAAGACCACAAGATTAAAGGACATTTTTGTACATTCAATACGTTTTTAATTTAAGACCACAAGATTCAAAAATCTTTTATACTTTCTTAAACGTTGTGCCAAGTCAAAACCATACAATCTTTTTTAAACGGAGTGAGTAACTTTTATTTGCATTTCAGATATTCAAATTTTATCTTTGTAAGAAAAAAAAAAGGAGATAGTTCAAAATTTTAATCAAATATAAATATTCAAAATATTATTTTCTATCAAAAATATGTTTATTTTGCCGAAATGAAAATTTTATAATATCTTATTAATATATTGGTTAATTCCATATGCATATTTAGATATTGAAACAAACAACCATAATCATACAGTATTCAGATTTATGGACAACATTTTAATATCCAAATGTGCATTCAGATTCAAACATCTAAATCTTAATGCACATCTTAATATTCAGATGTGCATTAAGATTCAGACGTATTAATCTTAATGGAAACAAATGAGTACATCATCTAATCGATGATTACCAAGCACAAAAACTTGAAATAAAAGCATAAAAAGAAACCATCTACACATTAACATCGGAGATACACGAGAAAACTTACTCGTAACAAGTGTTAACATAACATTATACTCCTATTAACTTACTTTTACATAACAAATATCATCTCATTGTATAATTAAGTGATTCAATAAGGAACTAAGCAATAATTGTATTTCTCCTATTTTAGATAAAATTATAATCCTTTTGTAATTAGGTTAATTAATTACCTAGTTTGTATCAAAGTAAATATTCTTGTAACCTTATATATATTGTAAATCATTCATCAATATAATCAAGGGAACATATTCATTTATGGTATCAGTAGCCTAAAACTACAAATCCTACCCTAGCCGCTAATACACCTTCTCGGCAACCATCTTTCTTGCATGTCGGCACCTAGCCCACGTCGGAACCTTAGCCGTCGACCTTTCTCGGCTGCCCCCCCTCTTTTCCTCATGAATGAACCCTAGTTTTTCTGGCCATTCTCCCTCCATCTTCCTCATAAATTTCCTCTTCCATGGCTGACAAAATCAAATTCCATCTGACACTTGCCGTAAACAACATTAAAAACTTCATCCATTTGACTCTTGAGATGGAAAAAGGTCAATACTCCTCGTGGGCGAAGCTTTTTAAGATCCATTGTTTTATTTACGAAGTTATCGACCACATCATTCCTCACACGCCGAACTCCATAGATGTACCATCGGCTTCGACTTCTGATGATGCACTTTAGTCTCGTTTGGACGCAGCCGTTCTCCAGTGGATATACGACACGATATCTAATGATCTGTTGCACACCATCATTGAGACCGATGCCACTGCCCGCAAAACATGGGAATGGACAGTATTTTCCACGACTACAAAACTCAACGAGCGTTATATCTTGAAATCAGTTCAAGGACGTTCATCAGAAAGATTTACCAAACGTGTCTGCCTATTATCAAGAACTCAAGATGCTTGCCGACCAACTCTCCAACGTCGGCACACTAGTCACTAATTAGCGATTGGTCATGTAACTTATTGCATGTTTGAACGAATCATATGACGGCGTTGCCACCATCCTTCAGCAATACACGCCGTTACCTCCTTTTTATGAGGCCCGTTCGAAGCTCATCCTTGAAAAAACTCAGAAAATCAAGCGCAACACCACTCGGGCCAGCATTGCAGACGCCACCCTTACCACCACAGTCGGGCCCTCCGCCGACGGCAGGGTCTCCCGGTACGACAACCAGAATCGTTAGCCAGAGGACCCGCAACAGTCTACTTCATCCCGTAACAACCGTCGGAGCAGGAAGTCCGACAAGGGTCGCGGCGAAAGAATTTTTGGCAACAATAGCGGTGTGAATGGGCAGTCCCCGCAGGCTGGAAACAACCAGTAGTGACTGCGGCAGTGGCAGCAACTTCCGCCATGGGCTGCCTACCCGTCGTGGGCCGCGTGGGCCCTATCGTATGGGCCTCCCCTCCTTGCATGTATACGATATCTCTCCACCTCAGACCGACATGCCCAACCTGACATACTTGGCCAACGTCCACACCATGCTTACACAGCACATGCCCCTCCGCCATCGACTTATGCACCGACTGACATTGAGGCAGCTATAAGCACAATGTCACTCAACACTCCAGACGAAAATTGGTATATGGACATAGGCGTCACATCTCACATGAAGGCATCACAATGTACTCTCTCGTCTTATTTCAATTTGAGTAATTTAAATCGGAATATTATTATGGGTAGTGAACAAGGCATTCTCATCTGTGGTTATGGTCATTCCGACATATCCCCACCACATCCACCACTAATCTTAAAAAAATATCCTCCATGCCCCTAAACGCATTAAGAATCTAATCTTTGTGTGACGTTTCACAACTGACAATTGGGGTTTCCTTGACTTTGATCCTTTTGGTTTTACTGTAAATGATTTTACGACAGGGAGACGAATAATGAGATGTGAGAGCACCGGAAATTTCTACCATATTTCAAACGCCGTCAACAAACCAGCCTCAGTTCCTTCAACCTTTGCTGCTCTTTCGTCTACTTTATGAAATTCTAGATTAGGACATCCGGGAGACTCAGTTTTACGCTCCCATAGGAAAAATAATTTTATTAATTACAATCGTATTTCTAGGACTTCTATATGTGAATCTTGCATTTTTGGGAAACATGTCAAATTACCATTTTCTGCATCCATAAATTGTACTTTAATGCCTTTCGATATCATACATAGTGATTTATGGACATCCCCTATTTTGAGTATGGCTGGCCATAGATATTATGTGTTATTTTTGGATGATTATTCCAACTTTTTTGGACTTTTCCAATTGGAAATAAATCCCAGGTCAACCCCATTATTTATTCATTTAGTGCTTTCGTAAAAATACAATTTGAAAAGTGCATTAAATATTTTCAATATGACAATGACAGGAAATTCGATAATAACCAATTCAAACAGTTTTTCTCCAAAAATGGTCTTACCTTTCATTTTTTATGCCTTTACACATCCTCCAAAAATGGTAAAGCCGAACGGAAAATTCAAACCATAAACAACCTCATTCGTGCCCTACTTGTTCACGCCTCAATTCCCCCTCAATTCTGGCATTACGCACTCTTCATAGCCACATATCTCCTAAATATAATCTCAAACAAGTCTCTAGCTCAACGGTCGCCCACCCAAGTTCTGTTTCGTAGGAACCCCTCCTACCAATACTTGTATTTTTTGGATGTCTTTGTTACCCTCTCCATCTGACCACTCACAAACTCTAACCCCGATCTTCCCCGTGTGTGTTTCTGAGTTACCCTGCCAATCATCGTGGTTACTCGTGTTATGACTTATCGAGCCTTAAAATTATTATTTCACGTCTCAATTCCTCTTTGCCTATCTATACTCACCACCTCGACATTCCTATGACTTTCTAGATTATGTCATAAACCCTATTCTAATTCACCATTTATATAGTCCGATGTTCCAGACCCCGGCACCCACCACCACCTCAGTTAGTCCGGACTAGCTGCCTACCCGGTTCTGCTGACAGTGGCCCGAAACAGCCCACCTCAGGGTGATTCCACAGCTACCTCACGACAAATTGAGGTTCGGCCAACCAGTATCATCACTCCTGCCCTTCCTCCTTTTCCCGACAGTCTCGCGGCAAACCCCCCTCCCATCCCGCATCCCGAGACACACTCTCAGACCATGGAAACACATGCCATGCACATAATTCATAAACCTAAACGGCTGTTTAACCTTTCTATTTCAGTTGTCCCTTCATCTATCCCTCGTAACCCGAACGATGTCTTGTCCGACCCTAATTAGAAAGCCACAATGATTGACGAATATAATGCTCTTAATGATAATAAGACGTGAGACCTAGTACCCCATCCACCTGATGCTAACATTATTTGTTCTATATGAATTTTTAGACATAAAAAGAAATCTGATGGTTCTTTTGAGAGGTACAAGGCTCGTCTTGTAGGTGATGGCATGTCTTAACATGTGAGAATGGACTGTGATGAAACGTTCAGCCCGGTCATAAAGCCCGCAACTATTCGGACCGTCCTCATCATAGCCATATCCAAGTCTTAGCCCATTCATCAGTTTGATGTCAAGAATACATTCTTACACGGGGATCTTCATAAAACGGTATATATGCATCAGCCTATGGGTTTCAAGAATGCTATTCATCTGAATTATGTGTGTCTGTTGCGGAAATCGCTCTATGGACTGAAATAAGCTCCTCGAGTATGATACACGCGGTTCTTCGATTATGTCTCCTCTTTTGTTTTTTCACACAACATATCCAATCATTCCCTGTTCATATACAACAAGGGTATAACCATGACTTACCTATTATTATATGTTGATGACATCATCCTCACCACATCATCTGATGCTCTCCGCCGGTTCATTATGTCTTTCATTTCCTCTGAGTTTGCTATGAAAGATTTGGGCCTATTGAGTTATTTCTTGAGCATCTCTGTCACTCGACATTCTGGCGGCCTATTTCTATGTCAGAAGAAGTACGCCGAGAGATCCTTAACCGTGCAGGCATGACATCTCACAAATCACCCCACACGCCTATAGACACCAATTCCAAGCTCAACGCTGATTTCGGCCCTTCATATTCAGACCCGTCTCACTATCGTAGCCTGGTTGGGGCCCTACAGTACCTCACATTCACGAGACCAGACATATCCTATGCCGTGCAACAAATCTGCTTGCACATGCACAGTCCGACGGAAGCACACATGCATGCCCTCAAACGTATTTTACGATACATCTAAGGTACACTTCACTTCGGATTACATCTATATAGGTCTTCGCTCACTGGTCTCACTGCTTATTCTGATGCTGACTGGGGTGGATGTCCTGACACCCGACGCTCCACGTCTGGTTATTGCATTTTTCTCGGAGATAACCTATTGTATTGGTCTTCCAAAAGGCAACTTACACTATCTCGATCTAGTGCAGAAGCAGAATACAGAGGTGTTGCCAACGTCGTCTCTGAGTCTTGTTGGATCCGTAACCTTCTACTTGAGCTTCACTGCCCGATTCAAAAGGCAACACTGATCTACTATGATATTATGAGTGCGATATATCTTTCCGGCAATCCCGTCCAACATCAGCGCACTAAACACATTGAGATGAACATTCATTTCATTCGTGAAAACGTGGCTCGTGGTCAAGTTCGTGTCCTTCGTGTTCCTTCCAGATATTAGATTGCTAACATCTTCACCAAAGGATTTCCGCGCATACTATTTGATGATTTTTGAGCCAGTCTCAGTGTTCGAGAACCTCTCGCTTCGACTGCGGGGGTGTAATAGAATATTTTCCAATATTCTTTCATTAATTGTATTAATTGTATATCTCCTATTTTATGTAGAATTATAATCCTTTTGTAATTAGGTTAATTAGTTACCTAGTTTGTATCAAAGTAAATATTCTTGTAACTTTATATATTGTAAATCATTCATCAATAAAATCAAGGGAATATATTCCTTTAATGTATTTATTAATTTGGTGCAAACCCATCGTACAAGAAACTCAAAAATATGTATGCAAGTGGAATTTGTTCTATCTAAGTAAAATTTTGATTATTTACCACATCAAAGAGTCTAATGGTGTTGATCCAAAATTTCATGTAAAATGTGTGGATATATTCAATTTTTACCGTTCTCCTTCCCTTTTCCTCCCGCCTTCTCTTCCTCGTGAAATAGAAAAATTTACCCAAAAAGCAAAAAGTAGGGAGGATATACTGGATTTTTCGCTGCAATGTAGAATTTTGACAATTTTATTCGACTATATTTCTTCTTTTTCTTCCCAAAAAAAAAAAAAAGAAAGACGAAGAACATATTTTGCCTTCAACAAGTTGACTTCCCATAAGAAATAGTATAAAATTTTCTTTTGCAAAGAAAATTCAAAAGGAGAACAAGGAAGAAGACTGTATAGTAGCAAAGTAGGCAATAATGTGTATAAACTACTATAAAGATACTTTTAAGGCATGGTTCGGTTCGTCATACTTTATAGCCAATTTATATTTTATAGTATAGCCACAACGAAAACAATGAAATTTATATTGGTGTTCAAAACTTCAAATACATGCACCTTTAGTCCAACTCAAAAGTGAAGGCCATTTTCGCACACCTTTTATTCCACCTAACTCAATGACGTTTTCCTTCTTTATTTTAACCTTTTTTTATTGGTTCTATATGTTATTCTTATTTTTTATGGTTTTCCTTTTAGTTTCTTAATGATATGAACATTTACTCCTTTTTATAGGTGAAAGAACAATCGAGAGAGAATTTATAACAATAAATAATTATTCATAATGTGCCCCAAGAAATTGAAAAATATTTCATTTTTCTACGACAGCCGTGTGCAAGTTGTGTTAACTTGTTCACATCTCAACTATTTCATTCGATGCATATTATTTCGTACTAGTATAATTTACTAACATTGAATCACTCTATCCACAGAAATTGAGCATCTCAAATGTTTAACAATACTGCACTGATGATATTATTAGAAATAACTCTTGCAACTTCAAATTTATTAAAGCTAACTCAAGTTTTAAATATGAGACAATTTTTTTCACTACTACAAGCATGACATCGTAAGTTAAACTAACTTTTATATTCCCAACCATCAACGGATTTTATTTTCACTACTACAAGTATAACTTTGCTACAATATTCATGGTTCTATTTTATCAATTAAGTGGTATCTTGTCGAATTGATAGAATTTACATGTGCTTAGTTGTTCACAAAATATGACAAACTGTGTTATAACTTTAGTACAATATTTATTCTCCTATTCTGTTAGTTTTTTGTTAAATTATACGTGCAAATTTCTTGCTATAACAGCAAAGCTATGTTTGCACAAATTTCTTGAACGGGACAAAACTTAAACATCAACCTTCAACGTGATATTTGTGCAAATTTCTCAATATCAACAACTATCAAGAAACCCCAATCCAAGGCTTCAACCAACCAATGAAGCAATTAGTCATTGTCAGGAGTAGACTTTGACAAATAATATGAAACAAAAATAGCTAAACGAATATGCTTAAGACTTCTGGGAATAATAATCACTTGCATTCTCTTTATATTTTGTGACGTCTAGTATCAACATCCATAGAGAAATGATTGAACTAGGAAGTCGACTTGAGTTTGTGTTGCGACAAAGTCCATGGTGTAGCGCAAAAATTCTTAAAAAATTGAGAATAACAAGTTGGCACTATGTTAATTAGATTGCAGTTGAGATTACTAATGTTAGCATCCAACTTAGTCGATATTAATTCAACTCCTCAAAGTTGAGATTCAAATAGTCGCCCCCCATTAGGGCCACTTTGCCATTCTTTGAAGCGCACACTTCTCTGAACCGCATGGCTATAACCCTCGCATTTTGCCACGCTTTGAAGCGCACAATCCTCTTAAGCGCATGGCTAATAACCCCTGACATTGCATAAAGCAATGACTTTTACAACAACGGATAAATGAAGGTCCTTTTTATTCATGACAATGACATCCAAGGACCAAAAAGTGGGTGAAATTGAGAGACCAAAAACTCTACACCATAAACTGAAGAGATTAGCTAAAAGACAATTACAATGAACTTCCAAAATGTTTAGTCCCATTCCAACTGTTGTCCATGTTTGGTTGAGGGTTCAATGGCCTTTTCATTTCCTCCAGAAGCCACTTTTGCTTCCAAATTAAGAAGCCAGTTGTAAATTACTGTGTGTCAACTACTTGAAGCAGACCACTACAGGATTCTCTTTATGTAGCCAGTATGAAATTGTTTCTACGTATACGTCTCCATTTATACTTGAGCACAGACGTCTGTTCAAGAAAACAAGTTGAAAAGAACAAAGAAATTCAAAGTCAAATTGTTACATTGGATATACACAAGATAGACACATACTAAATAGCATCTATCAAAGGGGTCATAAATTACCTACCAACAAAGTAATTTCTGATATTAACTTATCAGACTCATACAACTTTAATCTAAGACACATTTTTCACACAAAAATTTAGGTTCCTATATGCATATTGCAGACTGTTCTTTAAAGAACTCACATTTCCCAAAATCTCAAGACTTACTGTACTTCGTTTTTTCTTAAATGGTGGAAAGTTCTTCTCTTTCATACCAATTCAATTTCTAAAGAGATGTTTGACATTAACCAATGTAAGTGCAATGACTACTTACTGTACCAATTATGGAATAAACTCATACACGTCTCTTTTTGAGAATCAGAAGGAAGAGACACAAGCTACTCATCTATAGAAAAAGCAGTATCTAAAATCTAAGTTGCTCGGACTCTCACTTTCGGTACCACACCCATGTAGACACGTGGGTGTTGGTGTGGGTGTGGGATCCGTACCGGATTTGGTCAACCAATTTTGGGTACTTTGACAGAATCGATGACGAAGTTCGGGACAAATATTTTGATTACTGTATCTAAAAAGATCCTTTTCTTGTATCTCCTTTTGGGATTCTCCTCTTGAACCTTGTAAGTTTTCCACGTGATGTCTCATAATTTACACACATAACTCTATTTTATATATTTGAATTAAATTTAGCCGAACCCCCGCTTCCGTACCCCGAATCATAAAATATTAGATCACGAAGGATCCAGCCTCTAGATACGCACCCACACCTGAGTCCGAGCAACTTAATCTAAGACAAAACAACTTCCTAAGACGTTACTGCCAAGAAGAAAAAGTGCAGCACCAATAAATCGATCAGAGATTATTTGTACAATGGCTCAATTAAGTCCCGTAGGGGTCGGTTAGAGAACTAACTGCAAGCATGACAACGTAACCATATACCTTCAGCTCATTAGTCCCCTGTCTATCAGAGCCATATTTACCAAGTATTACAATTCCAGTGGCATGTAACACAATGTGCAACAACAGAACTACTAGAACCATTTACATTGCCCAAATCCTCAAAATCACATCGTACTCTGCCAAAGTTTCCATCTTTTACTCTCAAGTTAATTCAGGGAACGGTAAGGTGTGCATAGTTTGGATAAACCCAAAATACGAACCAAAATTCGAATTTTTTAACTTATATTTTGAAATTTTCAGATTTTGGATTGAGTTTCGGATTTAATTTTTAAATTTTTTGAATTTTGGATTGTATTTGAAACTTCGAATTTTTGGATATCCGAAAACCAAATTTCTTATACCTTATGTTTAGGCTATCCTACTATCCATTAATATATTAGTGCATTACTTATATGTCCAATCTAATAAGTCAAATATACCCTAATTATTACATATTAACCCCTATATTAAAAAATTACTAAGTTCAATATGTTTGGATTTGTTAATTTTAAAGATGACTACTTTTTAGATTTTCTTTTTATTTTCATTGTCAGTATATATTCTATATTCTATGTATGGGATAATTTTACTAAATTGGACGTGTTAATTCATAGGACAAGTACTTCTGTTGCATCCTTGACAATGATTTTATTGCTTGTATGAGTACTTTATTTATATGATTGTGATAGCAACGAAGAACTATATAGCCGAACCGAAAATCTGAATTATCCAAACCGATTTATCCGAAACCGAACTTAAAAAATCCGATCCAATCCGAACGTATTTGGACCGAATACGAATTACATGTTGCGAAATACGAAAATCGAAATATAATTCGAAATGTGCTAAACCCGATCCAAGTCAAACACGCTCACATAAATTGGACGGAGGGAGTAGTAAAAAGGAAACATTCTAGACTAGGATTATAACTAGCTTCATTATCTCCAAAAACAAGGATATCATTCCGTATTCACGAAAAGACTCGTACAAACTCAGATTTAGCCTCATGATCATAATAAACTGTGAACATATCTTTTTTTACGAATCAGAAAAAGAGACACACCACTGCTCATCTGTAAAAAAAGCAACTTCTAAGACAAATAACTTTCAACAGCAAACATCACAATCTTATACCTTCTGCTCATTTGCCCCCTGCCTATCAGAGCCAGATATTTACCAAGTACTACAATTCCACTGGCATATAACACAATGTTCAACACCGGAACTATTTGCATTGACCAAATCCTCAATAAAGTTCTGGTCTTTTACTCTCAAGTTAACTCAGCTATACACAAACGGCACAAAAATAATACACTAAGGGGTCGTTTGGTTGCTGGTTAAGAAAGGAGTTATTCAATTATTCAAAACCAGCATAACTAATAAGTACCATCTTTGGTAGCTATATGTATAAGTTACGAGGGAATCTATGTATTATTTATGTTGTATCGATGGAATAACTAATACATGAATAACTAAAACCAGTAACCAAATGACCCCTAAAGAAGTACCCTCTAATCAACTTGGAAAGCATTGTTGAGAATGATCAGATACATTCATAAAAGACAATTAAATAACTCATGATAGTAAACATTCCAAACACATAGTAAAGAGGAAACATTCTAGACCAAAATTATAACTAAGTTTCATACAACAACAATAACATATCAAGTGTAATCCCACAAGTGGGGTATGGGGAGATCCAGTGTAATCCTACAAGTGGGGTCTGGAAAGGGTAAACCTTACCTCCTACAAAACCTTTGTAGGGCAGAGAAACTGTTTCATACATTCATAAAAGACAATTAAATAACTCATGATAGTAAACATTCCAAACACATAGTAAAGAGGAAACATTCTAGACCAAAACTATAACTAAGCTTCATACAACAACAATATCATATCAAGTGTAATCCCACAAGTGGGGTATGGGGAGATCTAATCCTACAAGTGGGGTTTGGAGAGGGTAAACCTTACCTCCTACAAAACCTTTGTAGGGCAGAGAAACTGTTTCTGAAAGACCCTCGGTTCGAAAGGAGAAAAGAAAATAAAAGAGAGAAAATGGAATACGACGTAGACACAAAAAATAGGATAGTAAAATAGCAAGATACAAATCAAAAGCGCAATAGATAATGATACACATCGAAGAATAAACAACTACGAAGTTACTAATTACTACTACTACTAAGGATATGCGTAGAGGGGGTTGGCCCCTACCTCTCCAAACCTACAGTGCGACATCACTCGACTACATACCACCCTTCTACCCTAATCCTCGATCTCCACACTTTCCTATCTTGGGTCAAGTCCTTAGTAAGTTGAAGCTGTGTCATGTCATGTCTAATCACCTCCCCCCCCTCGGTCTGCCTCTGCCTCTCCTAACTCCTGCAATAGCCAACCTCTCACATCACACCTTCTTACTGGCACATCCCCACACCTCCTCTTCACATGCACAAACTATCCCAGTCTCGCTTCCCTCATTTTGTCCGCATTAGAGGCCACTCCCAACTTGCCCCGAATAGTTTCGTTCCTAATCTACAAAAACCAGGGTTTTATTCAGTATTCAACATAAGACTATTAGTAAGTAAAGCTTGAAAACAAGACAGAAAAACCTCTAAAGGGCCTTGAGAATATCCTCAGCACTACTAACATTAAAAGCTCCAAATTCAAGATTTTAACAACACCATCTTCCACAAGCATAGAATACCTTCTAGACGTAACACCAAGCCCAACAGGCTTATCACTAAGGTCAAGTTCACACCCAATAGCCTTCGTAAACTCTATATTCCCATCACTCAACAACATCACCTCATCCTCACTAATTCCCAAATTCTTCTGCCAAAACTTCATTACAAACGCATTGTTTACCAAAATACAAGCAATTGTGTCAACCCCTTTAGCCTTAAGTTCCTTAAATTTTGAAACGAATCCTGGAAGGTGTTTTTAAGAACAAGTGGGGGTAAAAGCACCAGGAACAGCGAAAAGGACCGTCGTTATTTTTCTAGTGAAGTAATTAAAATGTAATTAGAAAGGTATCAAGAAGATTGTCCTTTTCGCTGTAAAAGGAGTCTTTTTCCCCAAATGTGAGGTCATAAATTATTACAACTGCTTACACTGCTCAAATCTCAAAATCATTTTGTACTTTGCCAAAGTTTGAGTTTTTAGCCAGAATTGTCCCTTATCTATGGGAATAGGTCCATTTTTGTCCATTAAATATAACCCTGAGCATCTTTAATCCCCCAAGTTTGCTAAGGTAGAGCACCTTTGGTCCAACTAACATAATGGACTTAAAAACCAACAGTGACTAACAAAAAACACGGCAAAAATAGAGCAAAAAAAAACTGACCAACTTTCAGACCGATCGAAAAACGGACCGAGCTCGATTTGGGTGGTATTGCTAGGAATGACAACATATACTCATGAAACACAATTCAATAATTCATCATAGTAAAACATTCAAAACATATATTAGTAAAAGAGGAAACATTCTAGACTAGAATTATAAATCTCCCAAAACAAGGATATTATTCATTAATTCACCATAACACTACTAGTAAATAAAACTTCAAAAAAAAGATATATCCTCATATCATAATTAACAAAAAGAGAGAAAAAACCTCTAAAGGGCCTTGAGTATATCCTCAGCACTGCTAACATTGAAAGCTCCACCTTCCTCCAAATTCAAGATTTTAACAACCCCATCTTCCACAAGCATAGAATATCTTGTAGACCTAACACCAAGTCCAACAGGCTTATCACTAAGGTCAAGTTCACACCCAATAGCTTTAGTAAACTCCATATTCCCATCACTCAACATCATCACCTGTTGGAAGAATAATGCAAGTTAGAGTAGGAAACCAAATTTGTTTAGTATTTGGGTATTTATTTAATTCATTTCTAAGTAGTATCTGCGTACATTAACCCTTGTGGTCCGGCCCTTCCCCGGACCCCGCGCATAGCGGGAGCTTAGTGCACCGAGTTGCCCTTTATTTCTAAGTAGTATTGTTAGTCAGAATAATATAGGAATATAATTTATGTTTTGTAATAGGGGATGTTGCTAGCTATTTTCTTGTCGTAGAAATACAACAAAAACAACATACCCTATATAATCGCACAAGTGGGGTCTGGGGAGGGTAGTATGTACGCTGACCTTATCTCTGCCTTTGTGGGGTAGATAGATTGTTTCCGACAGACACTCGGCTCAAAAGAAATGTAACCGATACAAAGATAGCAGCAAAATAGTAAGATACAAAACAAGTGCAACAACAAATAGAAATATACATTAGAGAATAAGAAACTACGTGATACCTAAATCATACTACTAATAAGTTAGACATCAACTATCGACTAACCTTCTACCCTATATTCTTTGTGGTAAAAATATAGTACTAGATAGCAGAAGTAGAGATAATAGAATATTATTCGAGTTTATGAGTAAAATTATTTTCCTTCATCACCTCATCATTAATTCCCAAATTCTCCTTCCAAGATTTCATCACAAACGCATCGTTCACCGGAAGAAGACAAGCAATGTTGTCAACCCCTTTAGCTTTTAGCTCCTTAGATTCTCCACGAATCACGGAAGGTATTTTTGTGAACATGTTGGTGTAAAAGCACCAGTAACAGCAAAAAGAACAGTATTTTCCCCAAATGTGAAGCAACAGATAATAATACACATTGAAAAATAAGAAACTATGCGATTACTAAATAATACTACTACTATGCGATTACTAAATAATTCATCACCTCATCATTAATGCCCAAATTTTCCTTCCAAGATTTCATCACAAACGCATCATTCACCGAAATACAAGCAATTGTATCAACCCCTTTAGCCTTAAGCTCCTTAGACTTCTCCACGAATCCCGGAAGGTGTTTTTGCGAACATGTGGGTGTAAATGCACCTGGGACAGCAAAAAGAATAGTTTTTTTCCCATTTGTGAGGTCAGATATTGAAAGGGTTTTGAGTTCATTTGATGAATCGAAGTATGAAAGTGTTGAATTGGGGAGTTTGTGGTTGACTGATATGGTGGCAGAGATTCTTGGAGTGGTGGTGTAGTGGAGGGGTTGGTTGAGTTTGAGTGGGAGAGGGGTAAATTGGGAAGAAAAGGAGAAAATATTGGATTTTTTGAGGGTAAAAAGGGAAAGGGTGTTTGGGGTTGAGGGTTTTAGGAAGAGTTTTGAGAGGGTGAAGAAAGTGGTGGCAGCCATTGTTGAGCTCTGTGTGCGCGCGCGCGTGTGTTTAGGTCTTTAGGAAAGTGAGGAGTTCTAGAAAATTATGTGCTGCGTACATTGTTTTTGCGGTTGTTTGGCTCGCGGGTTAAAATTATCTCGAAATTATAATTTTATGATTATAATTGAAATTAATTTAGCCTACTTGGTTAAATAATTTCAATATGACAAGTTATATATCTAGGATTAAGTTTGATATAAAATTTATTTTATTTTTGATTAATGTTATAAATTTTATCTCAAGCTTAATTTCGATATTTTCAACTTATGATCCAAACGACTCCTTAAGACTTGACCTTAAGTGGTTCTTTGGAAACTTTTGGGACGGGATAAACTATGGAGGGTGTGGCAAAGATTTTTTTTTTTGGAGTGGTTGACACTTGCCTTGATTCCTTTACTTACGCTTGCTTTGTACAAATGTGTCACGAAAATTTAGACTAGGGCCTGGAAATCAAAGGACTTTGGAGTTTGGACCTGTCCTTTGTTTTCGTTTGACCCACTAATAGCCTATTTGATCGAGTTTATTTTTTTAAATATATTTATTTTCTTAATAAATAGTTTTTTTAAAAAAAATAAGGTGTTTGATCAAATTTTTGAAAGAAAATAAGTAATTTTGAAAAGTAATAAAAGCAGTTTTTCAATTTTTTTTTATCTAAAAACACTTTTGAAAAAAGTATCCTTAAGACCTCGATCTCATTCAACTGGACTACGAGTAGTAGGCGTAAAATGAGTTAATGGGCTGAGCAAGATTTCTAATACTGTAGAAAATTTTATATAACTTTTTGAGATGATCATGAAGTCACGCCGAGGTAACAACCTTATTGCGGTTTGGTTTTTTTTGGACTCTATGCATAATGGAAATTTAATGTACCGAGTTGTTCTTTAATTTTTGAAATGAGTGATTTTGTACTTTTGATCCCTATTTGTCTCTTGGATAAATCAGGTTAAAAGTTAGTAAAATTTATTTTTTGATAGCACTATAATAATAAATTTTGTGTAATCTTATAATTGAAATCTGAAAAGGATAGTGTTTATGCCGATTTTACAAGATAGAAAGGCTTTGCTCGCACGACTAGAAAAGTAAAAATTTTAATAAAAAATCGAAATCACACTCATCTGCAAAATCATTTTTATTGTAGAAACACCTTATATGGACTGAACCTAACATCCATTTCAAAATGTGGACACACGAGAAGGGAGAAGTGCACACATTTTTGTGTACATACTTGCTCCAGAATTTAAGGCCACAAAAACACTAACTGATGCAGGGATGAATTGAGGTGCAGAACTCCAATGCCTTCTCAATTAAGAAAATTTATAAAGCCTTGAGAGGCACTTTTCAAAAGGTATTTTGGCACAGATTCATATACAATAACAGAGGTTTGGCTATCCAAAAAAGGCTTTACACCAGAGACAAACTATTAAAGTGGGGGCTCATTGATGAAAACATATGCCCACTTTGTGAGGTGAATGAAGCATCAGTGAACCATCTCTTTTCTCACTGCTTCTATTTAGCTGTTACACAACAACATATTCAGTGAAATTCCATAACGTGGATCTGATCTATTTAGCTGTTATATGAACAAAAATTCTACTCTAACAAGGATATCAGAGAAATGCAATGAGCTGGGAGAAAGCGTTATATGTACAACGAGTAAGTCTGAAGCTCAAACTAGAAAGCAGGATTCATATGCTCAAACTATAAAGCATAGTGTTAGTGTGTGAAAGTGTGAGAGGGTAGATTATGTTGTTATTATGCTGCTTGGTCATGGGACTTATGTCCATGAACCAGCTTTCCTTTATTGAGTGTTGTACATTTATCCCTTTTGGTTAATAAAATGTTTTTATTATTAAATAAAAAAATTTATATTTAAATTATAAATTTTAAAAATATTTTCATTACTTTAAATTCTACCTCAGTCAAACATTTTTATATAAATTAAAATAAAAAAACTTTATATTACAAGTAAAAAGCATTTGACTATCTGTGTTCACACATATAAAAGCGTCTAAAAATTTCTTGAACTTATAACTGTTGAGATCCTAACTTACGATTTACTTTTATTATTTCAATTTAAAAATATCTAAAACAAGCCCATCCAAAAGACTCTAAATTCACTGTTTATTTTTTGTAATTGAAATACTTAAATTATACATTGGATATACATATTACATCCCCCCCCACTCCACAGAGGAGAGAACGTGGCGAGACATTGAAACCAGCAAGTGGCAAATCCTTACAAAGCTATACGTGGTCACCCACCGCCTTGTTCAAACTCGTCCTATACATTACATTTCATTTCATTACTTCCCCATAATGCAAACAGCTCATCTATATTTTTCTACTCAAAATCTTTGTCCAACAAAAAGAAAAACAAGAAAATGAATCCAATAGACGATAAGAAGGAAACAGTGACACTCCGAGGAGTAAGCCACGACGAGGAAGGCAAAACAAAGGTAACAAAACTCGAATCCGACACACACAACATCGAAAGCTTAAAACACATCGAAAAAAAACTCATAGACAAAGGTATACACAGAAAAGACCGTCGTCCAATAGATGGTATACCATTAAATAAGCAGTCGAAATCAGGACACGGTGGGAAATTCACATGGGAAGGACCAAGAGATGTGATTGATAATATAATTGATGATGATGTTCCAGCGGCTATAGATGAGAATTATCCAAATTATGTTGATGAAGAGGAAGAAGGGAAGATATTAAGCGGAGAAGTTAGTGGAGTTGAAGGTTTAGTTGTTGGAGAAGTTGATGTTGCTAAGGTTGTTGATGAAGGTGTGGGTAGAGTTGATGTTGTTGATCGTGTTTTACAAGAAAACATGTAAGGGTAGCGGGCAACTGAGTGTTGTCCTACTTTTATCTAGAAAAGACAGAAAAAAGCTGTTCTTTTCATCTTATCTTTGTTACTAGTATTAGCATAATATCTTTTTTAATTTTTACTATTATCTGTTTTTCATTTTGCTAATTTGCTATCGGTATTATCTTCTTCCAATCCTGCTTTAAATACGTTCATTTTGAGTCGAGTATCTAGCGAAAACAACTTCGTAGATAGTGGTAAGTTTGCGTACCTTATATTCTCTTCAAATTTATCTATAAAATTATCCTAATTTATAAAATTATATTGAGTATGTTATTGTTAGGGTTGTATAATACTTGTTGTTTCTAGTATAAAAACTATGGCTATGGAAGTACTTGCTCTTGTTGTTTAGAAGTGCGACATTAGTGTTGTGTATTCCTCAAAAAAGTATGGAGATATCAATGAATATTTTGCTTTGTGTTTGCCGTTTTGGTGAAAATACATGTGAGCATCTAGTCAAATTTTGTAGTGAAAAGATATAAGCATGAAGGGGATGTAGCTCAGATGGTAGAGCGCTCGCTTAGCATGCGAGAGGTACGGGGATCGATACCCCGCATCTCCACTTTTTCTCCCATCTATTTTTTTCTTTTTTTAAGTGATAATAACAGGCCTTCCCATTTAGGCCCATTTCTCTCCTTGGTCATCGTTTGTGGGGTATACCGTTAGCCCAAGATTCTCAAATTGGGCTGTCGCTTGCCTGGTATTTCTGACTTTTGAGAGTATCGCATCTTGAGTTGCATATTTCAAGAAATAACACAAATTCACAGTGCGGAAGTGTGAGAGGTTGGCTATGGACGGGTACAGGAGGGGTAGAGGTAGACCGAAGAAGTATTGGGGAGAGGTGATTAGACGGGATATGATTCAGGTGCAACTCACTGAGGACATGACATGACCTTAGATAGGGGGTTATGAAGGAGAATGATTAGGGTAGAATGGTGGTAGGTAGTCCAACGTAGTCCTACTTATGCTTACAAACTAGTAGTTGTAGTTTTATTATCGTAGGCCCGCTTAGCCTATCATACTAGTAGGCACAATATTGTTTTATAGTCCCATGTCGTTTAGTTTATGCTGCTATGTGTATTTATCTTATTTACCTGCATTAATTATTGCATTCTTTTTCAAAATTCGCTATCATGGCTTAGTCGTTTTGTCGCTATCATGGCTTAGTCGTTTTGTTTGTGCTTGTGCTTTGTCTTGAGCCGAGGGTCTCTAGAAAACAGTCGCTCTACCTACCAAGGTAGAGGTAAGGTCTGCGTACACTCTACTATTTTCGGACCACGTTGTGGGATTTGACTGAATATGTTGTTGTTGCCACTTTTTAGTTATGCTTATGAAAACTAGTCACTATCATTCATATCAAATTTCGCTATGTCACGAGATTCTACCTTTAGAATTTGAAATTCTATAGTATAGCCGTTAAAGTAGATATTTGTGAATTTCATGAATTTTAGTCGTTGCGTTCTGGCCGCGCAGGAGTGCACTTCCGTTTTCGTCTTAATCTTAACCAGGGGCTTTTATGAATAAATAGCAGCTTTGTAGAAACTACTCCTACTTTATGTGGAGATGTGCGGGTAGAGTGTTTTATAAGTAACCTCATATGTCATTTATTAAATTAATTAACGCCCTTCGTGAAGATCAACTTACATGGGCGTGATCATGTATCTGATTACTTGATTTCCCCCCTAAATTTAGTAGTAACTTTAGGATTAGTTAATAAGCTACTATACTTTTGGAGATTTTGCTTTTTCCTCAACTTCTATTTCATGAAGTGTCTGACAAGACATATTATAGTATTACAAACAAATTGAACAAATGCTTCTTACAAAATCCATTATTTTATTCTTTTGATTTATGTAATGATATATTTGATCGTCATTTATATTTCACTTAAAGACATCAACCAAACAAGCAAAAGGGAAAGAGAAGAATTATTTAGTTAGAAGTATGATATTAAATGCTAGAATAGGACAAACCAAAATCATTCGTAGCGTCCCTAGCATGGATTCGTAATTACAACCTTTTACGTAGACTAATATGTAAAATGTTGATGACTCCATTTGTTTTATTTATAAATAAAAGGCAAAATGTACCTAAGTTATCATTATGTACTTTTATACCTTTTTCCGACTTTTTTTTTTTTGGGCAGAGTGTCAAACATTTTGGGGGCCCTGTTCTGATTCGTAAAAGCGGGCCATAATAAATTTGATTTGAAATTTGAATTTGGGCCTCCACTGGAACTAAATCATTTTACTTAGATTGGGTTAAGACATGCGAATTATGAATTTTTACAGTAAAATTTGGCAAATACTATTTAATAAAAAATTAAAAAAAAAAGCCTCTAAAATTTTTCGTTTTTCGGAAGCCTTGTGCGGTAGCACAGCTAGCACCGATCTAAAGACAACTATGGGTTTGGGTAAGTTGAGAATGATTGTTGCGTTCCTTTTGTTGAGTGCTTTTTGTGAGTATGCATACCAAAAGGCTCTTTATCGTTGGAAGAAGCTAGTGAGTTTCTCAACAACATAAAAAAAAGTGTTCTTCGTTCATTAGGAGGTCATTTGCACTTATTCTCTATTTTGTGGTGGTCTTTATTTTTTGGCCCCCAAATAAAACTTATGTCTACTGAGGTATAGTTTTTTAAGAAATTCAACACAACTTTTGCTAGGGTCATTTGCACTTTTTCCCTATTTTGTGCTGGTCTTTAATTTTTGTCCCCAAATTAATCGTATGTCTATTGAGGTATAGTTTTTTAAGGAATTCAACACAACTTGTGTTAGGGTCATTTGGACTTTTTCCCTATTTTGTACTGGTCTTTAATTTTTGGCCCCAAATTAAACTTATGTCTATTGAGGTATAGTTTTTTTTAAGGAATTCAACACAACTTGTGCTGAATTATTTATAGACTTATGTCCAAATATGCATAAATCATTTGAGGTGCAAAAATTAAAGACCAACCCATTTGAAGCACAAACTGTGCAATTAAATGTTAATTAGGAAGAATTTAGGTTGGTTACTTTATAAAGGACCATCTTTTCAGTGGGCTAGTAAGGAGTAGGTAAGGGAATTGATTCATGCACACGAGAAATCAGAATCGGGCCGGAAAGTAAAACGGGTCGATTTAGCTCCACCGTGATTTATGGGGATATCTTGTTTTTGGCCGCCATTTAAATTTTGTCCCATTTATTAGAAGTTATAATTATAACTATAACCCTTCGTAATTACTTTTCCGAGAATGTTAGGCTCGGACATTCATATATTGCTCATTATTATAAATAAAAGATTAAATTATGATTTTAGGTTTATAATAATTTATAAAATTTTAAATTTAAAAAATATCTTAATCATAAGTTGTAATAGAAATAAAATGATGCCCTAACTAAATAATAATCTCAATTCTCAAAAGAGACAATCTATGAAAATTTACAGCTGCGATGCCCAATCCAAATGACAACAACTCGCAGTAATGCCCTTATTTCGGGGTGGTCTTTCATTTTCTCCCATCCCTCCGCCTAAATCCCTGAGTTCTGGATTTGAATCTCAGCTCAATAAAAAATTAAAGAAAAATTCGCAAGGCAGAGTTTGGGATTCGCAACGCATACTTTGCCTGCAAACTCTGCCTTTGCCTTCAGGCATAAGGCAAACTCTATCTTAAGATAGAGCTTGCCTTATGCCTGAAGGTGAACTGAGATTTTGCAAGCAAACTATGTCTTGCGAATCTCAACTGTGCCTTGCAAATCTTGTTTAATTTTTAACTGAGCGAGAACTCGTACCGAAATCTCGGAGTATTTTCATCTATTTTTTTAAGTGAAGGCTAAAAATTAAAGAAAAACAATTTGAGGCGCAAAAATTAAAAATCAATGCCTTTGAAGGACAATCCATGCGAGAAAGTGAATTAATAGGCAATTAAGTATTTAATGGACCGTGATGAATAACTGATGATGAATTTCTATACATATATGGTCTAAAAGCTCCAGTAGGATTTTTAAAAAAATAAAAATAAAAGTATGACCTTGTGAGTGATGGTTACATCACAGATTTGACCAAATAAATGTATAATTAATTAAGTTTACAAACTTTTACAGATTCTTGACTCGTAGGTAATATATACAACGTTGCATGTCATGTCTTTAGATTTTTCTTTTTTGTTTTGGTGGCACCGACAATTAGTCGACCTTCACTATGTTATTTTTCAAAATCTAAATGCGTTACAGAACAAATTAAAAGGATTCTAGTCGGAGATTTGGACACACATTTTATAATGTAGATGATTTTTACACCACACCACAACCCCACCTTATACTTTTAAATCACATGTATGTTAAATTATCCTCTGTCGGGTCATATCAATTTATGTTAGTCATTTTTTTTATTTGATTAGTTACCTTTTTGACAGAAAATACGTATATATTCTCCATATATTATGTAATTATTATTTTAGTATAATTATGTAAAGTAGATATTTTCATACAATTAGGATTACAATTGTAAACACCTCTATATATTGTATTAATGAGAAGACTCCTAACAAGGAGAATTACACAATTCTACATGGTATGAGAAGCCAAACCCTAACACCCTCCCTAACCCTAAATCAATTCGCCCCCCCCCCCCTCTTTCCTTGCTTCCGGCGGCCACACATAGCTTCTCCCAATTCCTCCTCCTCCTCCACACAAGATGTCACACATCCTCCTACTCCCTCATCCTCTCCCAACACATTTCATCCCGCGTTTGTCGTGACAAACATAAAAAACTTTATCCCTTTGATTCTTGATGGATGGACAATACTCTTCGTGGGTTGAGTTATTTCAAATACATGCTTGTGCCTACAATGTTCTTGATCACATCGATGCCACCACACTCCGTCTGCCCGACTTCGACAACACCACATGGAAAAGGCTTGATGCAATCGTCAAGCAATGGATATATGGCACCATATCTAAGGATCTACTTCATACTATTATGAAGACATGTGCTTCAGCTCACGAATTATGGACAAGGCTAGAGGAAATTTTTCAAGACAACAAACATACACGTGTTGTGTATTTGGAGGAACAATTTAATAACACTCGTCTTGAAAACTTTGCTAATATGTCCGACTAGTATAAAAAATTGAAATTAGTTGCAGATCAATTCTTTAATGTGGCAACTCTGATTTCAGAAACAAAGATGATTTTGCAACTAATTAATGGTGTGTCAAATGGTGAGTATGTACGGTTGCAACGATGATCCAACAAGTTGATCCCCTTCCTAGTTCCAACAAGGCCTGATCACAATTACTATTGGAGAAAACTAGGCATGCTAAACAGGACGAACATAATCAGAAGCGGTTGGTGGTTGATGCACTGGTGACCGCCACAACACCCGCCGGACAACCGCTACACACGGACAATCACCTTCCGCGGGGTGGCCGAGGTCGCAGACGTGGCGGCAAAGGCAAAGGCCGGGGTGGACGGTCCAATCTCGGTGGACTAATGCAGCAGGCCCAATACCCATCTCAGTGGGCCGGCCCACTACCATGGCCAATGTCCGGAAGTTGGGCCTCCCCATGCCCTTACCCGATGGCACCGGCCCAAAGCAGTGGCCAGTGGTAGCAGCCCAGTATATTGGGCCCTCATCCAGGCCCATGTTAGATGGGACCGACACAACAGGCCTACGTCTCGGTGGCCCAACAACAACAACAATCATACGATCTCCTTACCCCTACTGAATTGGGCCAGGCCTGCATCAATATGAATTTACAACAGCCCAACGATGCCTGGTACATGTATACGGGTGCCACATCCCACCTCACTCGTAACTCCGATAATCTTCCTCAACTATTTAATTTGAATAATCCTCAATTTAATTTGGTCGGAAATGACAATCGCATTCCAATTCAAGGCTATGGCACCACTCAAACACCACCACCTCACCCTCCATTTTCCTTTAAAATGTCCTATATGCTTCTAACATCATTAAAAACTTAATCTATGTTAGAAAATTTGCTAGTGACAATTCTGTATCTATTGAGTTTGACCCTTTTGGTTTTTTTGTGAAGGACCTACGTACGGGGACAAGTCTTACGAGATGCAATAGTGTATGGGATCTCTATCCCTTCTCATCTAATTCCGCTGCAAGTGTCAATCCACATACCTCTCTAGCTGCAATCTCTCCATCAATTTGGTACAGTAGACTTGGGCACCCGAGAGCACCAATTTTTAATTTTCTTAGAAGTCAAAATTCGATTCAATGTAATAAAGGAAAATTTATCCAAAATTGTTATTCTTGCCCTTTAGGGAAGCATGCTAGACTTCCTTTTAAGCCGTCTTTGAGTGTTACTTTTTCTCCATTTGACATCATTCATGCGGATTTATGGACATCTCCCATTACTAGCAAACTTGGTCATAATATTATTTGGTATTGTTAGATGATTTTTCTCATTTTCTTTGGGTCTATCCGCTCAAATATAAGTCTCAAGTTTACTCCATTTTTCTTGAATTTCGAACATATGTTAAAATACCGTTTGAGAAGGACATAAAATCGTTTCAATGTGACAATGATTGTGAGTTTGATAATTCCCCATTTCATAAATTTTGTGTGGACAATGGCATGGTGTTTCGATTCTCGTGCCCCCATACCTCACCTCAAAATGATAAAGCCGAAAGAATCCTCCGCACCATTAACAATATGATCCGTACAATGCTCTTTCATGATTCTCCCTTCCCCTCCCTTTTGGGTCTACGCGTTACACATGGTAGTGTACATTCTTAATATATTACCTACATGTACCCTTCAAAATAAAACCCCTACTGAAATTCTATTCCGTCGGATCCCTTCCTATGGTCATCTTCAGATTTTTGATTGTCTATGCTACCCTAATCTCACCTCCACGGCTCCTCACAAATTAGCACCTAGGACTACTCCTTGCATTTTTTTGGGGTTTCTGTCAAATCATAGGGGTACTTATGCTATGATTTGTCCATAAATAAAGTCCTAGTCTCTCGCCTTGTCACGATTGAGGAGAATATTTCCCCTTTTGCAAACGTCTGAAAATTTCAAGTCACCGACTATGGCTTTCTTGATGATTCAGACACTTCCCATGTGTTTAAAATGTAATCCATGGAGCTAGTAGTCCTGCTCAATGCCCACTTCCCCCGTCATCTCCTCTGACACTGCGCCACAACCCGTCGACCACCCTGCCGATACCTTCGACCACCCCCCTGCTTACTGTTCCCATCACTTCCTCACTGCCCCACTGCCTGAACTCATCTTTGACAACCCCACTGCCTCACTGCCACCCTTTATCATCACCAACCCCCAGCCCCCATCGACCACCCCCTTACCCGCTGTTCTTGTCACCTCCTCACCGCCCCACTGCCCGAGCCCACGTCACCCACATCTCATCCAAATAGTCCCCATTCCTACGCACCACATGTAAATCCGTGCCCAACACGAGATTTCAAACCAAAAGTCCACTTTAACCTATCCACTCAAGCTATCTAAAATATACCAAAGAATCCAAAATTAGCCAAGCTTGTCCAAATTGGAATGCGGCCATGCTTGAGGAATTTGATGCGCTCACTACACAACACACTTGGGATCTTGTCTCGAAACCAGAGGGGTCAATATGATTCATTGTATGTGGCTATATCATCACAAATTTAGGGATAGTGGTGAGCTTGAGCGCCATAAGGCGAGACTTATGGCAAATGACACGGGGCAACAAGAGGGAATTGATTATGGTGAGACCTTCAGTCCAATGGTTAAACCAGCCACCATTCGCACTGTTTTGAGCATTGCTATGGAAAAGAATTGGCCGATTGATCAACTTGATGTGAAAAATGCATTCTTACATGGAGATTTGAAAGAAACGTATACATGCATCAACCACATGGCTTTGTGCATCCTTCGGCTCCTCAGTATGTCTGTCGGTTTCAAAAGTCACTCTATGGCTTGAAACAAGCCCACAGGGCTTGGTATGATCGCTTTTCCACTTACATCTTACAGATCGGGTTCGTGTGCAGCAAAAATGATTTTTCACTTTTTATTTTTCATTGAGATAATGACACTGCATACCTTTTGCTCTATGTGGATGACATTGTCCTGACTGCCTCCTCTGCTGTGCTGAAAAATGAGATCATTACCCTGCTCAAATATGAATTTGCCATGACAGACTTGGGTAAGTTGAGTTATTTCTTGGAGATTTTCATGACCAGATCTGAGAATGCAATGTTTCTATGTCAGCGTAAGTACGCTGAATAGATTGTTTACAGGGCTAAAATGATAAACTGCAAGATCATGCCCACTCCAGTCGACTCGAAGTCGAAGCTTAGCGCCGATGACGGGGATCCGGTGCTTGATCCTTCTCTTTATATGAGTCTCACTGGTGCACTTCAGTAACTTACCTTCACTAGGCCTGATATTGCATATGTTGTTCAGCAGGTGTGTTTGTTCATGCATGCTTCCAAGGAGCCTCACTTTACCGCTCTTAAACGTATCATTCCGTACGTTAAGGGTACTCTTGACTATGGATTACATTTTTATCCATCTGCACTGACCAGGCTGATATCATATACAGACGTCGATTGAGGCGGCTGTCCAAACACACATCGATCTACTTTTGGCTATTGTATATTTTTGGGTGATAACCTCATCTCGTGGTCTGCCAAACGGCAAGCCATGCTTTCCATTCGAGTGCAGAAACAGAATATAAAGGCGTTGCGAACGTTGTTGCCGAGATTTGTTGGCTCATAAACCTCCTTCTAGAGCTTCATTGTCACTTACGTAAGGCATCTATTGTCTACTGTGATAACATACCCAATTCAACATCAGTGAACCAAACATATTGAGATAGATATTCATTTTGTTCGTGAGAAGGTTACCATGTGTCATGTTCGGGTGTTACATGCTCCTTCTTCATATCAGTACACATATATATTTACTAAGGGACTTCCTCGACAGCTGTTCCTTAACTTCAGATCCAGTCAGAGCGTCCGGCCTCTTTCCGCTCCGACTGAGGGGGTGTGATAGAGAATACGTATATATTCTCCATATATTTTGTAATAATTATTTTAGTCTAATTATGTAAAGTAAATATTCTCATACCATTAGAATTACCATTGTAAACGCCTATATGTTACATAATTCTACACTTTTGTTTTATACTACTTTGTTGGAGGATCGTTCAAATTCATTGGCGAAAGGAAAATGAGAAGAAGGATCCATCAATTTTATACCTTTTGGTTCATACTCCTACTTTACTGAAGGATCGTTCACATTCAATGGCAAAAGGAAAATTAGAAGAAGGATCCATCAATTTTGAATGTAGAAATCCAATAAATTCCCCTTAGTATATGAGAGAATAATCCAAAGCTTAACAAAATGATTGAGTAACAAATTAATTATCAAAGGATGTGATGCGGTGGATGAGACTGCTCCTCCTTTAATCAGAAATTTCGGATTCGAGTCTCAGATTTATCTCCGAATGACCTTACGCGGCACGAATATGAATTAGTTGGATTCAATGCGGATTCCGGACACCAAATGAGAAAAAAAACAAATTAATGAGTGAACTTTAATTTTTGCTACTTTTGATTCATTTTATACTATTGCATGTATTTTTAAGATGGGTTTGGATTTTTTATGGCACCGACAACTCAAAATTAGACCCGGCTCTATTGATTGGAAAGCTAAGTGGGTAAAAATAAAATAAAATAAAATAAAATAAAATTAAAGTGATTTTAAGTGGAGGATTTTTTGACATATTTGATGAATTCTTAGTGCTCCCCAAATATTGTTCATAAAGTTAAACTTAATTTATTGTGGAAATATAATAATTTCAGGTCAACTTCTTTGTTACTTTTTGTTTTACGCCACTTTTTTTCAAAGGATCTATCAAAAGTTAAAGGAAATGAGAAGTATGATCTGTCAATTTTGGATGGTCAAAGGAAGTCAAATCAATTGATCAAGATTAATGACCCAAGTGGTATTGTGATTAAAACCCCATGATTTAACAACTTCTAATTATGTGGTAAAGACTTGTTTAGTATGTAATGGTCAGAGGCAAATTTAGTATATAAAGATATGTGATGGTATTAGGCGATTTCTTTATATATATATATATATATATATATATATATATATATATATATTTGTGAGATGAAGACTTGTTTAGTATGTGATGGTCAAAGGCTACTTCTTTATATATATATATATAATCAGGGTAAAAACTACTGTATTCACGTGAATAAGTATTTGACCCTCAAGATTCGCCCCTAGGTTGGTCCTTAAGAATGCGGCGGGATGAATGAGACTCTTATACTCTTCACTATAGTACTAGAGGTATCGAGTTTAAATTGGTGGAATGAAGAAATTTAGTTGGGAGTGCTTCTCATCGAATGATCTTACGTGATGCGAGTTCAAACTAATCGTGTTAATTCTACTCGGGGTCTAGCGCCAATAAAAGTTTCTTACTGTCTTAGTAGTGAAGGAAAGAGCAGGGATTTTTTTTGTAGTAATAGTCGGTGGATCTTATAAAATTTATGCTGGTCGTTGGAATAAAAAAAAAGTCGAAGCACCATTTTAAAAGCTATTGAAAATGTCTCGCAGAGAGGACCCAGAACCCCTTAATAATATCCAAATTTGGGTACCAAATTGTTAAGACAAAAACAAAATGTATTGGTCCTTGGGACTAAATTGGAGTTTCCAATTTCTTGGTTGTACTTTAATTTACTACTTTGGTCCGACATATATACTAAGAATGTTACTTCTAATTCCTGGTAAAATGGAGACATGTCATAACTTGTTTTATTTGAAAATGAACTTGCATACAGTACTTGCCAAGTTGAATTTGATAATTTAAGATTGCCTCCCATTGAAAGATGAAGAGGACAACTTTTTTCTTTATTCAAGTTTTAGAGGAACGTGAGGTTGTCGCATTTGTGAAAATCAAAAAGTAAGTTGTATGAATAAAATGTACATGATACAATTTGAGGGTTTGTACAACTTATAATACCATATATATGTCTACGAGATGAACTAACAATCCTATACATGACATAATTTTGTTTTTGGTTTCTTACTCGACCCTTTAGGGTCCGACTAAATCCAAACTGCGTGTGTCGCTCCTAACAAAATTCTTTCTATTTTTAAGAACTCAAACCCAAAATCTCTAATTAAGGGTTGAGAGACTCCGAACCTTCCCACCACAATCCATATTTGGTCCTATGACATAATTTCACTTATAAGTTGGAGTGATCGATCATTCTTCACAATACATATATTTTTAGTGAATGTTTTTTAAGAAGTTAGTCGAATGACACTCATAGAGAAGTGATTTCACTTTATTTATTTTGGTAAAGTTTAACCATTTGATATTCAAAGTTTAATTATCTAATTAATCCAGATTTACGTAAGTTGACCTATTAATAACTAATAAGGATTTAAATCGCTATTTACCAAGAAGTTTTCAATTCACAGAGTTGGAAGAGAAGTGTCTCTGCACTCGACCAGTTACAGTTGGAGTCCACCATATACCTGTTTCTCCATATAAATTTGTTATTTAATTAAGAATAAATAACTAATCCAAAATAATGTTTCGTTTTGATTTTTTTTAAAGATGAGTTTTAAGATTGAAAGAGTTTGATCGACAAAAACTTTTTTCCATTCACAAAATTTCATTTTTTTAAAATTAAATACATATTCATACATAATTTGATTTTCAGTTACCCTTCTTAAATTTTTTAAATACTACTACTTTTTAAAAACAATATCACATTTCTTATGTCAAAGGCCTACCAAACGTCCGGCAAATTTCTCTGATTAATTAGTAGCTGACTTTCAAATCAAGACTTATGATAACTATCCTTCTCTTTGATTTCCAGCCATTGCATGTTCCTTTTGGCACAGCCATCAGGAAAATTAAACTTAGTTTATCACAGAATTTTCATTAAGAAAGTTTATAATATAACGAAGTAAATATATGAAAAAGTCAACAAAATTTAATATTTATTATATATATATTAAAAATAATTTTATTTAATCTTGTATATATATCAATTATCATAGTTTTCTAATAAAGAAAGTTCCGATGAACTCTTTGAACCCCTAACTCTGCCCCTTGTTCAGTCCCAACATCTGCACCTCCATGTAGTTTTTTTTATAATAATTAAAATAAGGTTCTTACATGGCTGATGATTGTTAATTAGGCCATATGATCGAAACTTTGAGTACACTTATTGGAAATCCCAAAATAATATCCAATGATAACCAACCATTATACCATCCTTATATGAGCTAATAAAAAATTGATAAGTTTTCTAATTAATAGAGAAACATGATTATGGACATAATTAATGTAGCTTCTGGTTCAAGTTATTAACACCACATTATGTCTGTTTCTTGTCCAAATTAAACAATCTGAGGTTGATATAGGAACTTTTTAGTAAAATCAAACTTTATATTAAAATAGTTAAGAATAGCTTACTCATATATATAATTAAAATGTATCCACAACTAAAAACTGTTAATGACTGGAATTCAACTTTGTCACATATGATTATCCTTAAAAAAACACATTTTTCTGATTATATTTACGAACTTTATGTCATCATTTTCTAGACAAAATAAAGAAAAAAGCAAAAAGTAAACATTTTGAGAGGAAGGAAAGTGATGCATAAACTTAAGATAATAGCAAAGGTTCATGTAATGTTACATGAACCTTTTCTTTTTCATTTTTAGTTTCTCCTATGAAATTTGTTCTTAGAGTAGCTAGTGCCAAGCATTGAATATCATATAAGGAAATACTTATGGTTGGAGTAAGAAATACTTCTTTATCTTTAATCAGAGGTCTCGAATTTGAGCTGCACTTTACTCTCAAAGCAAGGGTGGAGCTAGGTAGGGGCCGAACCCCTTTGGGCAAAAATTTACATTGTATATACAAGATTTACATATTTTGTATGTATATATAGTTGATGTTGAACCTCTTTGGCTTCTTCGTGTGTTTACTTTTAAAAAAAAATAATTTAAACCCCCTAGTGAAAATTCTGGCTTCGCCACTGTCTCGATACTTTTCGACACTATTCTAGATTAGACAAGCCTAAAGCGGATACTGAATACCAGGTGAAAAACACAAAAGAAATGTTAAGGTCAATATTTTTTATTTTTTTTTGGGTTTACCAGGTATCCATTACCTGCATTAGGCTCCCGACTAACCCAAATTGATGGTGTATAAGACCTATTAAAAAGGGAAGTGCTCCTATCATAATTTTTCTTATTCTCAAGGTTCAAATCCGAGATCTGATGAAAATCCATCGATCCTATCACAACTCTCGGCGATGTCAAAGTCAATAGTTGAGATAATAAGTGTTGGAATAAATGAGGTTGGGTGTCTGTTTCCAAAATAACTGACTGGGAGGCTGGCTGCAGTTTCTTTAAGAAGTTTGAAGTTAATGCAACAGTTCAAACTAGCCATCAGTTTTGCTAGGGATGTTATTTTTGAAGAAGAGACAAGTTAGATAATGCATCAATTTCATGTCTATCTTTGAGTGCATTTTGTGTTTACCAACTACAATTCCTCGAAACCCTAGGGAGAATAACATCGAACATATGGCCGGAGAAGTTTTCCGATTGTCCTTCGTATACTTACTACCTCTTTTTCTTTTCTTTCTTTATTATGAATCCTTCTTAAAACTTTCAACACAACCCTTTTATTAACTAAATCAGTAAAAAAGGATTTACAAATAAGCATTTGAGGGTATGTCTATCCATTTTTAAAGAAGGTTTTTATGGGTATGTGAGGGGTGTTATTTGATGTATAATAATCAGTGTATACCCCTGAGTTCTGCGAAGTTTTCTGCCTCCTCCTTTATGTTGGTTTATTGTCTTTTTTTCCCTTCCTTTTTTGATATATTCCGAATGTATAACAGGTGTATAATCAGTATATATGTATATTAATTATACACATATTATACGATAATTATATAATAATTATTCAATGTATAATGTGTATAAACAGTGTATAATGAGCTCAGACTGAATTCAGTTTATTCTCTTGATTTTTTGTGATATATATATATATATATATATATATATATATATTGAATAGGGTTCTATGGTCGGTCCGTGACCCCTGTATGCCGAAGGCGTCCGTGGGGTGATCTCGTAGTTCTTAGGGGGTGGAGATGACAAGGTCGGTGCATGGATTTTCCTTCCTTTTCTTATATATATATATTATTGTCATGTCATTGATCTTCAAATAATAAAGAATTTCAATTTGGCACCCACAACAAAGTAATTCAAAGAACACAAAAATTGGATTTTTTTTATTGTAGTGGCAACCTTCAATAACAGAGAAAGAAATAAGCATTCTATAGAAATTGTGATAAAATGTATTTCGATGATTAAGGCTAATTAATGGCTTCAGTCAAAGTTTTATTTTAAGAAAGTTTTATTTATGTTTTTTTACCCTTTTTTATAGCACGAGAATTGCTCACATAGGTCACAATTTCTTTTTTATTTGTGTTAACAGAACCATTTGGGCCACGGTCCATTAGGCAGGTTGACTAGCCACAGTATTCCTGAGAATGTTATTTGAACAGGATTTAAGTAATGTACAAAATTATTATACTATCAAGTTTGTTATGAACATTTACCTATAGTGGTAAGTGAACTTAATTTAATACTGTAGTGCAAATAACTTAAACTCTTTGAATAGTGTTAACTTTGAAACTGAAGTACTTCCTTCAATATATATTCCCAAATATTAATTGTTTTGAAAAAACTTTATATCCTTTAAAATATTTGATGTTTTAGAAAAATCGAAAGTCAATTATTACTTTTTATGTTAGATATACTCTTATATAAACTGCTTAAACTGAAAAGAGCATTCGACTTTGATCATGTAAAATAAAAGTTCACTTAAATGTAATTTATTTCTTGCAAAAATGTAAAATAAGACTGCATATAATAGACCCTTGTGGTCCGACGGATATCGCACATAGCAAAAACTTAATGCATCCAATTGTCCTTTAGATGTAATTTATTTTTTATTCTCCAAAGAATTGCATCTGTAATTCAATTCTCCAAATAAAAACATGAAAAAATATCTACTTTTTTCATTAAAATATTGATGGATGATTTAACATCTCAACTGTATGGTCAAATTTTTGAGCAGTTCAATTATATGACAAAAAAAGTAGCATGTGACGAGAAAGCTCCTTCTAGGAATCTAGGTATTTTGACTTAATGAGTTGTCTGTGTGGATAATAAATTTGGCAATAAAAAACATAGAATGAATGCTCATATACGGTAAAAACCTTGATAAATGAATATCATTGAGATAAATAAAAAATATTTATTTAGCGATGTTATTTATTTATTTATTAATAAATAAATAAATTTATTTATTCATTTATATAATATTTTTATATTTTTTGTGTGACATACATTTTGTTATACATTTTCATTATTAGTGTGTTGAATGTTATCAATTTTATTAATGTGACTTGGAATATTGATGTGAAAATAATAACTATTGCAAATTGTTTTCGATATTGCAAAATTTAATCAGACCAAGATATGCATACTGATCAACCACTTGGTGAAAATTAAGGCATCCAGAGATGACATGAAGTTATCAATGGTTTAGGTTATAAAAATGCAATGGATGTTGAAGACCTTTTAAACTATCCTAATGAAAATGATGCACTGATGGAGTTTCCTACTGACGAAGAAATTTTTCAAGAAGTAATAGAAACATTTGCTGATAATGATCAAGATTCAGATGATAGTCAGAATTTGTCAATTATATCAACAAAAGAAGCAATACAAGCAGTGGAAGCCTTAAATAACTATTTTTTTAAAACAAGAAAAAGATGCATCAAATGCAGTGCATGCTTTGCAGAAAATTAAGGAAGAGATTGAGTTAAACACAGGACCAAAGAAAAAATAAAAAACTTTAGATGAATATTTTCAAAAGAGTTGAATTTGAGAAGTTGTCATAGTAATATCAATAAAAATAAGAATATTATGTGTTGTTTTCAATTAATATTTTATTTTACATTTTATCAATTATTCATTTATATTATTGTTGGGCCTTTAAGGATTTTCAAAAAAAAAAAATTATCTTATGCATTTACCGAAATTATTCATTTAGTACACTGGCCCAAGTCGGGACTGAAAGAATTTATTCATTTATCGAAGTTTTAGTGTAGGTTTCATTTTTATTACAATCATGACTGTTAGGTACATATATCAGTGTATGAATTTTAATGAACATAAATAACATAATATTTGTAATTAGGTACATGTGAATATAACACCACGTCTTTGTACACTTGTAAATTTTATTAAATCATGTATCTTATGGTTTAAATTCCATATTCAAAAAAGTAAAATATTTTTATTATAATTAAGAAATGGGGGAGATCGTTCCATATATACGATTTATCTAACTCGTGCTGCTCACTTTTTTCCATTTCTTTCGCAAAGAATCCAAATAATTTGTCCTCAAATTATTGTTGTTATTCAATTATCATTTACTAATCCAATAATTTAACACTTTCTTTTATCTTTACACTTTGCTTAAAGTATCTTATAGTATCATTATCAATTACATAAATAAAAAGATAGATACATTATGTCACAATTCAAATGAATATAATCCTTGTATTATATCTAAGCAACATAGCTTTATTCTTTGCCCACTAATGCTAGAAATATAGTACTGTATATTTGTCATGAAACTATCTGTGAAGAACAAATTGAAATTTCTTGCTATATTTTGCACAAGTACAAGAAAAAAGAGGATGAATCATATTATGATAAATTAAGTGGACATGATGCTTCCTTATAAATAAAATTTACCGAAATTAAAATGCTATTTTTATTGTTATTTATAGAGTGATATCCTCGGTCCATGTCAAGTAAACTAGTAGAGGAGAACCGGAAGAGGGAAGGAAAAAAAGTAAATAATTCACAAATCTAATGAAAAAAAAAGAATGACAGGTTAACGACCTTTGATATTAGAAAAAAATTGCATTACTTCACTTTTAGTGAACACACATCAACACAATCACTAGCAACAATCGATAAAAGTTAATTTATTATATTCATTAACAATCGCCTAAAGTATCATCCGACCTTCTAATATATAGCTGACTAACCGTGATAAATTTTCTGTAATGACTTACCATACCAAGAAAGCAAGAAAATGACAGTACTATACATGAGGCTTTTTTTAATAATGAAATCTTTTTGGTCCTGTCGCTTACAACAAAATACGTTTTTATGTCATTAATCATAAATAATTCCAATAATCAAGGAACTCTTTTAGTTTAGTACAAATATTTGACTTTGACTCGTGGGAGAACGAATAATCGGAACAACGACCAGTTATTTTGAAAAAGATATATTTGTAAGGGAAAAATACTAAAGAAAAAATGTGTTATATATAATGGTAGGTGTGCGATAAGTTCATAACCCAAGAATTAATTTCAAATGTTTTAACTAGTAAAAATATACGTAAAAGTTCCTTTTTTATATCACTATTTAGAATTGTTTTTATAAAAAAAAAATTGTGCAAATATAACCCATATGACAAACAAAACATTAGATTATATTGTCGTCTAACATCTACAAAATTTAGATTATGGAACAGTATATTCAAAATGAATCTTTAGAATGTAGTCTAAAATGTTCATACGTTGCAAGAAAAATTAAATAGTTATATATAAAAAGGACAACCGGCAGAAGTAGGAGCCAGGACATGTGTTCGGTTGAATCTAGTACCTTTTGCTCAAATAACATATTTGTATTAAGAAATTTATTGAATATGTATCAAAATTTAGCAATACGAGTCCGAGCCTCATCCTGAGAGGGCACTTTTCTGGCTGAACCTATTCTGGTGGGGAGACCTTCGAAGAAAGGAGCAGGGAAAGAAGTTAGGACAATGCATAAATACGCAATACGTTAATAATGTAAGACTAGCGAAAAAAGTCTCATTATGGCTTTTGCCTTTCCGCTCATTGGCAAAAAGGTCCCTCCAAGTCCGTTCAGTGCCCTGGGAGGCACGAAGCAGACTCATTACCCAACCAAAGATGTCAGGCAGGGGCTCATGGACCACAAGGGTCGCTGCAAGAACAACGAATGTTAGTCAGAGAAGAACCCAAAAAAATATAAGGGAAGGGGAAGAAAGTTAATTGTGAGCGATGTTCCAATGCTTCGGTAGGGGGCCGAAATTAGTGGCCTGAAGACGGATGGTAGGAATCATCACAAATCGATCATACCATTCCGGTCATGATCGTCCTTGGCATTTGTAATAAGGGTTCTGAAGCCCCAAAAAGCTAAATTAATTATTCCCCCGCGAAGTACCCGGGGGAAATAAATATGTTTCAGATGATCCAAAGTGAATAAACGGTGGGCGAGTTATGCCAAATGCTGCAAGCAGCAAACTATTCTCCACGCCTGCGGAGCCAACTTCCCCGAACACCGTATCTACAACAAAAGGCATCCATCACCCGATGGATCGAGAGGCCAAAATCGATGGTAAACAGATAAGTGTAAACAAGTGACATCCCTGGGATGTGCTGAGTAATGCTAGTATTGAATGGAAGAAGAAAAACATCTACATCCAAATCCCATATGCAGTCAATGCGGACTTGAAGAATAACATAATCATCAATCAACGAGATCATGTCCTTCACAAACTCGAGGCAAAGGTTTTCACGGAAGTTCCTCTCAAAGTTAGAAAATAGGGGGGTGATTTCAGAGGCCAAAGAGCCTAAGTCGATGGCTTGGGTAATACCAGAGGTGGCCGACGATGAGCGCGCCAAGTTCTGCCTTCATTCTGGTGAGGGTAAGACCGTCAGAAGTGCCGAAGAAGTAGACATATTAAGGTTAGAAATTGAAAGGGCAGAGAGTTAAAATTGCTAGAAAATAAAAGATAGAGATGAAAGTAATGAAAAGCAATCGGGTTTGCTAATTTACATAGCCAAGGGAGTAATCAATTCTATTGGAACTCGAAGAGGCGTGCCTTGTCAGTAGATGTCAATCGGTGTCTCAGAAGGGTCGCCGCCGATTGAATGGCTGGATATATTTAATAATCAACTGACGAAACATCTTGCAGTAAAAAGATGTGATGTTTTGGGTTCCCGCAAAAGTTTCGAAAAGGCCGCGCATACTCTTCCACTTCCCCGACTCATAAAATGAAGGGTCCAAAAAGTTGGGTACTATCTGTATTGTGTAGAAAATGCCTTCGGAAGTATTGACGTACGCAAGAAGCCTAGTAGTTTCGGTAACCTCAACGGGCCCAAAGGATCTCTACAACTGTCTTCCACTCCTAACAACTCCCGTCATATCAGCCTTCCTAGATCAGAGTGCCACGACGCGTATGGGCACAGTAACGTTAGGGTGCTCATGTCATCACAACTTAGGGGGGCAAAATAGTCTAAGTTTTGTCTTATATATACATGACTTAGAAGAGAAGGAAGACACATTGTATTCTCTCTAAGCCAACACTTGTAACAAAAAACTCTCTCTTTAGCAAATATACTATTTTCAGCTCTCGTTCTAGCATTATTCATTATTCATTTTACATCTAGCTTACTTATTGATTTTACTTATTGATTCTCTTATCTATTACTCTTTTATCTGGTATACCCGTATCTTAATTAGTAATTCTGGACTCATTCAAGAGGATCTCCGGATCGGATACAACCTACTTGTCTTTAAACCCTTGAATACAAATCTCTAACTGTATTTTTGATTAGAACCATTTTCATTTGGAAAACAATAACAAAAAATTCTACCTTGCTTATGTATAACATAGATCGCTAAGAGAAACAAGTGAGACATTTCAATGATATTTAGACGAAGCTAATGAATTGTTATATAAAAAAAAAGTATTTAGTGACTTTTGTAATACTTGAGCAAAGTTGGACGATATTTTATTACAAAAAATAATTTAATAATATTGATGTGATAAAAATAAGCTGGGTGATCATCCGTGAACAACTATTAATTCCCTTATCCCTCTATAATTTTTAAAAAATCACTACACTTAAATATAATAACGCCTATATATGAATTGCAGCATTTTGATTACAATTAACAACTCTTGTTCCAATTTCCTTTTTGTTTTGGTTTATGGTAATTCATTGATTCATTCTATTGCATGCCAAATGAAAATTTTAAAAATATAAACGTTAATGACCGTTGGGTTAATAGTTAATTACCTACTAATTGTCTTAGTTAGTGAGTAGATATAATTATACAAATTTTAGGACAATCACACAATATGTGTGTAATGGGGCCAAGTGCCGTAGGTATTGCCGGCGTGTACTCATCTGTTTCCGACCTGTTCTAACATACGAACCGTTCAATTGTTGTTGCAATTTTGAAATATTTGTTCTTTTTTTCCTTTCCATTTTAGATGAATATATTTGCACTTTTAATCCCACAAATATTCATAAATTCTAATTTTGATCATTTATAATTTTTAATAAGCATTTTAACCTTTAATTAATCCAAATGTGCACTTTGGATCCCTCTCTTCTTGTAAACCTTTAACAATTTTATGTTATTAAATTCTTACGGTTGTTAGTGGCGAAATCATGATTTTTACCAAGGAAATTTAAAATATGAAGAAGTAAACACCTAACGACACAAAGAAGTCAATGCGATTCAATACTATATATACATAAAAGATAATTTTAATCTTGTATATACAATATAATTTACCGGCAAAGAAATTTGGACAAACCCCCTTGCGGACCTGATTATGCCCCTGATTGTTGCTTCATATAATTCTAAAAATAGTCTTAATATCATATATTTCATACATAAAGGGATCAATCAAACCAATAACAACAACAACATACCCAATGTAATTTCACAAATGTGGTCTGAGAAGGGTAGGATGTACGCAGACCTTACATTTATCTTTGTGGGGTAAAGATGTTTTCGATAGACATCCGACTCGAAATAAAAGACAATGATGCGATACAAAAGAATCAAACCATGTATTTTAATTAATTAAAGACTAAATGTGTTTTACTAACTATTACAAGTACCAAAATTTAAAATGTTAATCAAGGAATCAAATGTGCAATTATACATTTTTAAATATTAGAACATAGAAAGTTAAGAAAACACACAAAAAAGGAAACAAAAAAATTAAAACAGAACCAACTCAGACCATAACGCAAACTAGAGCTTCTATAATCTATAAAAAGAGAACCCTTCCTTTCTTTCTATCTCTATCTTCTTCTCCTCTCTGTTGCCACCATTTTTCTTCTAATAATTCAATAGCCTTTAATGCATAGCTCTGCTATTATATCCCTTTAATTATAATAATACAAAAAAGAACACATTTTGCTTCGTTTTCTGAGCCCATTTGTTTTCTTGAAACACAAAATATAAGAACCAGAAGAACCACATTTCCTTCCTACCTGATTTTTTTCTGTTGCAATTTTTTGTGTGTGTTTTTTTTCTCCATTTTCTGAGAAAAAAGGTATCTTTTTGTTGTTGAAGCAAAATATAGTGGTGAGTTTGAGCTATTGTCTGTCTTTCTGACATTCCAATAGCAAAAAAACCCTCACCTTTTTTTCTGCAAATTAAAAAAAATCACATTTTCAAGAATCCCCTGTTTTCTCTCTCTCTCTGTCTCTCTCTCTCTCTGTCTCTCTCTCTCTCTGTCTCTCTCTCTCTGTTTTCCCGTTTTCTGAAGAAAACAAAGGAATTTATTTTTATTGGAGCAAAATTTAGTGATGTGTTTGAGCTATTGTTTGTCTTTTTGACATTCCAATAGCAAAATAACAAAAATCTTACTTTTTTCTGCACATTTTCAAGAATCCCCTGTTTTTCCTCTGTTTCTTGGGCCAAAAATGGAGAGGATATCAACAACAAATCTTCTACCTGATACATTTTATGGAACAAGAGATGACATAACAGAGCAATTTTCTATAATGTGGGGACAAATTAAAGCCCCATTGATTGTTCCTATACTCAGAATTTCAGTGTTTTTGTGTCTTGCAATGTCTGTAATGTTGTTCATTGAGAGGGTATATATGTTTGTTGTGATTACTTTGGTGAAACTCTTTGGTAAAAAACCAGAGAAAAGATATAAATGGGAACCATTAAAAGATGATGTTGAGCTTGGGAATTCATCTTATCCTATGGTTCTTGTTCAAATTCCTATGTATAATGAAAAAGAGGTTTGCCCTCTTTTCTCCTTTTCGGTCTGCACCTACCTCAATTATTTTATCGAAAATTTGTTTCCTCCTATTTATACATGTATCGTGTAACTATGTACATCATGACTTAGCCAGGAGGCTGATAATGAAAGAAATCACCCAGTATTTTATGTCACATTTGTTTATTAAAATTTTCCTAAGAGCATGACTTAGATTTTTGTTATCACAGGTTTATCAGCTATCAATTGGAGCTGCATGTGGGCTTTCATGGCCTTCTGATCGTATAATAGTACAAGTTCTTGATGATTCAACAGACCCTATAACCAAGGTACTGGGAAAAAAAAAGTTTAAAACTTTGTAAAAATTGAATCTTTTTGCTTTTTTGGTATTAAAGAAAAACCTTGAAAACCCTTTTTTTGAAACTTGGAAGTGGTGTAGAATATATAAAGTTTGTAAAGATTTAATATTTTGTTGATTAGAAATAAACCTTGAGAATCCTTTCTTTTTTAAAAAAAGAGTTTTGTCACGAAACACTTTTGGAATATTGATCCTATTTTAATATTAACGAAAGTGATTTTTAAATTGATTAATATTATTCTCCAAAAACATTTTTTGAAAAGCACCTCGATAAAAGTTTTAGAAGTTTCAAATTTTGAAAGTTTGATCAAACAGTCTATAAAACCTTTGTAAAGCTTTAATTTTTTTCTTAATTTAGAGATGATGAAAACCCTTTATCTGATTCTTGAAATTGGTGCAAAATACATAAAATTTGTACATTTTTTTTATTTTTTATTTAGAGATAAACCCTGAAAACCCTTTTTGTGATTCTTGAATTTGGTTGCAGAATTTGGTGGAAATTGAATGCCAAAGATGGGCAAGTAAAGGAATAAATATAAAATATGAAGTGAGAGATAATAGGAGTGGGTACAAAGCAGGTGCATTGAAAGAAGGATTGAAGCATTCTTATGTGAAGCAATGTGATTATGTTGCTATATTTGATGCTGATTTTCAACCTGAACCTGATTTTCTATGGCGTACAATTCCATTTCTAGTTCACAATCCTGAACTTTCCCTTGTTCAAGCTCGTTGGAAATATGGTAAGTTTTACCACTTTTTTACTTTTTACTTTTTCACTTTTCTCATATAGTCGTAGTAGTAATCTTTTTCATAACGAGACGGTTTCCGGCCATCTTACACGAACCTCGATTATTTTAGTATTCACCGACAGGGTCAGGGTTAGGGTCGGATGGACAAAGAAAAGTACGAGTTTGACTGATCCAATAGCATTGGCCTAAATCAAGAATTTAAAAATTAGGTATATATATTAAATTTTAAATCGAGTATTTCTATGTTCAATAGATTCAGTGACATCTTGAGCTTATAAGGTTTAAATTTTGAATTCGCCTCGATTCAGATTTAGAAATAGGGACATAGTTAAGTTTAACTAGAAGATGCTAAATATGGGCATTTACTAGAATTTCTTAGGCGCGTTGAGCGAATATTTAGTTCGGTATTTTTGTATAAGAAATCTTATTCAGTTAGTTTTTTCGTGAGGGGCTCTCTTTTATTATCGGGATGCAGTAATTTTGTTTACCAAGATTTAGTCAGTTTGGAAGAAGTCATCTTATATTTTAAGATATTCATTTATTTAGTTAACCTCTATGTGATATCCTTTATTTTTCATTTTCATATTATAATTATAATACTTTAATTACATGTTATATTATCTAATCTACTATAAAAAAAAGTCATCAAGACTGTCGGTGACTTTATAACATCACCAATTTTTGTGTGTGTGTACATAATAATGACCAGACGTAGGTACAATCTTGGTAGGCCAGCTTTTTAAGGCCACATATAGTGTGTTGTTATGTTTGTGGCTCATGAAAACTTGGCCCTAGTTGTGAATTGGCAATTTAATGCACTAATTCTTAACTTTTTTTTTGTTTTGTTAAAAAGCCAAATTTATCCAAAATTATGATTTTTAAAAGTAATTGGTAATTTTAATATTTGATAAAGAAAAAGATTCTCGATGTTATGCTAAAAGTTATTTTGTCTGGTGCATGCTAAAAAGTTGAAAAGAGGAGTTGTTGATTAAAGCGTAAAAAATTGTTTGGGGTTTCGTAGGAAGCACTTAATACTATAGGCATTAGTTGGACATAAATGACCCTATATCTATTTCGCTTCGACTTTCCAAAAATACTACTATATCGTGTCAGATATTTTAAGAACGTTATTTTTGGAGGGTCTGATGCGGGCCAAAAGACATTTTTGAAGAGCCCGAATAATATCCTATGATCTGACATCTATATTGTTTTGACTCTCAAAAGATGATGACATATCCGAATCGGATCTTCAAAAGTTTACATTAATTTTGAAAATTCTGATATGCTCCCGACAATATTTTTAAAGAATTTTAACAACCTAACCTATTTTGAAGTTTGAACTATGAATGGAAGCTTTTTTGTACTTGAAAAAAACAATTAGGAAGTGCTAAATTTTACGGTCAGTTCTGCAAAGAAAATCTATGTACATTCTTGAAGGGAAGGCCATTTTTGGAGTTATTGATAAAGACAAGGGTATTTTTGTCCTTTTCTCTTACACCCTCTTACCCTTTCCAAATTAGCCAACAATTGCATGTGCAATAAGAATGGGGGACCTTAGAACATTCTTTTTCACTAACCGACACTAATTTTTCTGACTTTTGAGAACTTTTTTTTAAAAATTTTATAGGTCAAATTAAATTATTAATAAATCAAAGTAGTTCAATTTTTTTAAAAATGTCCGTTTGAATTTTTTTGGTAATAGAGAATTAATTATTTTTTTGGTTGGTGATTTTTGCAGTAAATGCTGATGAATGTCTAATGACAAGAATGCAAGAAATGTCATTGGATTATCATTTTTCGGTGGAGCAAGAAGTTGGCTCTTGCACATATGCTTTTTTCGGATTTAATGGTATTAATTCTCCATATTAATTACTGTTCCCCCCCCCCCTCCCTTTTTGAGCTAATTTTGTACAATAATTAAAATTCACTAACAGATTAAAGACACTGATCAACATGTTTCTCCAACATATGTCGGATATTAGTACTAGTACCCCCTCTGTTTCATTTTATGTGTGTTAAGTTTGACTGAACAGATTTAAAAAAAAAAAGTGATTTTTAAATCTTGTAATCTTAAATTAAGAATGTGTGTAATGTTGTGTCAAACAATTCTTAAATTTTTTGATCTTAAATATGTCACGTGGGATATTGAAGTTAAAAACTTACTAAAGAAAGTGATAGTTCTTTCCGAAACATACAAGAAAGAAACGTAAGATGTAGTCCGCTTGGGCAGCTCAATTGGTTTCAAGGGGGATATTTGGAGCAAAGACCAAGGATCGAATCCCGTCAGCGGCAGTGTGGGGGTTTCTTCTTGAAATAAAGGAGGTCCCTTGTGCGCAGCGTGGTAGTGGTCTAACCTTTGAAATCAATTGAGTCACCATGATTTACCTCCTTCACAGACCTGTCGGACCGGGGTGTGGGGGCTCCTGGGGTGGGAGATTCCACCTTTTGGAGCAAAGAAACGTAAGATGTAATTTGAAACAATAGTAAGTTCATAAATTTAGGTCCATTGAAAGGACAAGTTAATAACATGCTTGTTTTGTGTAATTGGCTTCAATGAAGTTAAATGAACCAACAACTAATAATAGAAGTGGTCCAAGAAAATATTGACTTTGTTTGTAGTGTGAATTCCTTGTGGTCCAATAAACTTAAGTTGTTCAAATTTGTATCTGGCAAAAAACACAGGCACTGCAGGTGTTTGGAGAATCGCTGCAATAGATGAGGCTGGAGGTTGGAAGGACAGAACAACGGTCGAGGATATGGACCTCGCTGTCCGCGCTAGTCTCAAGGGATGGAAATTCTTGTTCCTCGGTTCCGTCAAGGTACATATTCCCCGTCTGACATTTCTCATCTTTTATCTAGAATTGATAGATAGATAAATAAATGCTATAATTTACGATTTGTAGTCCGTATTATCTGTCTTTTAAAGTTTCTGCACATATTATCTGGTTGACATTTCTTATTCATTGTCTCGTAATGATAAATAAAGAAACACTATATATAATATATTATCTCTAGTCCATATTATCTGTCTCTTAAGGTTTTGCATATATTCTCCGTATGACATTTCTTATTAGTTGTCTCGAAATGATAGGTAAATAAACACTATAATATACTGCTTTAGACCATATTATCTATCTTTTAAGGTTTTCGCACATATTTTTCCTCTGACACTTCTTATTCGTTGTCTCGAAATGATAGCTAATTAAACACTATAATATATTGTCTCTAGACTCTAGTTCATATTATCTGTCTTTTAAGATTTTTACACGTCCCTTGAGAAAGACATTTATTAGTCATTATATGGACGGAAGATAGTAGTGATCGTTTATCATGTATACGAATAGATAAATGGCATATAGTAAATTATGTAAAAGTGGATGATGTTAGTAACATGTCGCTACCCTTGTTCAATCATATAGGTAAAAAACGAATTACCAAGTACGCTCAAGGCCTATCGCTATCAACAACATCGTTGGTCCTGTGGCCCAGCAAATCTCTTCAGGAAAATGTGTATGGAGATTATAAGAAATAAGGTAATTACTCCTAAATCACCATTTCCATACTTCAATTTCTTAGCCGAATGCTTAGGTACTCATCTGAGTCCCCGTTTAACTTCTGTTTTGTCATCTTTGTTTGCTTCCAGAAAGTGTCTTTGTTGAAGAAGCTTCATGTGATCTACAGCTTCTTCTTTGTGAGGAAGGTCGTGGCCCATATTGTGACTTTCGTATTCTACGTTGTGGTATTACCTGCTACTGTATTAGTACCTGAAGTTGAGGTCCCGAAGTGGGGAGCTGTTTACATTCCCGCAATCATTACGTTGCTGAATGCAGTTGGAACTCCAAGGTCAGTTTTCCTTGTACTCGCACTACATTACTCTTCGCTTCCTTGATAACGTTGTAATCCTAACAGCAGAAAGTTTACATGATACATTAGATTTTAAATCATCGATTATTCAAACATGCCTAAATCATGAGCAACTACTTGATGAATATGTTCCGGTGGACATTGTAAACCGCAAACCTATGTTGCATCGAAATGTCACCAGGTGCGTGTCAAATCCTTCAAAAAAATAGTGTATTTCTGGAGGATCTGACACGGGTGTGACAACATTTTTGGAGAGTCCGTCCGAGCAACATTGGCGCAAACAATGCCTTACTCCTTTGATCGTGCATTATTAATTTAACTAACTTTTTGTTCCTAAAATAAATATGGTAAATGTGAAATCACCATATTTTTAATGTTTGAACTAGAGATGTTGAGCTTTTGCTTATGTTGATTCGAAAACAGGTCACTCCATCTGCTGGTATTTTGGATCCTTTTTGAGAATGTCATGTCACTCCACCGAACGAAGGCCACCTTCATCGGCTTGTTGGAGGCTGGAAGAGTGAACGAATGGATTGTCACTGAGAAATTAGGGGATGCCATGAAGTTAAAATCAGCTGCCAAAGCATTTAGAAAGCATCGAACGAGGCTTGGTGACAGGTAATATTCCGTCTTACAAATATGTGTTTTATTGAGGGCTTAAGCAGTTCAATTTTCATGACTGATAAAGTTTCCTATTGTTCAATTATCAACAGGATTCATTTGTTAGAGCTTGCAGCTGGCGCGTACCTCTTCTTCTGTGGATGTTACGACATTGCCTTTGGGAATAACCACTATTTCCTCTACCTCTTCATTCAAGCATTTGCCTTCTTCATCGTGGGATTCAGTCAAGTTGGCACGTTCGTGCCCACCTCTTAGTCAGCGCTCATGTCTGATTTAGGGTATGAATCTTAAGCTGTTCGCCCTGTGCCCCCCTTCGGTAGCACCACAAAGAAGTGGCGTTTTTCTGTGGCATCGCGCCTCTCCAGTTTCTCCTCCATTTTCTTGTTTTTGAGTGCTTTTTCACCACAAAGAAGTGGCGTTTTTCAGTGGCATCGCGCCTCTGCAGTTTCTCCTCCATTTTCTTGTTTTTGAGTGCTTTTTCTGTTCATTTGTAAAAAGAAGAAAAGTTGGTTATTCTTTTAGGTTCAAGCATAAAAGTGATTCGAGCTACGACTCGAATCTTGTTTGTTCTCTTTGTGTATATTCCAAAGAGTTAAGGGCTATACAGTAGAACAAAAAGTCCTATCTTTAAGTGCAACATACATAGAAAATAGGCAAGAAAGAAACAATGAAGAAAACAAGTAAAAGGGATAATGACTAGTGCTCAGAGACACAAAGTAGTAGCTGAATCTTTTTTTCTTTTTTTTGGCCTTAGATGTATTTGGTTTCAATACAGAGTGAAAGTTCCAGTGTTAATGTTTACATCTCTATACCATTTATTGTTACATCTAATCAGTGGCGGAGCTAAAAATTTTAACAAAAAAGTCGCAAGAACTGAACTTCACACGTAATTCGAACTTCGAACTCGTGACGCAGATAAATTGTTGAATCAGTGTTGTCTCTATAATGAAAGCTCCTCTTAAGGAGAAACGTGCACCCGGGAATGAGCAATACATGTGCCAACGCAGCGTGTTTGATGTTCGTACTTGACCTATTGACCGTTCAAACAACAGGATATATACTTCACTATCTCTTTCTTCGTCCCTTTGCACCAATACAAATTCCCGAATGTCTTGATACATCTTTGTAGAGCCCAAATATATTAAGTATTTTGAGTTGTGCGCCTCAAATTTCAAATAAAGTGTGTATAATTACTGTTAAATATACATGATATACACTTACCGAAATAAGTGTATATCACGTGGTTATTCCCGGTTGGCACATATTTAGCCGTGTAAGGTTTTGTAATTATTTAGGGTAAATATTGTATTACTTAATATTGTACACTTACCATAATTATAGGAGTCTTGTACTACTAGAATAGGGTTTTGGAATTAGAATAGGAATATGTTTTCTATTATGGAAAATTATAATTTGTATATATATTTTTTCATTAATGAGAATAATCAAGAGATTATTTCTTTCATTGTATCAGAAGTCTAGATTGAAAATTTCCTCTCCAATTTATCGGACACATCACGAATTTCGAGAGTTCATCCTCGGTTTCCGTTGAGTTTTTCCGATCCCTAATTCCTTCTAAATCCCTCATTCCCCTATTGTTCTTTCGTTATGTCTACTTCCAAGAACACGTTTCACCCTGCCCTTGTTATTTCTAACATCAAGAATCATATCCCTCTTATTCTTGAAATAGAAAACGTCCAATATGCGACATGGGCCGAACTGTTCAAAAATTCACGCAAGTTCGCATCAAGTCATCCATCACATAATCAACGCGGCTCCTGAGGATACGAATGTACCTAAACGCGAGGATGATCCTAAGTTGTGGACGACTCTTGATGCCACCGTCCTTAAGTGGATTTACTCCACTATCTCTACGGACCTGTTACAGACGATTATTGAGTCGGACGCTACGGCGATGGCTGCTTGGGATAGGATGCGTGACATATTCCAAGATAATCGAAATTCTAGAGTCGTTACTCTTGAGCAGGAATTCTCCCACGTCAACATGGAAGATTTCTCTAACGTTTCGGCTTATTGCAAAAGGTTGAAGGAATTGGCGGACCAACTAGGCAAAGTTGGCGCGCCAGTTTCGAATGATTGTTTGGTCTTACAAATGGTTGCAGGCCTATAGTGGTGTTGGCACGCTTCTTCGTCAGAGTAGTCCTCCGTAATTTTATCAGGCTCGTTCTATGCTTACGCTTGAAGAGGCCCGCTTGGCCAAAAAGGTGGCTACCGACGCTAGTCCTATAGTCATGATGACGTCCTCCACTAATTCTTCGGGGTTAGTTGATAATCCGGGCCAAAATCGTGCTCACAATGGCGACAAGAATACTCGAAAAAATAATGGCAAAAACCGCGGTGGCAAACGCGGTGGTTCCGACAGTGGTAGCGGAGGCCAACATTCTGGCAGTGGGCCCCGTCCAGTCAACAATGGGCCACCGTCCCACTGGTCCCCTCCCTGGGCCCCACTAGCAGTGGGCCCAGGCTAGTGGGCAGTGGCCCAGCAGCCCCTACGGTCCAGGCCCTCCAAGATCGCATAACCGGGTCAGCCTAATTTTAGGCTCGGCAAGGCATTTGGCTCGATTATGGGGTAAGGCGACAAGTCGGTGTGCTTGAGCGCACCTCCTCAAGCCCATCATGCAGCAGGCCCCACCCCGATCGACATTGAGGCTGCAATGCACACTCTTAGATTAAATCCGCCATACGAAAATTGGTACATGAACACTGGTGCAACCTCTCACATGACGTCCGATCAATGTACTCTCTCGTCTTATTCCAATTTGAGCAACAATCATGACATAATTGTTGGTAATGGTAATTCAATTCCGATTCGTGGTTATGGTCATAAAACATTGTCTCCCCCTCATCCACCCCTTATCTTGAAAAATACTCTTCATGCCCCTAAATTGATTTAAAATTTGGTGTCTGTCCGTAAATTCACCACTGATAATTCTGTTTCTGTTGAATTTGTTTCGTTTGGATTTTCTGTGAAGGATTTCAAGACGGGGAGTCCTCTCATGAGGTGTGATAGTAGGGGAGATCTATATCCTATCACGCCACGTTCCGGTCTCTCGAGTCAAGCCTTGCCATCAACTTTTGCAGCCCTTGCTCCTTCCTTGTGGCATGCTCGTCTAGGTCATCCGGGGTCCTTTATTCTGTCTTCCTTAGATAAAAATAATTTTATTTCTTGTAAGGGTACGCGTAGTACTCCGAATTGTCAATCTTGTTCTTTAGGAAAAAATGTTAGGTTGCCATTTGGAGACTCTAATTCTCATACTTTAATGCCATTTGATATTATTTATAGCGATTTATGTACATCTCATGTTCTCAGTTCTTTGGGTCATCATTATTATGTTCTATTTTTGGATGATTATTCTAGTTTTTTATGAACTTTTCCGATAGCGAAAAAATCTCAAGTTTTTTCCACTTTCTTAAAATTTAGAGCATTCATTAGAACTCAATTCGAACGGAAAATAAAAAATATTCAATGTGATAATGGCAAAGAATAGGATAATGGGGTGTTTCGGGAATTTTGTGCTAATAATAGAATCAATTTTCATTTATCTTGTCCTCATACGTCTTCACAAAATGGAAAAGCAGAACACAAAATTCGTTTCATCAATTGCATTGTCCTATCTTTATTAATTCATGCTTCTATACCCCCTTCTTGTTGGCATCATACTCTACAAATTACTACATATCTCCTTAACATACTTCCTATCAAAGGCTTGACGTATTCCTTTTCTCTTCATATCTTATATAATAAGACTCCTTCGTATTCCCATCTTAGGGTCTTTGGGTGTTTGTGTTATCCGCTATTTCAGTCCACCATCATTAACAAACTTCAGGCTCGGTCTACCCCTTGTTTGTTTCTGGGTTATCCGTCAAATCATCGTGCTTACTGCTTTGATTTATCGTATAATAAAATCATCATTAGCCGCCATGTTATTTTTTATGAATCCCAATTTTCGTTTGCTGAGGTAAATAGTCCCGTGCCTCGTTCGTATAATTTTTTGGATGATGGTATATCCCCGTATATTATTCACCATTTTTCGGACGTGTCCCACACCCTAAATCTGCCAGCAGACCCACTGCCCGCCGGCCCCACTATTTCATCACCAGTTACTGTTTCCGCCACTGTGTCCAATCCAGTTACTAGGCCAGTTACCCAACCCATTACCGCTAATGTTCCAGTCCCTGTTTCCAGTTTCCAGTTCCAGTTACTAAGTTGGGCCAGCAGTCCCATTACCTGGTGGCCCATCCATCACAAGTCCCGATAATTCTCAAAGTCCACCCAATTCTCCATCGAGTCATAGATCGGTCACTCGTAGTCAACATGGTATTTTTAAACCAAAAATACATTTTAATTTACATTCTAATGTTCTTAAATCCCCTCTACCCCTTAACCCTGTGTCTGCTTTAAATGACCCGAATTGAAAAATTACTATGACCGACGAATATAATGCTCTTATTGATAATAAGACGTGGGAGTTGGTGCCCCGTCCATCTGGTGTTAATATTATTCGGTCTATGTGGATTTTTGCTCATAAGGATAATTTTGATGGTTCTTTTGCAAGACATAAGGCTCGTTTGATGGGTGATGGTAAGACTTAGCAAGTTGGTGTGGATTGTGGTAAGATATTTAGTTGGTAGTCAAGCCGGCTACCATTCACACTGTGCTCAGCTTGGCTCTTTCGAAAGCATGGCCCATTCATCAGTTAGATGTGAAGAATATTTTCTTACATGGTGATCTCAAGGAGACAGTCTATATGTATCAGCCCTTGGGGTTTAGGGATCCCAAATATCCTCAACATGTCTGTTTGTTGAAAAAGTCCTTGTATGGGCTTAAGCAGTCCCACGGGCTTGGTATAAGAGGTTTGCAGACTATATGTCGACTATTGGGTTCTCTCACAGCAGGTCTGATAATTCATTGTTCATATATCGTCGTGGTTCTTCCTTGGCTTATATACTATTATATGTGGATGATATTATATTGACTGCCTCTTCTGATGCTTTACGCCAGTCTATCATGACAATGCTTAGTTCTGAGTTTGCTATGAAAGACTTGGGACCCTTGAGTTATTTTTTGGGCATTGCTGTCGCTCGTCATGCATGTGGGTTGTGCTTATCACAACGTAAGTATGCAACTGAGATCATTGAGCGAGCTGATATGTCCTCATGCAAGTTTACTTCTACTCCAGTTGATACTAAACCCAAGTTGGGTGCTGCGGTTGGCTCCCCTTACGAGGATTCAACCTGTTATCGCAGTCTTGCAGGGGCGCTTCAGTATCTTACTTTTACGAGACATGATATTACGTATGTTGTCCAACATGTGTGCTTGTTAATGCATGATCCCAGGGTTGAACACATGAATGCGTTCAAACGCATTATTCGATACATCCAGGGCACACTTGATTATGACTTGCATCTATATCCATCTTCGACATCTACACTTGTCTCGTATACATATGTTGATTGAGGTGGTTGTCCGGATACCAGACGTTCCACGTCCGGCTATTGCATGTTTCTTGGGAATAACTTGGTCTCATGGTCTGAGAAGTATCAGTCGACATTGTCCCGCTCTAGTGCAGAGGTCGAGTATCGAGGGGTGGCCAATGTGGTCTCGGAATCCTGTTGGCTACGTAATCTTCTTTTAGAGCTTCATTGTCCTATTCAGAAAGATACCTTGGTTTATTGTGATAATGTTAGTGTCATCTATCTTTCTGGTAATCCGGTTCAACACCACTGCACTAAACATATCGAGATGGACATTCACTTTGTTCGCGAAAAGGTAGCTCGTGGACAAGTGCACGTCTGTCATGTCCCTTCCGGATATCAAATTGCAGACATCTTTACAAAAGGTATTCCCTCGGTCATTTTTGAAGATTTTAGGGACAGTCTCAGCGTACGAAGACCGCCCGCTATGACTGCGGTGTGTGTGTTAAATATACATGATATACACTTACCGAAATAAGTGTATCACGTGGTTATTCTCAGTTGGCACATATTTAGCCGTGTAAGATTTTGTAATTATTTAGGGTAAATATTGTATTACTTAGTATTGTACACTTACCATAATTATAGGAGTCGTGTACTACTAGAATATGATTTTGGGATTAGAATAGGAATATGTTTTCTATTATGAAAAATTATAATTTGTATATATATTTTTTTCATTAATGAGAATAATCAATGAATTATTTCTTTTATTTACAAAAAAAATTGTATTTCGTCCTATTTACATAATATAATATTCAAAGAAGGAGAATCAATTGACTCCGAGTCTTTTCTTCCTATTTGCAACTTATAGTTTGCGACGAAAGAGATTCAATTAAACTCCTTCATTGGTTTGGATGTGAAATGAATTGACTATTAATTAATTTGGATGTGAAATTTGGTGTAAATGCATGAAATATAAAAGATCATTCATTATTTTGCTAATTATGGAGGACAAGTTGTGCCAAGGTATAATGATTGACCAACCCACCTAGCTACTTTATCTTTAATAGTCACCAAAACAAGTAGTGCTATCTTACTTATGGCAGAAGTTGAGTGAGCGAATCGATTATTAAACAAGCACATGCTAAAACTTGCTCTCTCCTTCACATAAAGTACTTTTTATTGAGCTTAAATTTTATATACCGACGGTAATACACAATCAAACCATTTGTTAAGTAACTGCATATATCTTTTGATGCATTAATTAATAATATGATAAATATAATGAAAACTTTTTATTAAACTAAGATTCAATAATGGTGTAAAGTAACTCTTTATACTATCAATATAAGATTTAAATTTTATTTTGAAATTGCTACACACTTCTTTTGAACGGAGGTCTATCGATAGGGATGACAACGGATCGGATCTGGACCGGATCCTACTAGATCCAGATTCAGATCCGTTTTTCATACTTGAATCCAGATCCGAATCCAGATCCGTCGAGTCCATAAAAATCATATCCAAATCCGGATCCATCGGATCCACCGGGTCCACGGATCGGATCTGGATTCACATGTAAAAAAATTTGTCTTGCTAAGAATTTTTTATTAAACTGACAAACGATTTTTTACTTAGTTAACAGTTTATTGTGTTTCAATTTTGAAATGTTCATATGAGATATTTTGTTCGTTGTCTGGTTTTGATTGTGAGCTATATATTGAAAATGTTGGACAATGACAATAGTTGTGGAAAATGCTGACTAGTGTTTCTACAATACAGAACTTGCATGTGCTTGGAATCTTCACAAATGAAGTGAATATAATTTTAACTGCTTGTCTATGGAGATGTTAGTCATTCACTAATATAACATTGATTTTATTATCAAAGTTACCTCTTTATTTTTTGGTTTTTGAGTTAACACGAGAATAAATTAAACTTGTTTTGAGAATTAAACTTGCAAGAATGTGCTTAGCAATTTTTAAAAAATACTTATAAAATTACATTCTAGATTATGAATATATTTAATAAAAAATGGATCCACGGTTCGGATCTGGACCGGATACGGATCTCAAATACAAGATCCAGATCCAGATCCGGATCCGTCGGGTCCAAATTTTAAAGATCCATATCCTATAAAACGGATCTGGATCCATCGAATCCGGACCAGATCCAGAATTCATTGCCATCTCTATCTATCGAAAACAATCTCTCTACATTCAAAATGTAGGAGTAAGGTTGTGTATACATCACCCTCCCCACACTCCACTAGTGGGTATGTTATTATTATTGCAATACACTTCCACATAAATGATAAAACCGCTCAAATGATCATGTGTTTTTTTTTTTTTTGAATTTCACATGATCTATCTGGTGTTAGCATTGAGGTTGCGCTAAAATTGAATTCGCATAAAATTATTTAAAATTGGGCAATAAAATACTTTCTAGCAAACGTAACTCCATACCCAACGCTCAATCATGTAATGTTTGTTGTCATCACATTAAATAGTGTTTCTACTACTACTACTACTACTACTACTACTACTAGTGCGACTTTAGTACTTTGTTTGCTACACCGTCAAGAACCAAATCAACACTCACAAACATCAAACCAAGATGATATTGGTTAAGTTCATTTTATTCCGAATTCATTTAAAAGTCAGTGGTATATCGTCATAATACATATATGTTAGTAAATTTTAAACTCTATCATATTAACTATAGTATTTCTCAATTATAAGAGTCGAAAAGTGATTACCTCTGAATTTTATCAAGAAAACTCTACTTATTATTACATTACATTACATGATCATTATTACATGCTGAATACCACTAATTTTGTGAAAACAAACATAATCCCGTTTACGGCATGGATTACCAGGGTATCTAATCCTGTTGGCTCCCCATGCTTTCGCACCTCAGCGTCGGTAGGGACCACATCTAATTCCACCAGCAGATTACACAAGTTAACAATTTTTTAGTCAGAACACATTCAATTATTAACCTTCAAATTAGGATCAACATCAACTCTAGCAACACCTTCTTCAGCCAATTTCGCCATTTTAATTTCGGACCTAGAGACGGACTCAGAATTTGTGACTAGTGCCTCTGGTTTGTGGCTATAAAATGTCGGGAAAAACATTTTGTACGGGTGTTTGAGCGGGAATCATTCCAAATCTGCCCAATATCAGTTACTTGGCCTTTGTTTACGAGGGTGTGAATTAAAATATTTACCGCATATTTGCTACTCTCTATGGACTCAATTTCGAGTGGACCACAAACATTCAAATAAATTAAATCTAGTTTATTCATTTTTCCATACTTTTCTTCAAAAAAGTAACTCTACTTTGCTTTCCAAACAAACAGTGATCATAAGGGTCTAGTGGAGTACCTTTGGTAGAAGGAATAAGAGATTTTCTTGTCAACTGCTGCAATCCTTTGTCACTGATATGAGCCAACCTTCGATGCCATAAGTTTGGTGAATTATCATCCTCAACAGTAATCGCTGAGCCATCACAGACATTCGCACGTGTCTTGTATAAAATGCAACACACACTTTCTCGAGCAACAACCAATGAATCATTGCACAACTTTTATTTTCCATTTTCGAAAAATTGACTATAACCCTCCTTATCCAAGGCATGAGTGGATATCAAATTTAATTGTAAATCAGAAATATGGAGTACCTCATTTAATGTTAGTGTGCACCCGAGATCCGTTTTTAGGCATACATCACCAATTTCAACGATCGTCAGTGTGTACCCGAAATACATTTTTAGCCACACATCACCAATTCCAACGATCGCTGCTCGAGGAGAATTGTCCATCCTTACGCTGCCAAAGTCAATAGTCTTGTAGGTCGTAAAGAGTTCCTTCTAAGGAACACATTGATAGGAGGCTGCTTAATCCATCGCTCATTCAACATTCGAGTCACCAACATGATTGCATTCACATGTTGTTAGTACCACGTCTTCAATCATCGTTACCACAACCTTAGTATTTTGATCCGCGATGTTTTAATTATTTCGTTCTTGCTCTAAGAGCTTACATAACCTTTTTCTGTGGCCAGGCTTGCCACAATGGTAGCACTTCCTTCCGTCTCTTGATTTTTCACGATCACTTGATCCTTGAGTTCTGCTCCGACCTCGATTTTCGATGAGAAATGCTTGTCCGTTGTGATGGCCAAGCTCTTTTCTCCTCATTTCTTCATTTTGAATACAATTCATCACAATTTCTAAGGATAACGTTTATTCCGGGGCAAAAGTTTGCTTAGGGATACTACAAGAGTTCCAGTAAAAATATGTAAATGATCAGTAAATTTTACTTATATGTAAATGATCAGCAAAAATAAATATTGGATACTTTAATTATCGCATCTATTCAAAATTAATATCCATCCTCTGCAATAATATTCACAGTATGTATTAGCAAGAATAATAGAGAAACAATAATGACACCGAGAATTTTACATGAAAGCTCTTTTGAATTATGGAAAAAATTACAGACCGAGAGAAGCAACTTATATCACTATAATGAAAAATTTTACATTTGTGTAATCACAAGTATAAATATTCAAAATACCACTACACACAAAAGAAATAAACCCTCTTTTAATTTTTTTACCTCAGTACAATATTGCTCACCCTCTCTAATTTTTTTGTATGTGATACCTCACTTTTCTTTTGTTTCATACTTGTGTCGTCAATGACATAATCAAATGATACAGATTTCAAAGCCAATTTTAACAAATATGGCTACTAAATTTTTCAACAAATGTAACTGCCAAACTTTGCCACTAGATAAAATTTGATCGGTTACCAACTTTGTTAAAAAGTTTGCCCAATTAGGAGTTAGACTCCCCACTTTTTCCGTGTGTTCAATTGTTAAAATTACTTGAGTTGAATTTCAAACGTTAAAAAATGACTTTAATTAGATCGAAAAATGACGATATTTTTCTTTATTTAATAATAACAATTTATCTTTATTTTTCATTTAACAAAATGCTTTATAAATTTATAACTATTTTAAATCACAAATTTTAAAAATTTATGATTTATTTTAAATTCGTATTTAGAGAGCAAGACATAAATTATTTATTTTTACATGCATTCAGAGATCATGACATAAATTAAAAAGAGAGGAAAAATAAATTGAAACTCCAAGATATTGACTATTTTTAAAACTGAAAAAAGACTTGTAAATTTTACCAGAAACCCCACACTTATTATTATATCACATGATCAACTTTACATGTTAAATTACACTAGTTATCAATTTTTCAATCACAAAATTCAATTATTAACCTTCAAATTAGGATCAACATAAACTCTAGCAACACCTTCTTCAGCCAATTTTGGCACTTCAATTTCACCCACCACAACTCCACTTAATTCTTCATCTTTCATCACTTTCTCTTATGTTTGTTCCTCCACATAATTCGGATCCTTTTCGTCCAATGCGGGTGGGGCCGGGTCCAATTTATAACCCGCTTCCTTATGGGGTCCTTCCCACGTGTACTTTCCACCGTGTCCTTTCTTCGGATCGTGCTTTAACGGTAACCCATTAGCTGGATGCCGTTCCAATCTCTGGACACCTTTTTTCCGTTAACTTTTTCTCAATGTACTTAACGGTGTCCCCGTTTTTCGTATCTAGTTCCAATTTTTCAACGTGCTTTTTTCCTGCTGTTGCAAAAAAAAATTCAAAATTGATTAAAATCTACTGTAATAATTAAAATCTATAGGAATAAATTTTTCTAATTCCTAGCTAAACCAGATTTTGTACTACTCCTTCCGTATCAATTTAAGTGCATTAATTTAATTTGACATAAAGTTTTAAAAATAAAGAGAAATTTTTAAATCTTGTGATCTTAAATTAAAGATGTGTGTGTTATTTTAAATCTTGTGAACTTAAACTTACATTAGAATTGAAAATCTTTTATTAAATATATGAAGAGATGGACATAAAAAAAAATATAAGATACTTAAATTGGGACGAAAGAAATATTATAAGTAAGAACGTTGCCAGCTATTTTCATATAACAAAAAAATAATAGAAAAGTGGAGAGTATTGTGGTGAATTGTAAAGAACATTTTGGAAATTATTTGAGTTTGTGAATATATTATTTTCATTACCTTCTTCATTTGCTCTGCACTCTGTTTTGATTGTCACTTTGCCATTGTTTTCCTGCATAACTGGCTTCATTTTTTCTGGTGAATTAATTCGATATGATAAAATGAATACTATTTGTCAACTTTTTTTCTTGAGAATCAGCTGATTTTTCTTAATTGGTGAGGTTGATGATAGTCGATGATTTAATTGGGTATATATAATTTTGTGTTGATTAGATGTCGAAAAAATAAATATATGTTGGAAGGTGCTGGAGAAGCTAGAAGGTTCTGGTGGCGACCTTACGTGGGAGTTTCTGGAAACGACTGTGGCTAATACTTGTAGAGAAGACAGAAAAGGAAAAAGTTTTAGATTTTTATAGAAACTTCCAAAAAAAAAAACTCACTTGGTATGATATTTTTGAAATTTAATTAATTTGAATTCATGGCGAGAAGTCTTGATAGTTAGAGCAGTTCTTACTAAGAATATTTTTTTTGTCAAAATTCGAACACATGATCTTTAATTAAAAATATTTTATAAATAATGATAAATTTACGTTATTGAATTGTCGCTCATATCATCCGATAATAGATAGTATAACTCTTTCTTTTTCTAGTCTCCTTTTAAAGAAGAGATCTTCGCATTTTGTAATTGGTAGGCCGAGCTTTCTTTGTATCAGCTTGACAAATGGCTTTATTAGATTTTTAAGATGGAAATTTATTAGATTGTTGAGTTGCTTCGGACACCTAGCCGTATGAGTGAATAAAAATTAGACTATGAACTTATTCCCTAAAAAGGTGAAAACATTAAAAACAATTTTTTCTTTTCTTGCTGTTTTTCTTTTTCTTTTCACCCTTTTCAAGATACCACGATAGATCTAGTATATAACTGCTTGCATCTTGAAAACCATCACATCAAAAAGTACTAGTACGTACTAGTAAGAAATGATTTACTTATGTTATGCAGGAAAACCAGTAACCTTCTTCATAGAATAGTAATTAGAGTCCTAATAATAGTAATCACAGTCATTAGAGTTATAATTAAAAATATATATATCCTAGAGACAATCTATATTAGTAACATAATATACTTAAACACATTCGTATTATTAATAAGATTAATATTTATGACATTTGCAATTATTGAATTATTATTTGATTGTTTGTAATTACTCATTAATGTGCATCCCTTGAGCTTACGTTGTCATTAATAGAGTGAGATATTGATGATAGAGTGTATCTCTAAAATAGCCTCGATTAATGATCATCGAGAATTGGATATCGATGATATATTATAAGTCGACATGTGGTCTACATCACATTCTTGGAGAATGTAGTATGTCTCAGTATGTCTCACATGCTACGAGTAATGATTACTCGTGATGAACACATGGATACTTTTGGAAAGTATTGGTATACCCTGCTGATAAACTATTTGTTATACATGTCTAAAGTGTTATCGGCATATGGGAGAAAAAGGTCATTTGATTTGAGGTCAATACACACCTTTTTTACAGAGTAATGTACTTTGACCCTGTCCTAAGCTTAAACTCCTTATAGGATAAGACGCGGCTTGTGTTGGGTGCATTATGATGTAAACTAAGGTGGTAGTTGAGCCAAGAATATGATTCATTCCTCGATTGGATATTCGAGAGAGCACTCAACTTCTCAGTGATATTAAGTCGACCAAGTCATTGGCCAATGCAAGAGACATATTTAGAATATGGTCTAGTTGTCGACTAATATAGATGAGATAAAGTGATCAAGCCATTTGGATAGACACATGACAAATCCTAAGCTTGATCGAGTGTGTCGCGAATGAAAGGAATTTATCATCTCATATAAATGTTATGTTTGATGGATTCATGTAAACGTACTTCACATATTGAGTTCATCGTACGGCGCAGTCTAGGAGTTCCGTATAGACCTTAATTGGATTAGTGTCAATATGTGAAGGCATATAGGTCACACTATATCGATTGTCTCTTCAATCTAAGGGTGTATTGAAAAATTATTAAATATATTTGGAATTGAGATATTTAAATTAGTAATAACTATGAGATAATTTCTATTAGATGGAAATTATTTAATTAATTCAAAATTGGATTTTGGATTTAATGTGCTGAATATATATATTAAACGAAAACGGAAAACGTTATTTGACGTAAGGCGCCGACCCGACAGTGGGCCCAGTCAGACTGGCCCACTGCACCTTGGTTTTGGGCCAGGCTTAGATCCCAACCCTAATATGAAGTTTGCCCTAATCTCTGCTATATATACAACACCAACCATTGTTAATTATACACGAATTCTCATAACAATTCTAGACTTAGAGTCTAGGACAAAAACTCTCTCAAACCTCTGCCAAGATCTCCTGGCTTTCTTGACAGAGGAATACATTTTAGCAAGGTGCTTGCAATAGAAGGGAACAATCGCGTGTTCACCCTACGTAAAAGATTCCAGATTCTACAGGAATTGGGTTATTCATCTTGTTTCGGGGTAACTAATCGTACTGGTCATGATCACGAGTTATTTATCTGGACATAATTAACTTTTGTGTAATGTAATAGTGTAATAAACGGTTACGATATAAAAATTGAATTTCAATGGGTCAAAATTATCAAGGACTAGTAGATTGTTACCAAGAAATGAGTCTTCGCCATTTGTAACTTTGTAAGCAGGAGGAAAAACAGCTGTATTAGGCTGCAAATCAAACAAGACTTAGCAATTAGTCTGACTTATTAAATTAAAGAATATCTTATACTTTTAGTAAAATAATTGCAAATCAATTAAAATCTACGGGGTAAAGTAGTGCAGTGTGGGGTTCATCATCAATCATCAATCATAAGTGTATCGGATTCTGAAAATCTTCCACCACGAGAAGGACGAATATTTTCCCATATTTTCTTCAGCTGCTTCAAGAATATTGGCTTATCCTACTTTCCAGAGTTGAAAAATTGTTCTCAATACATTTCTTTTGATCCTAAGAAATAAATTAAGCAAATCTCAATGATAATACAATGTTTAGAATGAATCTAATTTGCAAACATATCGAGATGGATATTCACTTTGTTTGCGAAAAGGTAGCTCGTGGACAAGTATGTGTCTTGCATGTCCCTTCAAGGTACCAAATTGCAGACATCTTTACTAAGGGTCTTCCTTAGTTCTGTTTGAAGATTTTAGGACAGTCTCATCAAATGCGACAAACCGCCTCGCTATGATCATGGTGTGTGGTCATTATATACATGGACAAAGTCGTGTATATCAAAGGAACGGATTGTGTATATTAAACTTATCATAGCTTTAGAATTCTTGTACAAGTGTAATTATGGTATTAGTCTTGTATTAGGAAAAACTATTAGAATTATAGTAGGAAAATGTAGATTTATTTTTCATATTTAGATATTATATATTTATATATATACATCTTTCATTAATGAAAATAATCAATGAGATTAGTCTCTTTGACTATATATAGAACAATCACGTCAAAGTAGTACTCTAGTATATTATCACTAGTGTCTTTTTCTCAAAAATTAAATATGGCAAAAAGCTTTCAAACCTGAAGTTGAAGAACATCGTTTCTGATGACTATAGCAGTGATGACGAAGATAAAAAGTCACTAGAAAATTAGATTTGGACCTTACGTTAGAGAAATTGAACCTTGGGCCAAAAGAACCTTGTTGTGCTTAATCTTAGTGGATTGTTGGTTCATAGGGTGCATCGTCGAGACAGGTTCAATGTCCAAAGCTACAAACCAGACTTGATTTGTGGAGATTTCTCAGGTTTGTGAGTGTACCTTCTTATATGTTGAAATTATAAAGTCACCTAGATGTTGAGAAATATGAATAAGTAACTACACGAAGAGGTAAGGGATCAACATCTACCATATATACATAAAAAATAATTTTAACTTTGTATATGTAGTGTAATTTTTCGTCGAGGAGGTTCGGATGAACCCCTGGAGCCTACCTAACTCTGCCTGGCTTAGATGATCATAAGCCATTGGCAGAGGTAAGAGTTTCATAAAAGGGATATATTCAAAATAGTCTATTGTGTTTAAAGGATTCAATAATTAAATAGATTTATATGTAAGGCAGATTAAGACAATCTGATTTGACATTGTTATTTATTCTGATCCAATCGAGGTGGTTTTCGTGTTTACCAGCATGTAGATGTTCTATATTCTTATGATCAGAGTCTTTTCGGCCCTTGAACAGTTGCTGATGATCACAAAACAACATTGAGCTTGGATGTGAAAAAGTCAATACCCACGTGTAAATTAGTTGGGTTTGGGCTTTTTTTTTTTACCTTAATGACATATCTGGGCAGTGGGCTTAAATGGTAATCCCAAATATGATGTTAAAAAATAAAAACTATGACAAAGTTAAAGAAAACAATATGAATGATATTATAATAAAAATTATATATATAATAACGGGTTGACTTTTTTTTAGTTAATACCAAGCCAAATCACTTATAGTCGGATTTCTTTTTAAATACCAAACCACCAGTTGGGGTCTTTTTTCCCGTTTGACTCGGTTTGATGCGGTTTGTGGTTTGGTTTTGTTCACCCTACTTGTGATCATCTTTTCTTCGTGTATTAAAGAAGGCCTCTTTAGGCTACTTTCTTGATCTCCGCTGTTGTAATAGTTTGATGAGCTAAACCAACAAGAGATGTTACATTCTATCTTTTGCTTCGAGCTCGGCCAAGAGTGAGCTTCTTGATAGTCTCTTTCTTCATAGAAATAGAACTCTAAATATCAAATTGATCTGGTCCCCTCGAGATATATGAGATAGTTGTCACAAGGTAGGTCCACTATATAGTCTAGTGGCCAGAAAGTCTTTAAGAAGAAAGTAAGCCGATTAAAAAAAAAATTCATTACCGATTTTTGTTGCCGAGTTGAGGTTTCTTGGTTGGTATTAGGTTCTAAAAGAGTTTTCTTCGATCAAGTAGTTTTTTCTATCTTTTTTGTTTTAATATCTAAGGCAATGGTTTTTTGTTGATCGAGATGGATTGATCTTCTTTATTTACATGATATATCATTGAAGGAAATTCAGTTGATATATATTGAAATATGATACGTTGCTTTAGTAATCTGTAAAATAAGGGAAGTAAAGTACTAATAGTGTGGAGTGAAATGTGATACATTCATTTCGTTTTTGTAGTGATTATTTTTATTTGTTCACCTTATGTGACGATGCCTTCTTCAATGCAGTTTTCAAGAGACCTTTTTGCGATCAATTTTTGAAGTTTTGCCTTGAAAGATTTGAAGTCGGGCTATGGTCGTCTGCCATGGAGTTAGTATTCGCAAATTGAATTGGTTTAAATCTAGTGATTTAATTAATTAATCTATTGAAACTACATTTTTATTATAATTTTAATTTGCTTTTCGCCCATTTTTTATAGGAGAAACATGGACGCTATTTTAGATAACGTCATGGTTGGACTTCGAAGAAAGTTGTTATTTGTATGGGTAAGTTTCTTTAATTTAAACTACTAAGAAATTATTTTGCTTATTGAGGTTAAATTTGAGAAAACAAACCGTATTTAATTATGAACGTTTGCTCGATAGCCGACGCTCTTAATTCGTTCTTGGTAGAGTGGGAGCCTTCCTAATCTTTATATTTTATGCTTTTTAAATAAGATTTTCTTCGCATAATGGCTAATCATTTTTATCAATGGAAAAGTTCTTATAATCTTAAATTCATATGCTGAGGGCATCCCCAACTAGCAGGGATTTAGTGACATTTCCTATTATATGTCTTGTGTTTCTAACGTAAGTTGTTTAATGATTGGCATGTTGAATTCATAATATGATGGGTTGGTTTGAGATTTAATTGGGTATGTTATTATTGTTGTTGGTTTAGACTTTAGATTAATCTTAATCGGATGATGATACATCAATGAGAAGTTAATTTGATAAGTTTGACGACCCTTTCTTAATTTATTATTTTATATTGGAAAGAGTAACAAATCCAATTTTATTTTGTAGGATCAACAAAAATGTGTTGACAGTGGCTTTAAGTGCTTGGAGAAAAAGGAGAAGCCCATTTTCTTGAAGCCAATGAAAAAAATATGGGAAAACAAGTATGATCTCCTTCCTTTTCGTGGTGGAAAGTTTTCAGAATCGAACACACTTATGATTGATGATGAACCCCACATAGCTCTAATAAATCCTGTAAGTTTTGCAATTCAGTGGATATATATATATATATATATATATATATGTATAGAAGAAATCTTTTTATTGAGACTAACTTATAGTTCTTGTTTGATTTAATTTGCAGCCTAATACTGCGGTTTTCCCTCCAATTTTCAAAGTTGGAAATGGCAAAGATACTTTTCTTGGTAACAAACATATACTAATCCTTGATATTCACTAATTGGATTTAGCTTCTATAATAGGGATTTTTAAAATGAACAGCTACATATGTATAATATACATAAATTATACAAAATTAGTGTATAATTTATGTGTATTTCGCTAGCAGACGTAATTATTTGTATCCGACCAGCCAAATGTGTAGCTTATGCCATGATAAGTAGATTGCTTGTTGTGTAAATCTTTTTACATTGTCGATGTATCTAATATAAATCTGATCTGATTAATTTATATGTTGATATAGGTCCCAAGGGTGATATGCAGAAGTTTCTAGATGGTCTTGTTGATGCAGATGATGTTCCAACTTATGTGAAAGAACATCCCTTAATTGGACAACCTGCGATAACAGCCTCTCATCGTGATTGGGATTACTATGCTAAGATAATCCGTTTTGTTGGCATATAAAAAGAAGCATCTGAAGTTTAAGTCATTTGAGATTTTACTTGCCTGTGGGCTACAAATGATATACTATAGTAATTATTAGTATGTTTAATGTTTTCAAGTACGATATTTTCACAATGTTGAATGGTCTATTACTTAGTAAGTACTATTATTACTACAATATGTGACTTGTGAGGAATGGTTCCTTGACAAATCGTGCAGTTCCCATGCAAATATAAATATCTTTACTGTTTACAATTTTTTTTTCCTTTAGTGTTTTCAAATATTATTCACTTCGTTTCAATTTATGTGATAGTTTGAATCCATATAGATTAAGAAAGAAATAAGACTTTTTCAAATTAGTAGTTTTAAATATGCCATAACCTATGTTTGTGAAAGAAATAATCCCTTGATTATTTTCATTGATTGAAATAGTATATATACAATTTACATATTTTCATAATAGTATAATTCTATTTCTATTCTACTCCTAAAACCTTATTCTACTTGGACACTAACTATACAATTATGGTAAGTATATAATACTAATTACACTCAAATACTACCTAAACTAATATACAAAATCCGAAATATACATATGATATATTGTATACCATATGTATATTTAACACACACCCGCAGTCATAGCGGGCGATTTTCGAACGCTAAGACTGTCCATAAAATCTTAAAAAAGGACCGAGGGAAGACCCTTTGTAAAAATGTCTGCAATTTGATACCTGTAAGGGACATGACAGACGCGTACTTGACCACGAGCAACCTTTTCGCGAACAAAGTGAATGTCTATCTCGATATGTTTAGTGTATTTGGTCTTTGAGCAGGATTACCATAAAGGTAGATGGCACTAACATTATCACAATAAACCAAGGTCGCTTTCTGAATAGGACATTGAAGCTCTAACAGTAAACTGCGTAACCAACATGATTCAGAGACCACATTAGCTACCCCTCGATACTCGGTCTCCGCACTGGAACGGGATAAAGTCGACTGACGCTTCGCAGGCCATGAGACCAAGTTATTACCAAGAAACATACAATAGCCAGATGTAGACCGTCTGGTGTCCGGACAGCCACCCCAATCAGCATCCGTATATGAGACAAGTGCTGACGTCGACGAAGGATATAAATGCAAGCCTTAGTCAAGTGTACCCTGAATATACCGAATGATGCGTTTGAGCGCATTCCTGTGCTCAACTCTGGGATCATGCATAAACAAACACACCTGTTGTACATCATACGTAATATCTGGGCTGGTCTTTTCGAGGTCACGTGTCAAATTTGATTTTTTGAAAATCAGTCATTTGAGTTGTTAACGGCAAGTGGATGGATGAACCATTTCGGTCATGATAAATGAGTCCAACTATTAACAAGTGACACAAATAAACCATTTCGAAAAGTTAGATGAGATATTTGAGCTTTTTAGAATGCAAGGGAAAATGAGATAACTTACTTTAACATTAACGATACTCTATCTTTTCTTAATTAATTTTTTTTTCTAGGATACAATATGCGGTGATTTTTAACTTTTAACCCAGCTTAATTATATTATTAAAAAAATCAAAACTTAAAAAGAATTCCTCGGGCAAAACTTATGTTACTTATCAGGCACGAGTTCTAATTATACAAGTATAAATTTGCCTATTAAGCAGAAATTCAGAACATTTTATTAAGTTTGTAATGTGTTACCTGTTGAGAAGAATTTTATCCGATCCGTTAATTGTTCTTTAGGTTGATTGCTACTGATTTGGTTGGGGTTATGAATTATGATGATCACAGTAGACTGCCAGAAACATACTCAACTTCTATTTTCTTGTTCGTATTGCAAGGGTGACTGAACAAACTTCTACCTTTAAAATTTTGAGTACATAATTTTTTATTTTCAATTTGGTATTCGATATTCGAATTGAGGTCATATAAATACTCATATGCTACTTTCTTGTTCCTCTTGGAAGGATAGTTATAGTAATGTGGACAACTAATCTCAAGTAGGAAGAGTTTGTATTCGTCTCATATTATTGAATGAGAAATAGAATAAATATACACTCTCGTCGTTTCATATTATTTGTTCACTTTTTCCTTTACACCCATTTTCAGAATTTATATATAAAAGTGTATTTTTACTGTATTATTTTTATCTCTCCAATTAATTGCCCTTTAATCAATATTGATAACTTCAAAAAGTAATTAATATTAAGGATAAAATAGGAAAAACTTAATTAATCCTATCTTGATTTTGTAAATGGATAAGTATTTTTAGACAGATATTAATTGTAATGTGGGCAACTAATATGGGACGGATATAAAATTTATATATCTAAAAATACGTAAAAATTAATATAAATCACAATAATTAATAATTTAAAATATTTAAAAGATATATAAAAATATTGCGATCAAACAATAACTTTGTTCATATTTGTATTGGACCAGAACCTGATAAACATTCATCTGCTATTTTCTTGTTCCCATTGGAAGGTTGACTGAACAGACTTTTGCCTTTCCAATTTTGAGCCTTGGAAATCATAAATACTTAATAGACATGCCTTAATTATAGAATTTAAGGGGTTTTCACCATTAATTAATAAACCTTAACTAACACTATAATTATATAATAATCACCATGGCTTTTTCATATCTGTCTAAGTAGTATTATCACTAAAGTCTTTACTTCAAAAATCAAGTATGGCAAGAAATGTTCCTAACTTGAAATTGAAGAACGTTATCGTTAATTCTGATAATGATACCATTAGTGATTCTGAAGATGAAAAGAACACTGCTGAAAAAGAATTGGACCTTCCATTAGAGAAATTAAACCTTGGGCGCCAAAAAAAACTTATTGTGCTTAATCTTGGTGGATTGTTGGTTCATAGGGTGCGTCGTCGAGACAGGTTCAATGTCCAAAGCTACGAACCAGACTTGATTTGTGGAAATTTCTCAGGTTTGTGCGTGTACCTTTTTTATATGTTGAAATTATAAAGTCACCTAGATGTTTAGAAATATGAAGAAGTAACTACACGAAGAGGTAAGGGGTCAACATCTACCGTATATACATAAAAAATAATATTAACTTTATATATGTAGTGTAATTTTTCGTCGAGGGGGTTCGGATGAACCACTGGAGCGTACCTAACTCTGCCTGACTTAGATGATCATAAGCCATTGGCAGAGGTAAGAATTTCATAAAAGGGATATATTAAAATAGTCTATTGTGTTTAGAGGATTCAATAATTAAATAGATTTATATGTAAGACATCTTAAGGCAATCTGATTTGACATTGTTATTTATTCTGATCCAATCGAGGTGGTTTTCGTCTTTTTGGCCCTTGTAACAGTTGCTGATGATCACAAAACATTGAGCTTGGAAGTGAAAACGTCAATACCCATGTGTAAATTAGTTAGGTTTGGCCTTTTTTTTTTTTTTTACCTTAATGACATATATGGGCAGTGGGCTTAAATGGTAATCCCAAATATGATGTTAAAAAATAAAAACTATGACAAAGTTAAAGAAAACTATATGAATGATATTATAATAAAATATATATATATATATATATATATATATATATATATATATATATATATATATAATATCGGATTGATTTGGTCTCGGGTTGACTTTTTTTAGTTAATACCAAGCCAAATCACTTATAGTCGGATTTCTTTTTAAATACCAATCCACCAGTTGGGGTCTTTTTTCCGGTTTGACTCGGTTTGTCGGTTTGATGCGGTTTGTGGTTTGGTTTTGTTCACCCTACTTGTGATCATCTTTTCTTCGTGTATTAAAGAAGGCCTCTTTAGGCTACTTTCTTGATCTCCGCTAGACTCTGTTGTAATAGTTTGATAAGCTAAACCAACAAGAGATGTTACATTCTATCTTTTGCTTCGAGCTCGGCCAAGAGTGAGCTTCTTGATAGTCTCTTTCTTCATAGAAATAGAACTCTAACTATCAAATTGATATGGTCCCCTCGAGATATATGAGATAGTTGTCAGCAAGGTAGGTCCACTATAAAGTCTAGTGGCCAGAAAGTCTTTTATGAACAAAGTAAGCCGACTAAAAAAAATTCATTACCGACTTTTGTTGCCGAGTTGAGGTTTCTTGGTTGGTATTAGGTTCTAAAAAGAGTTTTCTTCGATCAAGCAGTTTTTCTATCTTTTTGTTTTTATGTCTAAGGCAATGGTTTTTGTTGATCGAGATGGATTGATCTTCTTTATTTACATGATATATCATTGAAGGAGATTCGATTGATATATATTGAAATATGATACGTTCTTTAGTAATCTGTAAAATAAGGGAAGTAAAGTACTAATAGTGTGGAGTGAAATGTGATACATTCATTTCGTTTTGTAGTGATTATTTTTATTTGTTCACCTTATGTGACGATGCCTTCTTCAATGCGCTTTTCAAGAGACCTTTTGCGATCAATTTTGAAGTTTTGCCTTGAAAGATTTGAAGTCGGGCTATGGTCGTCTGCCATGGAGTTAGTATTCGTAAATTGAATTGGTTTAAACCTAGTGATTTAATTAATTAATCTATTGAAACTACATTTTTATTATAATTTTAATTTGCTTTTCGCCCATTTTTTATAGGAGAAACATGGACGCTATTTTAGATAACGTCATGGTTGGACTTCGAAGAAAGTTGTTATTTGTATGGGTAAGTTTCTTTAATTTAAACTACTAAGAAATTATTTTGCTTATTGAGGTTAAATTTGAGAAAACAAACCGTATTTAATTATGAACGTTTGCTCGATAGCCGACGCTCTTAATTCGTTCTTGGTAGAGTGGGAGCCTTCCTAATCTTTATATTTTATGCTTTTTAAATAAGATTTTCTTCGCATAATGGCTAATCATTTTTTATCAATGGAAAAGTTCTTATAATCTTAAATTCATATGCTGAGGGCATCCCCAACTAGCAGGGGATTTAGTGACATTTCCTATTATATGTCTTGTGTTTCTAACGTAAGTTGTTTAATGATTGGCATGTTGAATTCATAATATGATGGGTTGGTTTGAGATTTAATTGGGTATGTTATTATTGTTGTTGGTTTAGACTTTAGATTAATCTTAACTGGATGATGATACATCAATGAGAAGTTAATTTGATAAGTTTGACGACCCTTTCTTAATTTATTATTTTATATTGGAAAGAGTAACAAATCCAATTTTATTTTGTAGGATCAACAAAAATGTGTTGACAGTGGCTTTAAGTGCTTGGAGAAAAAGGAGAAGCCCATTTTCTTGAAGCCAATGAAAAAAATATGGGAAAACAAGTATGATCTCCTTCCTTTTCGTGGTGGAAAGTTTTCAGAATCGAACACACTTATGATTGATGATGAACCCCACATAGCTCTAATAAATCCTGTAAGTTTTGCAATTCAGTGGATATATATATATGTATAGAAGAAATCTTTTTATTGAGACTAACTTATAGTTCTTGTTTGATTTAATTTGCAGCCTAATACTGCGGTTTTCCTCCAATTTCCAAAGTTGGAAATGGCAAAGATACTTTTCTTGGTACCAACCATATACTAATCCTTGATATTCACTAATTGAATTTAGCTTCTATAATAGGGATTTTTAAAATGAGCAGCTACATATGTATAATATACAAAAATTATACAAAATTAGTGTATAATTTATGTGTATTTCGCTAGCAGACGTAATTATTTGTATCCGACCAGCCAAATGTGTAGCTTATGCCATGATAAGTAGATTGCTTGTTGTGTAAATCTTTTTACATTGTCGATGTATCTAATATAAATCTGATCTGATTAATTTATATGTTGATATAGGTCCCAAGGGTGATATGCAGAAGTTTCTAGATGGTCTTGTTGATGCAGATGATGTTCCAACTTATGTGAAAGAACATCCCTTAATTGGACAACCTGCGATAACAGCCTCTCATCGTGATTGGGATTACTATGCTAAGATAATCCGTTTTGTTGGCATATAAAAAGAAGCATCTGAAGTTTAAGTCATTTGAGATTTTACTTGCCTGTGGGCTACAAATGATATGCTATAGTAATTATTAGTATGTTTAATGTTTTCAAGTACGATATTTTCACAATGTTGAATGGTCTATTACTTAGTAAGTACTATTATTACTACAATATGTGACTTGTGAGGAATGGTTCCTTGACAAATCGTGCAGTTCCCATGCAAATATAAATATCTTTACTGTTTACAATTTTTTTTTCCTTTAGTGTTTTCAAATATTATTCACTTCGTTTCAATTTATGTGATAGTTTGAATCCATATAGATTAAGAAAGAAATAAGACTTTTTCAAATTAGTAGTTTTAAATATGCCATAACCTATGTTTGTGAAAGAAATAATCCCTTGATTATTTTCATTGATTGAAATAGTATATATACAATTTACATATTTTCATAATAGTATAATTCTATTTCTATTCTACTCCTAAAACCTTATTCTACTTGGACACTAACTATACAATTATGGTAAGTATATAATACTAATTACACTCAAATACTATCTAAACTAATATACAAAATCCGAAATATACATATGATATATTGTATACCATATGTATATTTAACACACACCATGATCATAGTGGCGATTTTCGAACACGAGGATCGTCCATAAAATCTTAAAAAGGACCGAGGAAGACCCTTTGTAAAAATATGCGCAATTTGATACCAGTAAGGGACATGACAGACGCTGCATTTGACCACGAGCAACCTTTTACGAACAAAGTGAATGTCTATCTCGATATGTTTAGTGCGCTGGTGCTGAACCGGATTACCATAAAGGTAGATGGCACTAACATTATCACAATAAACCAAGGTCGCTTTCTGAATAGGACATTGAAGCTCTAACAGTAAACTGCGTAACCAACATGATTGAGACCACATTAGCTACCCTCGATACTCGGTCTCCGCCTTTGGAACGGATAAAGTCGATCGACGCTTCGCAGCCATGAGACCAAGTTATTACCAAGAAACATACAATAGCGGATGTAGACCGTGCGGTGTCCGGACACCACCCCAATCAAGATCCGTGATATGAGACAAGTCTTTGGCGTCGACGAAGGATATAAATGCAAGCCTTAGTCAAGTGTACCCTGAATATACCGAATGATGCGTTTGAGCGCATTCACGTGCTCAACTCGGGATCATGCATAAACAAACACACCGTTGTACATCATAATCGTAATATCTGGGCTGGTCTTTTCGAGGTCACGTGTCAAATTTGATTTTTTGAAAATCAGTCATTTGAGTTGTTAACGGCAAGTGGATGGATGAACAATTTCGGTCATGATAAATGAGTCCAACTATTAACAAGTGACATAAATAAACCATTTCGAAAAGTTAGATGATATATTTGAGCTTTTTAGAATACAAGGGAAAAGGAGATAATTTACTTTTAACATTAAAGATACTCTATCTTTTCTTAATTAATTTTTTTTTCCTAGGATACAATATGCGGTGATTTTTAACTTTTAACCCAGCTTAATTATATTATAAAAAAATCAAATCTTAAAAAGAATTCCTCGGGCAAAACTTCTGTTACTTATCAGGCACGAGTTCTAATTATACAAGTATAAATTTGCCTATTAAGCAGAAATTCAGAACATTTTATTAAGTTTGTAATGTGTTACCTGTTGAGAAGAATTTTATCCGATCCGTTAATTGTTCTTTAGGTTGATTGCTATTGATTTGGTTGGGGTTATGAATTATGATGATCACAGTAGACTGCCAGAAACATACTCAACTTCTATTTTCTTGTTCGTATTGCAAGGGTGACTGAACAAACTTCTACCTTTAAAATTTTGAGTACATAATTTTTTATTTTCAATTTGGTATTCGATATTCGAATTGAGGTCATATAAATACTCATATGCTACTTTCTTGTTCCTCTTGGAAGGATAGTTATAGTAATGTGGACAACTAATCTCAAGTAGGAAGAGTTTGTATTCGTCTCATATTATTGAATGAGAAATAGGATAAATATACACTCTCGTCGTTTCATATTATTTGTTCACTTTTTGCTTTACACGCATTTTCAGAATTTATATATAAAAGTTTATTTTTATTGTATTATTTTTATCTCTCCAATTAATTGCACTTTAATCAATGTTGATAACTTCAAAAAGTAATTAATATTAAGGATAAAATAGGAAAAACTTAATTAATCCTATCTTGATTTTGTAAATGGATAAGTATTTTTAGACAGATATTAATTGTAATGTGGACAACTAATATGGGACGGATATAAAATTTATATATCTAAAAATACGTAAAAATTAATATAAATCACAATAATTAATAATTTAAAATATTTAAAAGATATATAAAAATATTGCGATCAAACAATAACTTTGTTCATATTTGTATTGGACCAGAACCTGATAAACATTCATCTGCTATTTTCTTGTTCCCATTGGAAGGTTGACTGAACAAACTTTTGCCTTTCCAATTTTGAGCCTTGGAAATCATAAATACTTAATAGACATGCCTTAATTATAGAATTTAAGGGGTTTTCACCATTAATTAATAAACCTTAACTAACACTATAATTATATAATAATCACCATGGCTTTTTCATATCTGTCTAAGTAGTATTATCACTAAAGTCTTTACTTCAAAAATCAAGTATGGCAAGAAATGTTCCTAACTTGAAATTGAAGAACGTTATTGTTAATTCTGATAATGATACCACCAGTGATTATGAAGATGAAAAGAACACTGCTGAAAAAGAATTGGACCTTCCATTAGAGAAATTAAACCTCGGGCGCCAAAAAAAACTTATTGTGCTTAATCTTGGTGGATTGTTGGTTCATAGGGTGCATCGTCGACACAGGTTCAATGTCCAAAGCTACCAACCAGACTTGATTTGTGGAAATTTCTCAGGTTTGTGCGTGTACTTTTTTTATATGTTGAAATTATAAAGTCACCTAGATGTTTAAAAATATGAAGAAGTAACTACACGAAGAGGTAAGGGGTCAACATCTACCATATATACATAAAAAATAATTTTAACTTTGTATATGTAGTGTAATTTTTCGTCGAGGGGGTTCGGATGAACCCTGGAGCCTACCTAACTCTGCCTGACTTAGATGATCATAAGCCATTGGCAGAGGTAAGAATTTCATAAAAGGGATATATTCAAAACAGTCTATTGTGTTTAGAGGATTCAATAATTAAATAGATTTATATGTAAGGCAGATTAAGGCAATCTGATTTGACATTGTTATTTATTCTGATCCAATCGAGGTGGTTTTCGTGTTTACCAGCATGTAGATGTTCTATATTCTTATGATCAGAGTCTTTTCGGCCCTTGTAACAGTTGCTGATGATCACAAAACAACATTGAGCTTGGAAGTGAAAACGTCAATACCCACGTGTAAATTAGTTAGGTTTGGGCTTTTTTTTTTACCTTAATGACATATATGGGCAGTGGGCTTAAATGGTAATCCCAAATATGATGTGAAAAAATAAAAACTATGACAAAGTTAAAGAAAACTATATGAATGATATTATAATAAAAATTATATATATAATATCGGGTTGATTTTTTTTTTTGTTAATATCAAGCCAAATCACTTATAGTCGGATTTCTTTTTAAATACCAAACCACCAGTTGGGGTCTTTTTTCCGGTTTGACTCGGTTTGATGCGGTTTGTGGTTTGGTTTTGTTCACCCTACTTGTGATCATCTTTTCTTCGTGTATTAAAGAAGGCCTCTTTAGGCTACTTTCTTGATCTAAGGCAATGGTTTTTTGTTGATCGAGATGGATTGATCTTCTTTATTTACATGCTATATCATTGAAGGAAATTCAGTTGATATATATTGAAATATAATACGTTGCTTTAGTAATCTGTAAAATAAGGGAAGTAAAGTACTAATAGTGGAGTGAAATGTGATACATTCATTTCGTTTTTGTAGTGATTATTTTTATTTGTTCACCTTATGTGACGATGCCTTCTTCAATGCAGTTTTCAAGAGACCTTTTTGCGATCAATTTTTGAAGTTTTGCGTTGAAAGATTTGAAGTCGGGCTATGGTCGTCTGCCATGGAGTTAGTATTCGCAAATTGAATTGGTTTAAATCTAGTGATTTAATTAATTAATCTATTGAAACTACATTTTTATTATAATTTTAATTTGCTTTCGCCCATTTTTTATAGGAGAAACATGGACGCTATTTTAGATAACATCATGGTTGGACTTCGAAGAAAGTTGTTATTTGTATGGGTAAGTTTCTTTAATTTAAACTATTAAGAAATTATTTTGCTTATTGAGGTTAAATTTGAGAAAACAAACCGTATTTAATTATGAACGTTTGCTCGGTAGCTGACGCTTTTAATTCGTTCTTGGTAGAGTGAGAGCCTACCTAATCTTTATATTTTATACTTTTTAAATAAGGGTTTCTTCGCATAATGGCTAATCATTTTTTATCAATGGAAAAGTTCTTATAATCTTAAATTCATATGCTGAGGGCATCCCCAACGAGCAGGGGATTTAGTGACATTTCCTATTATATGTCTTGTGTTTCTAAAGTAAGTTGTTTAATGATTGGCATGTTGAATTCATAATATGATGGGTTGGTTTGAGATTTAACTGGGTATGTTAATGTTGTTGGTTTAGACTTTAGATTAATCTTAACTCGATGATGATACATCAATGAGAAGTTAATTCGATAAGTTTGACGACCCTTTCTTAATTTATTATTTTATATTGGAAAGAGTAACAAATCCAATTTTATTTTGTAGGATCAACAAAAATGTGTTGACAGTGGCTTTAAGTGCTTGGAGAAAAAGGAGAAGCCCATTTTCTTGAAGCCAATGAAAAAAATATGGGAAAACAAGTATGATCTCCTTCCTTTTCGTGGTGGAAAGTTTTCAGAATCGAACACACTTATGATTGATGATGAACCCCACATAGCTCTAATAAATCCTGTAAGTTTTGCAATTCAGTGGATATATATATATATATATATATATATGTATAGAAGAAATCTTTTTATTGAGACTAACTTATAGTTCTTGTTTGATTTAATTTGCAGCCTAATACTGCGGTTTTCCCTCCAATTTTCAAAGTTGGAAATGGCAAAGATACTTTTCTTGGTAACAAACATATACTAATCCTTGATATTCACTAATTGGATTTAGCTTCTATAATAGGGATTTTTAAAATGAGCAGCTCGCATATGTATAATATACATAAATTATACAAAATTAGTGTATAATTTATGTGTATTTCGCTAGCAGACGTAATTATTTGTATCCGACCAGCCAAATGTGTAGCTTATGTCATGATAAGTAGATTGTTTGTTGTGTAAATCTTTTTACATTGTCGATGTATCTAATATAAATCTGATCTGATTAATTTATATGTTGATATAGGTCCCAAGGGTGATATGCAGAAGTTTCTAGATGGTCTTGTTGATGCAGATGATGTTCCAACTTATGTGAAAGAACATCCCTTAATTGGACAACCTGCGATAACAGCCTCTCATCGTGATTGGGATTACTATGCTAAGATAATTGTTTGGCATAAAAAAAGAAGCATCTGAAGTTTAAGTCATTTGAGATTTTACTTGCCTGTGGGCTACAAATGATATACTATAGTAATTATTAGTATGTTTAATGTTTTCAAGTACGATATTTTCACAATGCGAATGGTCTATTACTTAGTAAGTACTATTATTACTACAATATGTGACTTGTGAGGAATGGTTCCTTGACAAATCGTGCAGTTCCCATGCAAATATAAATATCTTTACTGTTTACAATTTTTTTTCCTTTAGTTTTTTCAAATATTATTCACTTCATTTCAATTTATGTGATAGTTTGAATCCATATAGATTAAGAAAGACATAAGACTTTTTCAAATTCGTAGTTTTAAATATGTCATAACCTATATTTGTGAAAGAAATAATCCATTGATTATTTTCATTGATTGAATTATTATATATACAATTTACATATTTTTCATAATAGTATAATTCTATTACTATTCTACTCCTAAAACCTTATTCTACTTGGACACTAACTATACAATTATGGTAAGTATATAATACTAATTACACTCAAATACTACCTAAACTAATATACAAAATCCGAAATATACATATGATATATTGTATATCATATGTATATTTAACACACACCAGTCAAATAGCAAGCGATCTTCTAATCTTGAGACTGTCCCTAAAATCTTAAAAAAGACCGAGGGAAGACCACTTTGTAAAGATATACGCAATTTGATACATGTGAATCTGACATGACAGACGCGTACTTCATCACGACCAACATTTTCAAGAACAAAGTGAATGTCCATCTCGTTATGTTTAGTGCGCTGGTCCTCAACCGGATTACCATAAAGGTAAATGACACTAACATTATCACAATAAACCAAGGTCGCTTTCTGAATAGGACATTGAAGCTCTAATGATGAACTGCGTAACCAACATGATTCGGAGACCACATTAGCTACCCCTTGATACTCTGTCTCGCATTGGAACGGATAAAGTCGACCGACGCCGCAGCCATGAGACCAAGTTATTACCAAGAAACATACAATAGCCGGATGTAGACCGGTCTGTGTCCGGACACCACCCCAATCAAAGATCCTCAGATATGAGACAAGTCTTTGGCGTCGACGAAGTATATAAATGCAAGCCTTAGTCAAGTGTACCCTGAATATACCGAATGATGCGTTTGAGCGCATTCCTGTGCTCAACTCTGGGATCATGCATAAACAAACACACCTGTTGTACACACCTTGGTAACAAACATATACTAATCTTTTTTTCTTTTTTTTGGCCTTAGATGTATTTGGTTTCAATACAGAGTGAAAGTTCCAGTGTTAATGTTTACATCTCTATATAATTTATTGTTACATCTAATCGATGGCGGAGCTAAAAATTTAACAAAAAGTCGCAAGAATCAACTTCACACGTAATTCAACTTGAACTCGTGACGCAGATAAATTGTTGAATCGAGTGTTGTCTCTATAATGAAAGCTCCTCTTAAGGAGAAAGCGTGCACCGGGAATGAGCAATACATGTGCCAACGCAGCGTGTTTGATGTTCGTGACTTGACCTATTGACCGTTCAAACAACAGGATATATACTTCACTATCTCTTTCTTCGTCCCTTTGCACCAATACAAATTCCCGAATGTCTTGATACATCTTTGTAGAGCCCAAATATATTAAGTATTTTGAGTTGTGCCTCAAATTTCAAATAAAGTGTGTATAATTCAAGTTAAATATACATGATATACACTTACCGAAATAAGTGTATATCACGTGGTTATTCCCGGTTGGCACATATTTAGCCGTGTAAGGTTTTGTAATTATTTAGGGTAAATATTGTATTACTTAATATTGTACACTTACCATAATTATAGGAGTCTTGTACTACTAGAATAGGGTTTTGGAATTAGAATAGGAATATGTTTTCTATTATGGAAAATTGTAATTTGTATATATATTCTTTTTATTAATGAGAATAATAAAGAGATTATTTCTTTCATTGTATCAGAAGTCTAGATTGAAAATTTCCTCTCCAATTTATCGGACACATCACGAATTTCGAGAGTTCATCCTCGGTTTCCGTTGAGTTTTTCCGATCCCTAATTCCTTCTAAATCCCTCATTCCCCTATTGTTCTTTCGTTATGTCTACTTCCAAGAACACGTTTCACCATGCCCTTGTTATTTCTAACATCAAGAATCATATCCTTCTTATTCTTGAAATAGAAAACGTCCAATATGCGACATGGGCCGAACTGTTCAAAAATTCACGCACGTTCGCATCAAGTCATCCATCACATAATCAACGCGACTCCTGAGGATATGAAGGTACCTAAACGCGAGGATGATCCTAAGTTGTGGACGACTCTTGATGACACCGTCCTTCAGTGGATTTACTCCACTATCTCTACGGACCTGTTGCAGACGATTATTGAGCCGGACGCTACGGCGATGGCTGCTTGGGATAGGATGCGTGACATATTCCAAGATAATCGAAATTCTAGAGTCGTTACTCTTGAGCAAGAATTCTCCCACGTCAACATGGAAGATTTCTCTAACGTTTCGGCTTATTGCAAAAGGTTGAAGGAATTGACGGACCAACTCCGCAACGTTGGCGCGCCAGTTTCGAATGATTGTTTGGTCTTACAAATGGTTGCAGGCCTATAGTGGTGTTGGCACGCTTCTTCGCCGTCAGGCTTGCCCTATTCCGTAATTTTATCGTGCTCGTTCTATGCTTACGCGCGCAAAGACCCGCTTGGCCAAAAAGGTGGCTACCAGCGCTAGTCCCATAGTCATGATGACGTCCTCCACTAATTATCTGGGGTTTGTTGATAATTCGGGCCAAAACCGTGCTCACAGGGGTGACAAGAATACTCGAAAAAATAATGGCAAAAACGCGGTGGTTCCGTGATGGTAGCGGAGGCCAACATACCGGCAGTGGGCCTCGTCCAGTCAACAGTGGGCCACCATCCCACTGGTCCCCGCCCTGGGCCCCCTGGCGATGGAGGCCTGGGCTGAGTGGCGATGGCCCAGCCCTACGTCCCCGGGCCCTCCAGATCTCAGAGAACCGGTCACTAATTTTAGGCCCCAGCTTTTTCTCGGCCATCTGCATTTAGCTCCGATTATGGGCGAGGCTGACAAGCGGTGTGCTTGGGCACCGCCTCAAGCCCGTCATCATGCAAACAGCCCCACCTCAACCGACATTGAGGCTGCAATGCACACTCTTAGATTAAATCCGCCAGACGAAAATTGGTACATGAACACCGGTGCAACCTATCACATGACGTCCGATCAAGATACTCTCTCGTCTTATTCCAATTTGAGCAACAGTCATGACATAATTGTTGGTAATGGTAATTCAATTCCGATTCATGGTTATGGTCATAAAACATTGTCTCCCCCCATCCACCCCTTATCTTGAAAAATACTCTTCATGCCCCTAAATTAATTTAAAATTTGGTGTCTGTCCGTAAATTCACCACTAATAATTATGTTTCTGTTGAATTTGATTCGTTTGAATTTTCTGTGAAGGATTTCAAGACGGGGCGTCCTCTCATGAGGTGTGATAGTAGCGGAGATCTATATCCTATCACGCCACGTTCCGGTCTCTCGCGTCAAGCCTTGCCATCAACTTTTGCAGCCCTAGCTCATTCCTTGTGGCATGCTCGTCTAGGTCATCCGGGGTCCTCTATTTTGTCTTCCTTCGATAAAAATAATTTATTTCTTGTAAGGGTACGCGTAGTACTCCGAATTGTCAATCTTGTTCTTTAGGAAAAAATATTAGGTTGCCATTTGGAGACTCTAATTCTCATACTTTAATGCCATTTGATATTATTCATAGCGATTTATGACATCTCCTGTTCTCAGTTCTTTGGGTCATCATTATTATGTTCTATTTTTGGATGATTATTCTAATTTTTATGGACTTTTCCGATAGCGAAAAAATCTCAAGTTTTTTCCACTTTCTTAAAATTTAGAGCATTCATTAGAACTCAATTCGAACGGGAAATAAAAAATATTCAATGTGATAATGCCAATGAATATGATAATGGAGTGTTTTGGGAATTTTGTGCTAATAATAGAATCAATTTTTATTTATCTTGTCCTCGTACGTCTTCACAAAATGGAAAAACAGAACACAAAATTCGTTCCATTAATAGCATTGTCCGAGCTTTATTAATTCATTCTTTTATACCCCCTTCTTGTTGGCATCATACTCTACAAATGACTACATATCTCCTTAACATACTTCCTATCAAAGGCTTGACGTATTCCTCTCCTCTTCATATCTTATATAATAAGACTCCTTCGTATTCCCATCTTAAGGTCTTTGTGTGTTTGTGTTATCCGCTATTTCAGTCCACCACCATTAACAAACTTCAGGCTCGGTCTACCCCTTGTTTGTTTCTGGGTTATCCGTCAAATCATCGTGGTTACTGCTTTGATTTATCGTATAATAAAATCATCATTAGCCGCCATGTTATTTTTGATGAATCCCGATTTCCGTTTGTTGAGGTAAATAGTTTTGTGCCTCGTTCGTATAATGTTTTGGATGATGGTATATCCCCGTATATTATTCACCATTTTTTGGTCGTGTCCCACACCCCAAATCCGCTAGCGGGCCCACTGCCCACCGGCCCCACTATTTCGTCACCAGTTACAGTTCCCGCCACTGTGTCCAGTCCAGTTACTGGGCCAGTTACCCAGCCCATTACCGCCAATGTTCCAGTCCCTGTTTCCAGTTACTAAGTTGGGCCAGCAGGCCCATTACTTGGTGGCCCATCCGTCTCAAGTCCCGATAATTCCCAAAATCCACCCAATTCTCCATTGAGTCATAGACCGGTCACTCGTAGTCAACGGGGTATTTTTAAATAAAAAATACATTTTAATTTACATTCTAATATTCTTAAATCCCTCTACCCCTTAACCCTGTGTCTGCTTTAAATGACCCGAATTGGAAAATTGCTATGACCGACGAATATAATGCTCTTATTGATAATAAGACGTGGGAGTTGGTGCCCCGTCCATCTAGTGTTAATATTATTCGGTCTATGTGGATTTTTGCTCATAAGGATAATTTTGATGGTTCTTTTGCAAGACATAAGGCTCGTTTGGTGGGTGATGGTAAGACTCAAAGAAGTTGGTGTGGATTGTGGTAAGATATTTAGTCAAGCCAGGCTACCATTCACCTTGTGCTCATCTTGGCTTTTTCGAAAGCATGGCCCATTCATCGCTTAGATGTGAAGAATATTTTCTTACATGGTGATCTCAATGAGACAAGTCTATATGTATCGACCCTTAGGGTTTAGGGATCCCAAATATTCTCAACATGTCTGCTTGTTGAAAAAGTCCTTGTATGGGCTTAAGCAGTCCCACGGGTTTGGTATAAGAGGTTTGCGCACTATATGTCGACTATTGGGTTCTCTCACAAGCAGTCCGATAATTCATTGTTCATATATCGTCGTGGTTCTTTTTGGCTTATATACTATTATATGTGGATGATATTATCTTGATCGCTTCTTACGATGCTTTACGCCATCTATCATGACAATGCTTAGTTACGAAGTTTGCTATGAAAGACTTGGGACCCTTGAGTTATTTTTGGGCATTCTTTGCCGTTCAGATCACAACGTAAGTATGCAAGCGTGATCATTGAGCGAGCCGATATGTCCTCATGCAAGTCTACTTCTACCCAGTTGATACTAAACCCAAGTTGGGTGTTGCGGTGGCTCCCCACGAGGATCCGACCTGTTATCGCAGCTTTGCAGGCGCTTCAGTATCTTACTTTTACGAGACATGATATTATGCATGCTGTCCAACATGTGTGCTTGTTAATGCATGATTCCAGGGTTGAACACATGAATGCGCTCAAACGCATTATTCGATACATCCGGGGCACACTTGATTATGACTTGCATCTATATCCGTCTTGACATCTACACTTGTCTCGTGATACATATCTTTGATTGGGGTGGTTGTCCGGATACCAGACGTTCCACGTCCGGGTATTGCATGTTTCTTGGGAATAACTTGGTCTCATGGTCTGCGATGCATCAGTCGACATTGTCTCGCTCTAGTGCAGAGGCCGAGTATCGAGGGGTAGCCAATGTAGTCTCGGAATCCTGTTGGCTCGTGAGTATTCTTTTAGAGTTTCATTGTCCTATTCGTAGCTACATTGGTTTATTGTGATAATGTTAGTGCTATCTATCTTTCTGGTAATCTGGTTCAGCAGCAGTGCACTAAACATATCGAGATGGACATTCACTTTGTTCGCGAAAAGGTAGCTCGTGGACACGTGCGCGTCTGTCATGCCCCTTCCGGGTATCAAATTGCAGACATCTTTACAAAAGGTCTTCCCTCGGTCATTTTTGAAGATTTTAGGGATGGGCCTCAACAGAAAGACCGCCTTCCGCTTATGATCAAAGCGGTGTGTGTTAAATATACATGATATACACTTACCGAAATAAGTGTATCACGTGGTTATTCTCAGTTGGCACATATTTAGCCGTGTAAGATTTTGTAATTATTTAGGGTAAATATTGTATTACTTAGTATTGTACACTTACCATAATTATAGGAGTCGTGTACTACTAGAATATGATTTTGGGATTAGAATAGGAATATGTTTTCTATTATGAAAAATTATAATTTGTATATATATTTTTTTCATTAATGAGAATAATCAATGAATTATTTCTTTTATTTACAAAAAAAATTGTATTTCGTCCTATTTACATAATATAATATTCAAAGAAGGAGAATCAATTGACTCCGAGTCTTTTCTTCCTATTTGCAACTTATAGTTTGCGACGAAAGAGATTCAATTAAACTCCTTCATTGGTTTGGATGTGAAATGAATTGACTATTAATTAATTTGGATGTGAAATTTGGTGTAAATGCATGAAATATAAAAGATCATTCATTATTTTGCTAATTATGGAGGACAAGTTGTGCCAAGGTATAATGATTGACCAACCCACCTAGCTACTTTATCTTTAATAGTCACCAAAACAAGTAGTGCTATCTTACTTATGGCAGAAGTTGAGTGAGCGAATCGATTATTAAACAAGCACATGCTAAAACTTGCTCTCTCCTTCACATAAAGTACTTTTTATTGAGCTTAAATTTTATATACCGACGGTAATACACAATCAAACCATTTGTTAAGTAACTGCATATATCTTTTGATGCATTAATTAATAATATGATAAATATAATGAAAACTTTTTATTAAACTAAGATTCAATAATGGTAACTTTTTATTAAACTAAGATTCAATAATGGTGTAAAGTAACTCTTTATAATATCAATATAAGATTTAAATTTTATTTTGAAATTGCTACACACTTCTTTTGAACGGAGGTCTATCGATAGGGATGGCAACGGATCGGATCTGGACCGGATCCTATTAGATTCAGATCCAGATTCGTTTTTCATACCTGAATTCAGATCCGGATCCAGATCCGTCGGGTCCATAAAAATCATATCCAAATCCGGATCCATCGGATCCACCGGGTCCACGGATCGGATCTGGATTCACATGTAAAAAAATTTGCCTTGCTAAGATTTTTTTATTAAGCTGACAAACGATTTTACTTAGCTAACAGTTTATTGTGTTTCAATTTTGAAATGTTCATATGAGATATTTTGTTCGTTGTCTCGTTTTGATTGTGAGCTATTAATTGAAAATGTTGGACAATGACAATAGTTGTGGAAAATGCTGATTAGTATTTCTATAATGCAGAACTTGCATGTGCTTGGAATCTTCACAAATGAAGTGAATATAATTTTAACTACTTGTCTATGAAGATGTTAGTCATTCACTAATATAACATTGATTTTATTATCAAAGTTACCTCTTTATTTTTGGTTTTTGAGTTAATGCTTAATAAATTAAACTTGTTTTGAGAATTAAACTTGCAAGAATGTGCTTAGCAATTTTTAAAAATACTTATAAAATTACATTCTAGGTTATGAATATATTTAATAAAAACGGATCCATGGGTCGGATCTGGACCTGATACGGATCTCAAATACAAGATCCGCATCCAGATCCGATCCGGATCCGTCAGTCCAAATTTTAAAGATCCATATCCTATAAAACGGATTCGAATCCGTCGGATCCGATCCACCGGATCCGGACCAGATCCAGAATCCATTGCCATCTCTATCTATCGAAAACAATCTCTCTACATTCAAAAGGCAGGAGTAAGGTTGTGTATACATCACCCTCCCCACACTCCATTACTGGGTATGTTATTATTATTGCAATACACTCCCACATAAATGATAAAACCGCTCAAATGATCATGTGAATTTTTTTTTTGAATTTCACATGATCTATCTGGTGTTAGCATTGAGGTTGCGCTAAAATTGAATTCGCATAAAATTATTTAAAATTGGGCAATAAAATACTTTCTAGCAAACGTAACTCCATACCCAACGCTCAATCATGTAATGTTTGTTGTCATCACATTAAATAGTGTTTCTACTACTACTACTACTACTACTAGTGCGACTTTAGTACTTTGTTTGCTACACCGTCAAGAACCAAATCAACACTCACAAACATCAAACCAAGATGATATTGGTTAAGTTCATTTTATTCCGAATTCATTTAAAAGTCAGTGGTATATTGTCATAATACATATATGTTAGTAAATTTTAAACTCTATCATATTAACTATAATATTTCTCAATTATAAGAGTCGAAAAGTGATTACCTCTGAATTTTATCAAGAAAACTCTAATTATTACATTACATTACATGATCATTATTACATGCTGAATACCACTAATTTTGTGAAAACAAACATAATCCCGTTTACGACATGGATTACTGTGGTATCTAATCATGTTCGCCTCCCATGCTTTCGCACCTCAGCGTCGGTAGGGACCACATCTAATTCCACCAATAGATTACACAAGTTAACAATTTTTAGTCGAACACATTCAATTATTAACCTTCAAATTAGGATCAACATCAACTCTAGCAACACCTTCTTCACCAATTTCGCCATTTTAATTTCTGACCTAGAGACTGACTTAGAATTTGTGACTAGTGCCCTGGTTTGTGGCTATAAAATGCCGGAAAAACATTTTGTACGGTGTTTGAGCTGAATCATTCCAAATCTGCCCAATATCAGTTACTTGGCCTTTGTTTACGAGGGTGTGAATTAAAATATTTACCGCATATTTGCTACTCTCTATGGACTCAATCTCGAGTGGACCACAAACATCCAAATAAATTAAATCTAGTTTATTCATTTTTCCATACTTTTCTTCAAAAAAGTAACTCTACTTTGCTTTCCAAACAAACAGTGATCATAAGGGTCTAGTGGAGTACCTTTGGCCGAAGGAATAAGAGATTTTCTTGTCAACTGCTGCAATCCTTTGTCAATGATATGAGCCAACCTTCGATGCCATAAGTTTGGTGAATTATCATCCTCAACAGTAATCGCTGAGCCATCACAGACATTCGCACGTGTCTTGTATAAAATGCAACACACACTTTCTCGAGCAACAACCAATGAATCATTGCACAACTTTTATTTTCCATTTTCGAAAAATTGACTATAACCCTCCTTATCCAAGACATGAGTGGATATCAAATTTAATCGTAAATCAGAAATATGGAGTACCTCATTTATGTTAGTGTGCACCCGAGATCCGTTTTTAGGCACACATCACCAATTTCAACGATCGTCAGTGTGTACCCGAAATACATTTTTAGCCACACATCACCAATTCCAACGATCGTTGCTCGAGGGGAATTGTCCATCCTTACGCTGCCAAAGTCAATAGTCTTGTAGGTCGTAAAGAGTTCCTTCTAAGGAACACAGTGATATGAGGCTGCTTAATCCATCGCTCATTCAACATTCGAGTCACCAACATGATTGCATTCACATGTTGTTAGTACCACGTCTTCAATCATCGTCACCACAACCTTAGTATTTTGATCCGCGATGTTTTAATTATTTCGTTCTTGCTCTAAGAGCTTACATAACCTTTTTCTGTGGCCAGGCTTGCCACAATGGTAGCACTTCCTTCCGTCTCTTGATTTTTCACGATCACTTGATCCTTGAGAGTTCTGCTCCGACCTCGATTTTCCATGAGAAATGCTTGTCCATTGTGCTGGACAAGCTCTTTTCTCCTCATTTCTTCATTTTGAATACAATTCATCACAATTTCTAAGGATAACGTTTCTTCCGGGGCAAAAGTTTGCTTAGGGATACTACAAGAGTTCCAAAGAAAATATGTAAATGATCAAGAAATTTTACTTATATGTAAATGATCAAAGAAAATAAATATTGATACTTTAATTATCGCATCTATTCAAAATTAATATCCATCCTCCAAATAATATTCACAAAGATGTATTAGCAAGAATAATAGAGAAACAATAATGACATCGAGAATTTTACATGAAAACTCTTTTGAATTATGGAAAAATTACGCATCGAGAGAAGCAACTTATATCACTATAATGAAAAATTTTACATTGTGTAATCACAAGTATAAATATTCAAAATACCACTACACACAAAAGAAATAAACCCTCTTTTAATTTTTTTACCTCAAGACAATATTGCTCACACTCTCTAATTTTTTGTATGTGATACCTCACTTTTCTTTTGTTTCATACTTGTGTCGTCAATGATATAATCAAATGATATAGATTTCAAAGCCAATTTTAACAAATATGGCTACTAAATTTTTCAACAAATGTAACTGCCAAACTTTGCCACTAGATAAAATTTGATCGGTTACCAACTTTGTTAAAAGTTTGTCCAATTAGGAGTTAGACTCCCACTTTTTCCGTGTGTTCAATTGTTAAAATTACTTGAGTTGAATTTCAAACGTTAAAAATGACTTTAATTAGATCGAAAATGACGATATTTTTCTTTATTTAATAATAACAATTTATCTTTATTTTTCATTTAACAAAATGCTTTATAAATTTATAACTATTTTAAATCACAAATTTTAAAAATTTATGATTTATTTTAAATTCGTATTTAGAGAGCTAGACATAAATTATTTATTTTTACATGCGCATTCAGAGATCATGACATAAATTAAAAAGAGAGGAAAATAAATTGAAACTCCAAGATATTGACTATTTTTAAAACTGAAAAAGACTTGTAAATTTTACCAGAAACCCCACACTTATTATTATATCACATGATCAACTTTACATGTTAAATTACACTAGTTATCAATTTTTCAATCACAAAATTCAATTATTAACCTTCAAATTAGGATCAACATAAACTCTAGCAACACCTTCTTCAGCCAATTTTGGCACTTCAATTTCACCCACCACAACTCCACTTAATTCTTCATCTTTCATCACTTTCTCTTCTGTTTGTTCATCCACATAATTCGGATCCTTTTCGTCCAATGCGGGTGGGGCCGGGTCCAATTTATAACCCGCTTCCTTATGGGGTCCTTCCCACGTGTACTTTCCACCGTGTCCTTTCTTCGGATCGTGCTTTAACGGTAACCCATTAGCTGGATGCCGTTCCAATCTCTGGACACCTTTTTCCGTTAATTTTTTCTCAATGTACTTAACGGTGTCCACGTTTTTCGTATCTAGTTCCAATTTTTCAACGTGCTTTTTTCCTGCTGTTGCAAAAAAAAATTCAAAATTGATTAAAATCTACTGTAATAATTAAAATCTATAGGAATAAATTTTTCTAATTCCTAGCTAAACCAGATTTTGTACTACTCCTTCCGTATCAATTTAAGTGTATTAATTTAATTTGACATAAAATTTTAAAAATAAAGAGAAACTTTTAAATCTTGTGATCTTAAATTAAAGATGTGTGTGTTATTTTAAATCTTGTGAACTTAAACTTACTTTAGAATTGAAAATCTTTTATTAAATATATGAAGAGATGGACATAACAAAAAATATAAGATACTTAAATTTATTTAAAGAAATATTATAAGTAAGAACGTTGCCAGCTATTTTCATATAACAAAAAAATAATAGAAAAGTGGAGAGTATTGTGGTGAATTGTAAAGAACATTTTGGAAATTATTTGAGTTTGTGAATATATTATTTTCATTACCTTCTTCATTTGCTCTGCACTCTGTTTTGATTGTCACTTTGCCATTGTTTTCCTGCATAACTGGCTTCATTTTTTCTGGTGAATTAATTCGATATGATAAAATGAATACTATTTGTCAACTTTTTTTCTTGAGAATCAGCTGATTTTTCTTAATTGGTGAGGTTGATGATAGTCGATGATTTAATTGGGTATATATAATTTTGTGTTGATTAGATGTCGAAAAAATAAATAGATGTTGGAAGGTGCTGGAGAAGCTAGAAGGTTCTGGTGGCGACCTTACGTGGGAGTTTCTGGAAACGACTGTGGCTAATACTTGTAGAGATGACAGAAAAGGAAAAAGTTTTAGATTTTTATAGAAACTTCCAAAAAAAAAAATCTCACTTGGTATGATATTTTTGAAATTTAATTAATTTGAATTCATGGCGAGAAGTCTTGATAGTTAGAGCGGTTCTTACTAAGAATATTTTTCTTGTCAAAATTCGAATACATGATCTTTAATTAAAAATATTCTATAAATGATGATAAATTTACGTTATTGAACTATCTCTCATATCATCCGATAATAGATAGTATAACTCTTTCTTTTTCTAGTCTCCTTTTAAAGAAGAGATCTTCGCATTTTGTAATTGGTAGGCCGAGCTTTCTTTTTATTAGATTTTTAAGTTGGAAATTTATTAGATTGTTGAGTTGCTTCGGACACCTAGCCGTATGAGTGAATAAAAATTAGACTATGAACTTATTCCCTAAAAAGGTGAAAACATTAAAAACAAATTTTTCTTTTCTTGCTGTTTTTCTTTTTCTTTTCACCCTTTTCAAGATACCACGATAGATCTAGTATATAACAGCTTGAAGAAAAATGTAAATTTCTCGGAACAGCAAAATAAAAATTTAGATTTTATTGATAATTGATAACTGCTTGCATCTTGAAAACCATCACATCAAAAAGAACTAGTACGTACTAGTAAGAAATGATTTACTTATGTTATGCAGGAAAGCCAGTAACCTTCTTGATAGAATAGTAATTAGAGTCCTAATAATAGTAATCACAGTCATTAGAGTTATAATTGAAAATATATATATCCTAGAGACAATCTATATTAGGAACATAATGTACTTAAACACATTCGTATTATTAATAAGATTAATATTTATGGCATTTGTAATTATTGAATTATTATTTGATTGTTTGTAATTACTCATTAATGTGCATCCCTTGAGCTTACGTTGTCATTAATAGAGTGAGATATTGATGATAGGGTGTATCTCTAAAATAACCTCGATTAATGATCATCGAGAATGGGATATCGATGATATATTATAAGTCGACATGTGGTCTACATCACATTCTTGGAGAATGTAGTATGTCTCAGTATGTCTCACATGCTACGAGTAATGATTACTCGTGATGGACACATGGATACTTTTGGAAAGTATTGGTATACCCTGCTGATAAGCTATTTGTTATACATGTCTAAAGTGTTATCAGCATATGGGAGAAAAAGGTCATTTGATTTGAGGTCAATACACACCTTTTTTACAGAGTAATGTACTTTGACCCTGTCCTAAGCTTAAACTCCTTATAGGATAAGACGCGGCTTGTGTTGGGTGCATTATGATGTAAACTAAGGTGGTAGTTGAGCCAAGAATATGATTCATTCCTCGATTGGATATTCGAGAGAGCACTCAACTTCTCAAAGGATATTAGGCTCCACCAAGTCATTGGCCAATGCAAGAGACATATTTAGAATATGGTCTAGTTGTCGACTAAAATAGATGAGATAAAGTGATCAAGCCATTTGGATAGACACATGACAAATCCTAAGCTTGATCGAGTGTGTCGCGAATGAAAGGAATTTATCATCTCATATAAAGGTTATGTTTGATGGATTCATGTAAACGTACTTCACATATTGAGTTCATCGCAGCCGCATGATCAAGGAGTTCCGTGATAGACCTTATTTGGATTAGTGTCAATATGTGAAGGCCTATAGGTTACACTATGTCGATTGTCTCTTCAATCTAAGGGTGTATTGAAAAATTATTAAATATTCGATTTGGAATTGAGATGTTTAAATTAGTAATAACTATGATATAATTTCTATTAGATGGAAATTATTTAATTAAATCAAAATTGGATTTTGGATTTAATGTGCTGAATATATATATTAAACGAAAACGGGAAACGTTATTTGACGTAAGGCGCCGACCCGACAGTGGGCCCAGTCAGACTGGCCCACTGCACCTTGGTTTTGGGCCAGGCTTAGATCCCAACCCTAATATGAAGTTTGGCCTAATCTCTGCTACATATACAACACCAACCATTGTTAATTATACACGAATTCTCATAACAATTCTAGACTTAAGAGTCTAGGACAAAAACTCTCTCAAACCTCTGCCAAGATCTCCTGGCTTTCTTGACAGAGGAATACATTGTAGCAAGGTGCTTGCAATAGAAGGGAACAATCGCGTGTTCACCCTACGTAAAAGATTCCAGATTTTATAACCCGTAAGTTTTTTGTTTAAGTTTTACTTTACAGGTTTTGATTGTCATATAACCATACCAGAAACGAGGAATTGTTGGGGTAAATAAATAAAATTTTAAACTTTCGCTGCACTTTACTTATAATGCTTTGAACCCACCAAAACCCTACAATAATATTCTGCTGCCCGAACTACTTTAGCATAGTAATTTCAATCAGGGTGAGAGTCTGTTATCGCAAGTTGTCCAAAGGTATGTTCTTTCACATATGTTGGAACATCATTTGCATAAGTTAACCCCTCCAGGAAGTCCTTCATTTCTCCCTTAGAACCTATTAAAAGAAATCATAAGTCAATAATTACATAAACTGACATTGTGAAGAACTTTGAAATATAAAATTCATAAGTCTAACATTTAATTTATATACGTCGACAGTATGAGAACTCTAGTATAGTTCTAATTTATGTTATAATCTGCCAATAAAATAATATTTACACCATAATGATGGTAATTTGACAAGGTGAACAACAAGTTATCACATTATTTCGTTGTAGGTCAAATTGTACTTTATATTATTAACTTGAAAAAAATATATCTACAGGAATTGGGTTATTCATCTTGTTTCAGGGTAACTAATCGTACTGGTCATGATCACGAGTTATTTATCTGGACATAATTAACTTTTGTGTAATGTAATAGTGTAATAAACGGTTACGATATAAAAATTGAATTTCAATCGGTCAAAATTATCAAGGACTAGTAGATTGTTACCAAGAAATGAGTCTTCGCCATTTGTAACTTTGTAAGCAGGAGGAAAAACACCTGTATTAGGCTGCAAATCAAACAAGACTTAGCAATTAGTCTGACTTATTAAATTAAAGAATATCTTATACTTTTAGTAAAATAATTGCAAATCAATTAAAATCTACGGGGTAAAGTAGTGCAGTGTGGGGTTCATCATCAATCATCAATCATAAGTGTATCGGATTCTGAAAATCTTCCACCACGAGAAGGACGAATATTTTCCCATATTTTCTTCAGCTGCTTCAAGAATATTGGCTTATCCTACTTTCCAGAGTTGAAAATTGTTCTCAATACATTTCTTTTGATCCTAAGAAATAAATTAAGCAAATCTCAATGATAATACAATGTTTAGAATGAATCTAATTTGCAAACATATCGAGATGGATATTCACTTTGTTTATAAAAGATAGCTCGTGGACAAGTATGTGTCTTGCATGTCCCTTCAAGGTACCAAATTTCAGACATCTTTACTAAGGGTCTTCCCTTACTTCTGTTTGAAGATTTTAGGACAGTCTCATCGTACGACAACCGCCCGCTTATGATCAAGGGTGTGATGTAAGCCGTTATATACATGGACAAAGTCGTGTATATCAAAGGAACGGATTGTGTATATTAAACTTATCATAGCTTTAGAATTCTTGTACAAGTGTAATTATGGTATTAGTCTTGTATTAGGAAAAACTATTAGAATTATAGTAGGAAAATGTAGATTTATTTTTCATATTTAGATATTATATATTTATATATATACATCTTTCATTAATGAAAATAATCAATGAGATTATTCTCTTTCACTATATATAGAACAATTACGTCAAAGTAGTACTCCTAGTATATTATCACTAGTGTCTTTTTCTCAAAAATTAAATATGGCAAAAAAGCTTTCAAACCTGAAGTTGAAGAACATCGTTTCTGATGACTATAGCAGTGATGACGAAGATAAAAAAGTCACTAGAAAATTAGATTTGGACCTTACGTTAGAGAAATTGAACCTTGGGCCAAAAAAGAAACTTCTTGTGCTTAATCTTAGTGGATTGTTGGTTCATAGGGTGCATCGTCGAGACAGGTTCAATGTCCAAAGCTACAAACCAGACTTGATTTGTGGAAATTTCTCAGGTTTGTGAGTGTACCTTCTTATATGTTGAAATTATAAAGTCACCTAGATGTTGAGAAATATGAATAAGTAACTACACGAAGAGGTAAGAGATCAACATCTACCATATATACATAAAAAATAATTTTAACTTTGTATATGTAGTGTAATTTTTCGTCGAGGAGGTTCGGATGAACCCGTGGAGCCTACCTAACTCTGCCTGACTTAGATGATCATAAGCCATTGGCAGAGGTAAGAGTTTCATAAAAGGGATATATTCAAAATAGTCTATTGTGTTTAAAGGATTCAATAATTAAATAGATTTATATGTAAGGCAGATTAAGGCAATCTGATTTGACATTATTATTTATTCTGATCCAATCGAGGTGGTTTTCGTGTTTACCAGCATGTAGATGTTCTATTATTCTGATCCAATCGGCCCTTGTAACAGTTGCTGATGATCACAAAACAACATTGAGATTGGAAGTGAAAAAGTCAATACCCACGTGTAAATTAGTTAGGTTTGGCCTTTTTTTTTTTTTACCTTAATGACATATCTGGGCAGTGGGCTTAAATGGTAATCCAAAATATGATGTTAAAAAATAAAAACTATGACAAAGTTAAAGAAAACTATATGAATGATATTATAATAAAAATTATATGTATAATATTGGGTTGATTTTTTTTTTTAGTTAATACCAAGCCAAATCACTTATAGTCGGATTTCTTTTTAAATACCAAACCACCAGTTGGGGTCTTTTTTCCGGTTTGATGCGGTTTGTGGTTTGGTTTTGTTCACCCTACTTGTGATCATCTTTTCTTCGTGTATTAAAGAAGGCCTCTTTAGGCTACTTTCTTGATCTCCGGTAGACTCTGTTGTAATAGTTTGATAAGCTAAACCAACAAGAGATGTTACATTCTATCTTTTGCTTCGAGCTCGGCCAAGAGTGAGCTTCTTGATAGTCTCTTTCTTCATAGAAATAGAACTCTAACTATCAAATTGATATGGTCCCCTCGAGATATATGAGATAGTTGTCAGCAAGGTAGGGCCACTATAAAGCCTAGTGGCCAGAAAGTCTTTAAGAACAAAGTAAGCCGACTAAAAAAAATTCATTACCGACTTTTGTTGCCGAGTTGAGGTTTCTTGGTTGGTATTAGGTTCTAAAAGAGTTTTCTTCGATCAAGCAGTTTTTCTATCTTTTTGTTTTTATGTCTAAGGCAATGGTTTTTTGTTGATCGAGATGGATTGATCTTCTTTATTTACATGATATATCATTGAAGGAGATTCAGTTGATATATATTGAAATATGATACGTTGCTTTAGTAATCTGTAAAATAAGGGAAGTAAAGTACTAATAGTGTGGAGTGAAATGTGATACATTCATTTCATTTTTGTAGTGATTATTTTTATTTATTCACCTTATGTGACGATGCCTTCTTCAATGCAGTTTTCAAGAGACCTTTTTGCGATCAATTTTTGAAGTTTTGCCTTGAAAGATTTGAAGTCGGGCTATGGTCGTCTGCCATGGAGTTAGTATTCGTAAATTGAATTGGTTTAAACCTAGTGATTTAATTAATTAATCTATTGAAACTACATTTTTATTATAATTTTAATTTGCTTTTCGCCCATTTTTTATAGGAGAAACATGGACGCTATTTTAGATAACGTCATGGTTGGACTTCGAAGAAAGTTGTTATTTGTATGGGTAAGTTTCTTTAATTTAAACTACTAAGAAATTATTTTGCTTATTGAGGTTAAATTTGAGAAAACAAACCGTATTTAATTATGAACGTTTGCTCGATAGCCGACGCTCTTAATTCGTTCTTGGTAGAGTGGGAGCCTTCCTAATCTTTATATTTTATGCTTTTTAAATAAGATTTTCTTCGCATAATGGCTAATCATTTTTTATCAATGGAAAAGTTCTTATAATCTTAAATTCATATGCTGAGGGCATCCCCAACTAGCAGGGGATTTAGTGACATTTCCTATTATATGTCTTGTGTTTCTAACGTAAGTTGTTTAATGATTGGCATGTTGAATTCATAATATGATGGGTTGATTTGAGATTTAATTGGGTATGTTATTGTTGTTGTTGGTTTAGACTTTAGATTAATCTTAACTGGATGATGACACATCAATGAGAAGTTAATTCGATAAGTTTGACGACCCTTTCTCATTTTATTATTTTATATTGGAAAGAGTAACAAATCCAATTTTTTTTTGTAGGATCAACAAAAATGTGTTGACAGTGGCTTTAAGTGCTTGGAGAAAAAGGAGAAGCCCATTTTCTTGAAGCCAATGAAAAAAATATGGGAAAACAAGTATGATCTCCTTCCTTTTCGTGGTGGAAAGTTTTCAGAATCGAACACACTTATGATTGATGATGAACCCCACATAGCTCTAATAAATCCTGTAAGTTTTGCAATTCAGTGGATATATATATATAGAAGAAATCTTTTTATTGAGACTAACCTATAGTTCTTGTTTGATTTAATTTGCAGCCTAATACTGCGGTTTTCCCTCCAATTTTCAAAGTTGGAAATGGCAAAGATACTTTTCTTGGTAACAAACATATACTAATCCTTGATATTCACTAATTGGATTTAGCTTCTATAATAGGGATTTTTAAAATGAACGCTCGCATATGTATAATATACATAAATTATACAAAATTAGTGTATAATTTATGTGTATTTCGCTAGCAGACGTAATTATTTGTATCCGACCAGCCAAATGTGTAGCTTGCGGCCATGATAAGTAGATTGCTTGTTGTGTAAATCTTTTTACATTGTCGATGTATCTAATATAAATCTGATCTGATTAATTTATATGTTGATATAGGTCCCAAGGGTGATATGCAGAAGTTTCTAGATGGTCTTGTTGATGCAGATGATGTTCCAACTTATGTGAAAGAACATCCCTTAATTGGACAACCTGCGATAACAGCCTCTCATCGTGATTGGGATTACTATGCTAAGATAATTGTTTGGCATAAAAAAAGAAGCATCTGAAGTTTAAGTCATTTGAGATTTTACTTGCCTGTGGGCTACAAATGATATACTATAGTAATTATTAGTATGTTTAATGTTTTCAAGTACGATATTTTCACAATGCGAATGGTCTATTACTTAGTAAGTACTATTATTACTACAATATGTGACTTGTGAGGAATGGTTCCTTGACAAATCGTGCAGTTCCCATGCAAATATAAATATCTTTACTGTTTACAATTTTTTTTCCTTTAGTGTTTTCAAATATTATTCACTTCATTTCAATTTATGTGATAGTTTGAATCCATATAGATTAAGAAAGACATAAGACTTTTTCAAATTCGTAGTTTTAAATATGTCATAACCTATATTTGTGAAAGAAATAATCCATTGATTATTTTCATTGATTGAATTATTATATATACAATTTACATATTTTTCATAATAGTATAATTCTATTACTATTCTACTCCTAAAACCTTATTCTACTTGGACACTAACTATACAATTATGGTAAGTATATAATACTAATTACACTCAAATACTACCTAAACTAATATACAAAATCCGAAATATACATATGATATATTGTATATCATATGTATATTTAACACACACCCGCAGTCATAGCGGGCGATCTTCTAATGCTGAGACTGTCCCTAAAATCTTAAAAAAAGACCGAGGGAAGACCCTTTGTAAAGATGTCTGCAATTTGATACCTGTAACGGACATGACAGACGCGTACTTGATCACGAGCAACCTTTTCGAGAACAAAGTGAATGTCCATCTCGATATGTTTAGTGCGCTGGTGCTGAACCGGATTACCATAAAGGTAGATGACACTAACATTATCACAATAAACCAAGGTCGCTTTCTGAATAGGACATTGAAGCTCTAACAGTAAACTGCGTAACCAACATGATTCAGAGACCACATTAGCTACCCCTTGATACTCTGTCTCTGCATTGGAACGGGATAAAGTCGACTGACGCTTCGCAGGCCATGAGACCAAGTTATTACCAAGAAACATACAATAGCCAGATGTAGACCGTCTGGTGTCCGGACAGCCACCCCAATCAGCATCCGTATATGAGACAAGTGCTGACGTCGACGAAGTATATAAATGCAAGCCTTAGTCAAGTGTACCCTGAATATACCGAATGATGCGTTTGAGCGCATTCCTGTGCTCAACTCTGGGATCATGCATAAACAAACACACCTGTTGTACACACCTTGGTAACAAACATATACTAATCTTTTTTTCTTTTTTTTGGCCTTAGATGTATTTGGTTTCAATACAGAGTGAAAGTTCCAGTGTTAATGTTTACATCTCTATACCATTTATTGTTACATCTAATCAGTGGCGGAGCTAAAAAATTTAACAAAAAAGTCGCAAGAACTGAACTTCACACGTAATTCGAACTTCGAACTCGTGACGCAGATAAATTGTTGAATCAGTGTTGTCTCTATAATGAAAGCTCCTCTTGGGAGAAAGCGTGCACCGGGAATGAGCAATACATGTGCCACCGGAGCGTGTTTGATGTTCGTACTTGACCTATTGACCGTTCAAACAACAGGATATATACTTCACTATCTCTTTCTTCGTCCCTTTGCACCAATACAAATTCCCGAATGTCTTGATACATCTTTGTAGAGCCCAAATATATTAAGTATTTTGAGTTGTGCCTCAATTTCAAATAAAGTGTGTATAATTATCATTAAATATACATGATATACACTTACCGAAATAAGTGTATATCACGTGGTTATTCCCGGTTGGCACATATTTAGCCGTGTAAGGTTTTGTAATTATTTAGGGTAAATATTGTATTACTTAATATTGTACACTTACCATAATTATAGGAGTCTTGTACTACTAGAATAGGGTTTTGGAATTAGAATAGGAATATGTTTTCTATTATGGAAAATTGTAATTTGTATATATATTCTTTTCATTAATGAGAATAATCAAGAGATTATTTCTTTCATTGTATCAGAAGTCTAGATTGAAAATTTCCTCTCCAATTTATCGGACACATCACGAATTTCGAGAGTTCATCCTCGGTTTCCGTTGAGTTTTTCCGATCCCTAATTCCTTCTAAATCCCTCATTCCCCTATTGTTCTTTCGTTATGTCTACTTCCAAGAACACGTTTCACCATGCCCTTGTTATTTCTAACATCAAGAATCATATCCTTCTTATTCTTGAAATAGAAAACGTCCAATATGCGACATGGGCCGAACTGTTCAAAAATTCACGCACGTTCGCATCAAGTCATCCATCACATAATCAACGCGACTCCTGAGGATATGAAGGTACCTAAACGCGAGGATGATCCTAAGTTGTGGACGACTCTTGATGACACCGTCCTTCAGTGGATTTACTCCACTATCTCTACGGACCTGTTGCAGACGATTATTGAGCCGGACGCTACGGCGATGGCTGCTTGGGATAGGATGCGTGACATATTCCAAGATAATCGAAATTCTAGAGTCGTTACTCTTGAGCAAGAATTCTCCCACGTCAACATGGAAGATTTCTCTAACGTTTCGGCTTATTGCAAAAGGTTGAAGGAATTGACGGACCAACTCCGCAACGTTGGCGCGCCAGTTTCGAATGATTGTTTGGTCTTACAAATGGTTGCAGGCCTATAGTGGTGTTGGCACGCTTCTTCGTCAGAGCAGTCCTATTCCGTAATTTTATCAGGCTCGTTCTATGCTTACGCTCGAAAAGACCCGCTTGGCCAAAAAGGTGGCTACCAGCGCTAGTCCCATAGTCATGATGACGTCCTCCACTAATTATCTGGGGTTTGTTGATAATTCGGGCCAAAACCGTGCTCACAGGGGTGACAAGAATACTCGAAAAAATAATGGCAAAAACCGCGGTGGTTCCGACAGTGGTAGCGGAGGCCAACATACCGGCAGTGGGCCTCGTCCAGTCAACAGTGGGCCACCATCCCACTGGTCCCCGCCCTGGGCCCCCTGGCAGTGGGCCTGGGCTAGTGAAGCGATGGCCCGGCTGACCCTACGGTCCTGGCCCTCGATCTTGTAGAGCCGCCTAATTTTAGGCCAGCAGTTTTCTCGGCCCATCAGTGCATTTGGCTCCAGTTATGGGCCGGGGCAGCAAGTCGGTGTGCTTGGGCACCGGCCTCCTCAAGCCCATCATGCAGCAGGCCCCACCCCGATCGACATTGAGGCTGCAATGCACACTCTTAGATTAAATCCGCCATACGAAAATTGGTACATGAACACTGGTGCAACCTCTCACATGACGTCCGATCAAGATACTCTCGTCTTATTCCAATTTGAGCAACAAATATGACATAATTGTTGGTAATGGTAATTCAATTCCGATTCATGGTTATGGTCATAAAACATTGTCTCCCCCCATCCACCCCTTATCTTGAAAAATACTCTTCATGCCCCTAAATTAATTTAAAATTTGTTGTCTGTCCGTAAATTCACCACTAATAATTATGTTTCTGTTGAATTTGATTCGTTTGAATTTTCTGGGAAGGATTTCAAGACGGGGCGTCCTCTCATGAGGTGTGATAGTAGGGGAGATCTATATACTATCACGCCACGTTCGGTCTCTCACAAGCCTTGCCATCAACTTTTTGGCCTAGCTCATTCCTTGTGGCATGCCTGCCTAGGTCATCCGGGGTCCTCTATTTTGTCTTCCTTCGATAAAAATAATTTATTTCTTGTAAGGGTACGCGTAGTACTCCGAATTGTCAATCTTGTTCTTTAGGAAAAAATATTAGGTTGCCATTTGGAGACTCTAATTCTCATACTTTAATGCCATTTGATATTATTCATAGCGATTTATGACATCTCCTGTTCTCAGTTCTTTGGGTCATCATTATTATGTTCTATTTTTGGATGATTATTCTAATTTTTATGGACTTTTCCGATAGCGAAAAAATCTCAAGTTTTTTCCACTTTCTTAAAATTTAGAGCATTCATTAGAACTCAATTCGAACGGGAAATAAAAAATATTCAATGTGATAATGCCAATGAATATGATAATGGAGTGTTTTGGGAATTTTGTGCTAATAATAGAATCAATTTTTATTTATCTTGTCCTCGTACGTCTTCACAAAATGGAAAAACAGAACACAAAATTCGTTCCATTAATAGCATTGTCCGAGCTTTATTAATTCATTCTTTTATACCCCCTTCTTGTTGGCATCATACTCTACAAATGACTACATATCTCCTTAACATACTTCCTATCAAAGGCTTGACGTATTCCTCTCCTCTTCATATCTTATATAATAAGACTCCTTCGTATTCCCATCTTAAGGTCTTTGTGTGTTTGTGTTATCCGCTATTTCAGTCCACCACCATTAACAAACTTCAGGCTCGGTCTACCCCTTGTTTGTTTCTGGGTTATCCGTCAAATCATCGTGGTTACTGCTTTGATTTATCGTATAATAAAATCATCATTAGCCGCCATGTTATTTTTGATGAATCCCGATTTCCGTTTGTTGAGGTAAATAGTTTTGTGCCTCGTTCGTATAATGTTTTGGATGATGGTATATCCCCGTATATTATTCACCATTTTTTGGTCGTGTCCCACACCCCAAATCCGCTAGCGGGCCCACTGCCCACCGGCCCCACTATTTCGTCACGATTCTGATTCCGCCACTTGTGTCGATCCGATTCTTGGGCGATTACCCGACCCATTACCGCCAATGTTCCAGTCCACATTTCCGATTACTAAGTTGGGCGGCAGCCCATTACTTGATGGCCCATCCGTCTCAAGTCCCGATAATTCCCAAAATCCACCCAATTCTCCATTGAGTCATAGACCAGGTCACTCGTAGTCAACGGGGTATTTTTAAATAAAAAATACATTTTAATTTACATTCTAATATTCTTAAATCCCTCTACCCCTTAACCCTGTGTCTGCTTTAAATGACCCGAATTGGAAAATTGCTATGACCGACGAATATAATGCTCTTATTGATAATAAGACGTGGGAGTTGGTGCCCCGTCCATCTAGTGTTAATATTATTCGGTCTATGTGGATTTTTGCTCATAAGGATAATTTTGATGGTTCTTTTGCAAGACATAAGGCTCGTTTGGTGGGTGATGGTAAGACTCAGCAAGTTGGTGTGGATTGTGGTAAGATATTTAGTCAAGCCGGCTACCATTCACACTGCGTGCTCATCTTGGCTTTTTAAAGCATGGCCCATTCATCGATTAGATGTGAAGAATATTTTCTTACATGGTGATCTCAATGAGGCAGTCTATATGTATCGACCCTTAGGGTTTAGGGATCCCAAATATTCTCAACATGTCTGTTTGTTGAAAAAGTCCTTGTATGGGCTTAAGCAGTCCCCACGCGTTTGGTATAAGAGGTTTGCAGACTATATATCGACTATTGGGTTCTCTCACAGCAGGTCTGATAATTCATTGTTCATATATCGACGTCGTGGTTCTTTTTTGGCTTATATACTATTATATGTGGATGATATTATCTTGACTGCCTCTTCTGATGCTTTACGCCAGTCTATCATGACAATGCTTAGTTCTGAGTTTGCTATGAAAGACTTGGGACCCTTGAGTTATTTTTTGGGCATTGCTGTCGTTCGTATCACAACGTAAGTATGCAACTGTGATCATTGAGCGAGCTGATATGTCCTCATGCAAGTCTACTTCTACTCCAGTTGATACTAAACCCAAGTTGGGTGTTGCGGCTGGCTCCCCTTACGAGGATCCGACCTGTTATCGCAGTCTTGCAGAGGCGCTTCAGTATCTTACTTTTACGAGACATGATATTATGCATGCTGTCCAACATGTGTGCTTGTTAATGCATGATTCCAGGGTTGAACACATGAATGCGCTCAAACGCATTATTCGATACATCCGGGGCACACTTGATTATGACTTGCATCTATATCCGTCTTCGACATCTACACTTGTCTCGTATACATATGCTGATTGGGGTGGTTGTCCGGATACCAGACGTTCCACGTCCGGGTATTGCATGTTTCTTGGGAATAACTTGGTCTCATGGTCTGCGAAGCATCAGTCGACATTGTCTCGCTCTAGTGCAGAGGCCGAGTATCGAGGGGTAGCCAATGTAGTCTCGGAATCCTGTTGGCTACGTAGTATTCTTTTAGAGTTTCATTGTCCTATTCAGAAAGCTACATTGGTTTATTGTGATAATGTTAGTGCTATCTATCTTTTTGGTAATCTGGTTCAGCAGCAGTGCACTAAACATATCGAGATGGACATTCACTTTGTTCGCGAAAAGGTAGCTCGTGGACACGTGCGCGTCTGTCATGCCCCTTCCAGGTATCAAATTGCAGACATCTTTATAAAAGGTCTTCCCTCGGTCATTTTTGAAGATTTAGGGACAGTCTCAGCGTACGAAGACCGCCCACTATGACTGCGGTGTGTGTGTTAAATATACATGATATACACTTACCGAAATAAGTGTATCACGTGGTGATTCTCGGTTGGCACATATTTAGCCGTGTAAGATTTTGTAATTATTTAGGGTAAATATTGTATTACTTAGTATTGTACACTTACCATAATTATAGGAGTCGTGTACTACTAGAATATGATTTTGGGATTAGAATAGGAATATGTTTTCTATTATGAAAAATTATAATTTGTATATATATTTTTTTATTAATGAGAATAATCAATAAATTATTTCTTTTATTTACAAAAAAAAATTGTATTTCGTCCTATTTACATAATATAATATTCAAAGAAGGAGAATCAATTGACTCCGAGTCTTTTCTTCCTATTTGCAACTTATAGTTTGCGACGAAAGAGATTCAATTAAGCTCCATTGGTTTGGATGTGAAACGGATTGACTATTAATTAGTTTGGATGTGAAAATTGGTGTAAATGCATGAAATATAAAAGATCATTCATTATTTTGCTAATTATGGAGGACAAGTTGTGCCAAGGTATAATGATTGACCAACCCACGTAGCTACTTTATCTTTAATAGTCACCAAAACAAGTAGTGCTATCTTACTTATGGCAGAAGATTGAGTGAGCGAATCGATTATTAAACAAGCACATGCTAAAACTTGCTCTCTCCTTCACATAAAGTACTTTTTATTGAGCTTAAATTTTATATACCGACGGTAATACACAATCAAACCATTTGTTAAGTAACTGCATATATCTTTTGATGCATTAATTAATAATATGATAAATATAATGAAACCTTTTTATTAAACTAAGATTCAATAATGGTAACTTTTTATTAAACTAAGATTCAATATTGGTGTAATATAATTCTTTATAATATCAATATAAGATTTAAATTTTATTTTGAACTTGGTACACACTTCTTTTGACCGGAGGTCTATGGATAGGGATGGCAACGGATCGGATCTGGACCGGATCCTACTAGATTCAGATTCAGATTCAGATTCGTTTTTCATACCTGAATTCAGATCCGAATCTAGATCCGTCGGGTCCTTAAAAATCAGATCCAATCCGGATCCATCGGATCCACCGAGTTCACAGATCGGATCTGGATCCACATGTAAAAAAAAATTGCCTTGCTAAGATTTTTTATTAAGGCGACAAACGATTTTACTTAGCTAACGATTTATTGTGTTTCAATTTTGAAATGTTCATATGAGATATTTTGTTCGTTGTCTCGTTTTGATTGTGAGCTATTAATTGAAAATGTTGGACAATGACAATAGTTGTGGAAAATGCTGATTAGTATTTCTACAATGCAGAACTTGCATGTGCTTGGAATCTTCACAAATGAAGTGAATATAATTTTAACTACTTGTCTATGAAGATGTTAGTCATTCACTAATATAACATTGATTTTATTATCAAAGTTACCTCTTTATTTTTTGGTTTTTGAGTTAATGCCGGAATAAATTAAACTTGTTTTGAGAATTAAACTTGCAAGAATGTGCTTAGCAATTTTTAAAAAATACTTATAAAATTACATTCTAGGTTATGAATATATTTAATAAAAAACGGATCCACGGGTCGGATCTGGACCGGATACGGATCTCAAATACAAGATCCAAATCCAGATCCGATCCGGATCCGTCGGGTCCAAATTTTAAAGATCCATATCCTATAAAACGGATCTGAATCCGTCGGATCCGGATCCACCGGATCCGGACCAGATCCAGAATCCATTGCCATCTCTATCTATCGAAAACAATCTCTCTACATTCAAAAGATAGGAGTAAGGTTGTGTATATATCACCCTCCCCACACTCCATTAATGGGTATGTTATTATTATTGCAATACACTTCCACATAAATGATAAAACCGCTCAAATGATCATGTGATTTTTTTTTTTTTGAATTTCACATGATCTATCTGGTGTTAGCATTGAGGTTGCGCTAAAATTGAATTCGCATAAAATTATTTAAAATTGGGCAATAAAATACTTTCTAGCAAACGTAACTCCATACCCAACGCTCAATCATGTAATGTTTGTTGTCATCACATTAAATAGTGTTTCTACTACTACTACTACTACTACTACTACTACTACTACTACTAGTGCGACTTTAGTACTTTGTTTGCTACACCGTCAAGAACCAAATCAACACTCACAAACATCAAACCAAGATGATATTGGTTAAGTTCATTTTATTCCGAATTCATTTAAAAGTCAGTGGTATATTGTCATAATACATATATGTTAGTAAATTTTAAACTCTATCATATTAACTATAATATTTCTCAATTATAAGAGTCGAAAAGTGATTACCTCTGAATTTTATCAAGAAAACTCTAATTATTACATTACATTACATGATCATTATTACATGCTGAATACCACTAATTTTGTGAAAACAAACATAATCCCGTTTACGACATGGATTACCAGGGTATCTAATCATGTTCGCTCCCCATGCTTTCGCACCTCAGCGTCGGTAGGGACCACATCTAATTCCACCAGCAGATTACACAAGTTAACAATTTTTTAGTCAGAACACATTCAATTATTAACCTTCAAATTAGGATCAACATCAACTCTAGCAACACCTTCTTCAGCCAATTTCGCCATTTTAATTTCGGACCTAGAGACGGACTTAGAATTTGTGACTAGTGCCCCTGGTTTGTGGCTATAAAATGCCGGGAAAAACATTTTGTACGGGTGTTTGAGCGGGAATCATTCCAAATCTACCCAATATCAGTTACTTGGCCTTTGTTTACGAGGGTGTGAATTAAAATATTTACCGCATATTTGCTACTCTCTATGGACTCAATCTCGAGTGGACCACAAACATCCAAATAAATTAAATCTAGTTTATTCATTTTTCCATACTTTTCTTCAAAAAAGTAACTCTACTTTGCTTTCCAAACAAACAGTGATCATAAGGGTCTAGTGGAGTACCTTTGGCCGAAGGAATAAGAGATTTTCTTGTCAACTGCTGCAATCCTTTGTCAATGATATGAGCCAACCTTCGATGCCATAAGTTTGGTGAATTATCATCCTCAACAGTAATCGCTGAGCCATCACAGACATTCGCACGTGTCTTGTATAAAATGCAACACACACTTTCTCGAGCAACAACCAATGAATCATTGCACAACTTTTATTTTCCATTTTCGAAAAATTGACTATAACCCTCCTTATCCAAGACATGAGTGGATATCAAATTTAATCGTAAATCAGAAATATGGAGTACCTCATTTATGTTAGTGTGCACCCGAGATCCGTTTTTAGGCACACATCACCAATTTCAACGATCGTCAGTGTGTGCAGAAATACATTTTTAGCCACATCACCAATTCCAACGATCGTTGCTCGAGGGGAATTGTCCATCCTTACGCTGCCAAAGTCAATAGTCTTGTAGGTCGTAAAGAGTTCCTTCTAAGGAACACAGTGATATGAGGCTGCTTAATCCATCGCTCATTCAACATTCGAGTCACCAACATGATTGCATTCACATGTTGTTAGTACCACGTCTTCAATCATCGTCACCACAACCTTAGTATTTTGATCCGCGATGTTTTAATTATTTCGTTCTTGCTCTAAGAGCTTACATAACCTTTTTCTGTGGCCAGGCTTGCCACAATGGTAGCACTTCCTTCCGTCTCTTGATTTTTCACGATCACTTGATCCTTGAGAGTTCTGCTCCGACCTCGATTTTCGATGAGAAATGCTTGTCCATTGTGATGGCCAAGCTCTTTTCTCCTCATTTCTTCATTTTGAATACAATTCATCACAATTTCTAAGGATAACGTTTCTTCCGGGGCAAAAGTTTGCTTAGGGATACTACAAGAGTTCCAGTAAAAATATGTAAATGATCAGTAAATTTTACTTATATGTAAATGATCAGCAAAAATAAATATTGGATACTTTAATTATCGCATCTATTCAAAATTAATATCCATCCTCTGAAATAATATTCACAGTATGTATTAGCAAGAATAATAGAGAAACAATAATGACACCGAGAATTTTACATGAAAACTCTTTTGAATTATGGAAAAAATTACAGACCGAGAGAAGCAACTTATATCACTATAATGAAAAATTTTACATTGTGTAATCACAAGTATAAATATTCAAAATACCACTACACACAAAAGAAATAAACCCTCTTTTAATTTTTTTTACCTCAGTACAATATTGCTCACACTCTCTAATTTTTTTGTATGTGATCCCTCCCTTTTCTTTTGTTTCATACTTGTGTCGTCAATGATATAATCAAATGATATAGATTTCAAAGCCAATTTTAACAAATATGGCTACTAAATTTTTCAACAAATGTAACTGCCAAACTTTGCCACTAGATAAAATTTGATCGGTTACCAACTTTGTTAAAAAGTTTGTCCAATTAGGAGTTAGACTCCCCACTTTTTCCGTGTGTTCAATTGTTAAAATTACTTGAGTTGAATTTCAAACGTTAAAAAATGACTTTAATTAGATCGAAAAATGACGATATTTTTCTTTATTTAATAATAACAATTTATCTTTATTTTTCATTTAACAAAATGCTTTATAAATTTATAACTATTTTAAATCACAAATTTTAAAAATTTATGATTTATTTTAAATTCGTATTTAGAGAGCAAGACATAAATTATTTATTTTTACATGCGCATTCAGAGATCATGACATAAATTAAAAAGAGAGGAAAAATAAATTGAAACTCCAAGATATTGACTATTTTTAAAACTGAAAAAAGACTTGTAAATTTTACCAGAAACCCCACACTTATTATTATATCACATGATCAACTTTACATGTTAAATTACACTAGTTATCAATTTTTCAATCACAAAATTCAATTATTAACCTTCAAATTAGGATCAACATAAACTCTAGCAACACCTTCTTCAGCCAATTTTGGCACTTCAATTTCACCCACCACAACTCCACTTAATTCTTCATCTTTCATCACTTTCTCTTCTGTTTGTTCATCCACATAATTCGGATCCTTTTCGTCCAATGCGGGTGGGGCCGGGTCCAATTTATAACCCGCTTCCTTATGGGGTCCTTCCCACGTGTACTTTCCACCGTGTCCTTTCTTCGGATCGTGCTTTAACGGTAACCCATTAGCTGGATGCCGTTCCAATCTCTGGACACCTTTTTCCGTTAATTTTTTCTCAATGTACTTAACGGTGTCCACGTTTTTCGTATCTAGTTCCAATTTTTCAACGTGCTTTTTTCCTGCTGTTGCAAAAAAAAATTCAAAATTGATTAAAATCTACTGTAATAATTAAAATCTATAGGAATAAATTTTTCTAATTCCTAGCTAAACCAGATTTTGTACTACTCCTTCCGTATCAATTTAAGTGTATTAATTTAATTTGACATAAAATTTTAAAAATAAAGAGAAACTTTTAAATCTTGTGATCTTAAATTAAAGATGTGTGTGTTATTTTAAATCTTGTGAACTTAAACTTACTTTAGAATTGAAAATCTTTATTAAATATATGAAGAGATGGACATAACAAAAAATATAAGATCTTAAATTGGGACAGAAAAGAAATATTATAAGTAAGAACGTTGCCAGCTATTTTCATATAACAAAAAAATAATAGAAAAGTGGAAGTATTGTGGTGAATTGTAAAGAACATTTTGGAAATTATTTGAGTTTGTGAATATATTATTTTCATTACCTTCTTCATTTGCTCTGCACTCTGTTTTGATTGTCACTTTGCCATTGTTTTCCTGCATAACTGGCTTCATTTTTTCTGGTGAATTAATTCGATATGATAAAATGAATACTATTTGTCAACTTTTTTTTCTTGAGAATCAGCTGATTTTTCTTAATTGGTGAGGTTGATGATAGTCGATGATTTAATTGGGTATATATAATTTTGTGTTGATTAGATGTCGAAAAAATAAATAGATGTTGGAAGGTGCTGGAGAAGCTAGAAGGTTCTGGTGGCGACCTTACGTGGGAGTTTCTGGAAACGACTGTGGCTAATACTTGTAGAGATGACAGAAAAGGAAAAAGTTTTAGATTTTTATAGAAACTTCCAAAAAAAAAATCTCACTTGGTATGATATTTTTGAAATTTAATTAATTTGAATTCATGGCGAAGTCTTGATAGTTAGAGCGGTTCTTACTAAGAATATTTTTCTTGTCAAAATTCGAATACATGATCTTTAATTAAAAATATTCTATAAATGATGATAAATTTACGTTATTGAACTATCTCTCATATCATCCGATAATAGATAGTATAACTCTTTCTCTTTCTAGTCTCCTTTTAAAGAAGAGATCTTCGCATTTTGTAATTGGTAGGCCGAGCTTTCTTTGTATCAGCTTGACAAATGGCTTTATTAGATTTTTAAGTTGGAAATTTATTAGATTGTTGAGTTGCTTCGGACACCTAGCCGTATGAGTGAATAAAAATTAGACTATGAACTTATTCCCTAAAAGGTGAAAACATTAAAAACAATTTTTCTTTTCTTGCTGTTTTTCTTTTTCTTTTCACCCTTTTCAAGATACCACGATAGATCTAGTATATAACAGCTTGAAGAAAAATGTAAATTTCTCGGAACAACAAAATAAAAATTTAGATTTTATTGATAATTGATAACTGCTAGCATCTTGAAAACCATCACATCAAAAAGTACTAGTACGTACTAGTAAGAAATGATTTACTTATGTTATGCAGGAAAACCAGTAACCTTCTTCATAGAATAGTAATTAGAGTCCTAATAATAGTAATCACAGTCATTAGAGTTATAATTGAAAATATATATATCCTAGAGACAATCTATATTAGGAACATAATGTACTTAAACACATTCGTATTATTAATAAGATTAATATTTATGGCATTTGTAATTATTGAATTATTATTTGATTGTTTGTAATTACTCATTAATGTGCATCCCTTGAGCTTACGTTGTCATTAATAGAGTGAGATATTGATGATAGGGTGTATCTCTAAAATAACCTCGATTAATGATCATCGAGAATGGGATATCGATGATATATTATAAGTCGACATGTGGTCTACATCACATTCTTGGAGAATGTAGTATGTCTCAGTATGTCTCACATGCTACGAGTAATGATTACTCGTGATGGACACATGGATACTTTTGGAAAGTATTGGTATACCCTGCTGATAAGCTATTTGTTATACATGTCTAAAGTGTTATCAGCATATGGGAGAAAAAGGTCATTTGATTTGAGGTCAATACACACCTTTTTCTGAGTAATGTACTTTGACCCTGTCCTGGCTTAAACTCCTTATAGGATAAAGGCAGCGGCTTGTGTTGGGTGCATTATGATGTAAACTAAGGTGGTAGTTGAGCCAAGAATATGATTCATTCCTCGATTGGATATTCGAGAGAGCACTCAACTTCTCAGTGATATTAGGTCGACCAAGTCATTGGCCAATGCAAGAGACATATTTAGAATATGGTCTAGTTGTCGACTAAAATAGATGAGATAAAGTGATCAAGCCATTTGGATAGACACATGACAAATCCTAAGCTTGATCGAGTGTGTCGCGAATGAAAGGAATTTATCATCTCATATAAAGGTTATGTTTGATGGATTCATGTAAACGTACTTCACATATTGAGTTCGTCGTACGACGCAGTCAAGGAGTTCCGTATAGACCTTAATTGGATTAGTGTCAATATGTGAAGGCCTATAGGTTACACTATGTCGATTGTCTCTTCAATCTAAGGGTGTATTGAAAAATTATTAAATATTCGATTTGGAATTGAGATGTTTAAATTAGTAATAACTATGATATAATTTCTATTAGATGGAAATTATTTAATTAAATCAAAATTGGATTTTGGATTTAATGTGCTGAATATATATATTAAACGAAAACGGGAAACGTTATTTGACGTAAGGCGCCGACCCGACAGTGGGCCCAGTCAGACTGGCCCACTGCACCTTGGTTTTGGGCCAGGCTTAGATCCCAACCCTAATATGAAGTTTGGCCTAATCTCTGCTACATATACAACACCAACCATTGTTAATTATACACGAATTCTCATAACAATTCTAGACTTAAGAGTCTAGGACAAAAACTCTCTCAAACCTCTGCCAAGATCTCCTGGCTTTCTTGACAGAGGAATACATTGTAGCAAGGTGCTTGCAATAGAAGGGAACAATCGCGTGTTCACCCTACGTAAAAGATTCCAGATTTTATAACCCGTAAGTTTTTTGTTTAAGTTTTACTTTACAGGTTTTGATTGTCATATAACCATACCAGAAACGAGGAATTGTTGGGGTAAATAAATAAAATTTTAAACTTTCGCTGCACTTTACTTATACGTTTTGAACCCAACAAAACCCTACAATAATATTCTGCTGCCCGAACTACTTTAGCATAGTAATTTCAATCAGGGTGAGAGTCTATTATCGCAAGTTGTCCAAAGGTATGTTCTTTCACATATGTTGGAACATCATTTGCATAAGTTAACCCCTCCAGGAACTCCTTCATTTCTCCCTTAGAACCTATTAAAAGAAATCATAAGTCAATAATTACATAAACTGACATTGTGAAGAACTTTGAAATATAAAATTCATAAGTCTAACATTTAATTTATATACGTCGACAGTATGAGAACTCTAATATAGTTCTAATTTATGTTATAATCTGCCAATAAAATAATATTTACACCATAATGATGGTAATTTGACAAGGTGAACAACAAGTTATCACATTATTTCGTTGTAGGTCAAATTTTACTTTATATTATTAACTTGAAAAAAATGTATCTACAGGAATTGGGTTATTCATCTTGTTTCAGGGTAACTAATCGTACTGGTCATGATCACGAGTTATTTATCTGGACATAATTAACTTTTGTGTAATGTAATAGTGTAATAAACGGTTACGATATAAAAATTGAATTTCAATGGGTCAAAATTATCAAGGACTAGTAGATTGTTACCAAGAAATGAGTCTTCGCCATTTGTAACTTTGTAAGCAGGAGGAAAAACAGCTGTATTAGGCTGCAAATCAAACAAGACTTAGCAATTAGTCTGACTTATTAAATTAAAGAATATCTTATACTTTTAGTAAAATAATTGCAAATCAATTAAAATCTACAGGGGAAAGTAGTGCAGTGTGGGGTTCATCATCAATCATCAATCATAAGTGTATCGGATTCTGAAAATCTTCCACCACGAGAAGGACGAATATTTTCCCATATTTTCTTCAGCTGCTTCAAGAATATTGGCTTATCCTACTTTCCAGAGTTGAAAAATTGTTCTCAATACATTTCTTTTGATCCTAAGAAATAAATTAAGCAAATCTCAATGATAATACAATGTTTAGAATGAATCTAATTTGCAAACATATCGAGATGGATATTCACTTTGTTTGCGAAAAGATAGCTCGTGGACAAGTATGTGTCTTGCATGTCCCTTCAAGGTACCAAATTTCAGACATCTTTACTAAGGGTCTTCCCTTACTTCTGTTTGAAGATTTTAGGACAGTCTCATCGTACGACAACCGCCCGCTATGACTGCGGGGTGTGACAGAAGCCGTTATATACATGGACAAAGTCGTGTATATCAAAGGAACGGATTGTGTATATTAAACTTATCATAGCTTTAGAATTCTTGTACAAGTGTAATTATGGTATTAGTCTTGTATTAGGAAAAACTATTAGAATTATAGTAGGAAAATGTAGATTTATTTTTCATATTTAGATATTATATATTTATATATATACATCTTTCATTAATGAAAATAATCAATGAGATTATTCTCTTTCACTATATATAGAACAATTACGTCAAAGTAGTACTCCTAGTATATTATCACTAGTGTCTTTTTCTCAAAAATTAAATATGGCAAAAAAGCTTTCAAACCTGAAGTTGAAGAACATCGTTTCTGATGACTATAGCAGTGATGACGAAGATAAAAAAGTCACTAGAAAATTAGATTTGGACCTTACGTTAGAGAAATTGAACCTTGGGCCAAAAAAGAAACTTCTTGTGCTTAATCTTAGTGGATTGTTGGTTCATAGGGTGCATCGTCGAGACAGGTTCAATGTCCAAAGCTACAAACCAGACTTGATTTGTGGAAATTTCTCAGGTTTGTGAGTGTACCTTCTTATATGTTGAAATTATAAAGTCACCTAGATGTTGAGAAATATGAATAAGTAACTACACGAAGAGGTAAGAGATCAACATCTACCATATATACATAAAAAATAATTTTAACTTTGTATATGTAGTGTAATTTTTCGTCGAGGAGGTTCGGATGAACCCGTGGAGCCTACCTAACTCTGCCTGACTTAGATGATCATAAGCCATTGGCAGAGGTAAGAGTTTCATAAAAGGGATATATTCAAAATAGTCTATTGTGTTTAAAGGATTCAATAATTAAATAGATTTATATGTAAGGCAGATTAAGGCAATCTGATTTGACATTATTATTTATTCTGATCCAATCGAGGTGGTTTTCGTGTTTACCAGCATGTAGATGTTCTATATTCTTATGATCAGAGTCTTTTCGGCCCTTGTAACAGTTGCTGATGATCACAAAACAACATTGAGATTGGAAGTGAAAAAGTCAATACCCACGTGTAAATTAGTTAGGTTTGGCCTTTTTTTTTTTTACCTTAATGACATATCTGGGCAGTGGGCTTAAATGGTAATCCAAAATATGATGTTAAAAAATAAAAACTATGACAAAGTTAAAGAAAACTATATGAATGATATTATAATAAAAATTATATGTATAATATTGGGTTGATTTTTTTTTTTAGTTAATACCAAGCCAAATCACTTATAGTCGGATTTCTTTTTAAATACCAAACCACCAGTTGGGGTCTTTTTTCCGGTTTGATGCGGTTTGTGGTTTGGTTTTGTTCACCCTACTTGTGATCATCTTTTCTTCGTGTATTAAAGAAGGCCTCTTTAGGCTACTTTCTTGATCTCCGGTAGACTCTGTTGTAATAGTTTGATAAGCTAAACCAACAAGAGATGTTACATTCTATCTTTTGCTTCGAGCTCGGCCAAGAGTGAGCTTCTTGATAGTCTCTTTCTTCATAGAAATAGAACTCTAACTATCAAATTGATATGGTCCCCTCGAGATATATGAGATAGTTGTCAGCAAGGTAGGGCCACTATAAAGCCTAGTGGCCAGAAAGTCTTTAAGAACAAAGTAAGCCGACTAAAAAAAATTCATTACCGACTTTTGTTGCTGAGTTGAGGTTTCTTGGTTGGTATTAGGTTCTAAAAGAGTTTTCTTCGATCAAGCAGTTTTTCTATCTTTTTGTTTTTATGTCTAAGGCAATGGTTTTTTGTTGATCGAGATGGATTGATCTTCTTTATTTACATGATATATCATTGAAGGAGATTCAGTTGATATATATTGAAATATGATACGTTGCTTTAGTAATCTGTAAAATAAGGGAAGTAAAGTACTAATAGTGTGGAGTGAAATGTGATACATTCATTTCATTTTTGTAGTGATTATTTTTATTTATTCACCTTATGTGACGATGCCTTCTTCAATGCAGTTTTCAAGAGACCTTTTTGCGATCAATTTTTGAAGTTTTGCCTTGAAAGATTTGAAGTCGGGCTATGGTCGTCTGCCATGGAGTTAGTATTCGTAAATTGAATTGGTTTAAACCTAGTGATTAAATTAATTAATCTATTGAAACTACATTTTTATTATAATTTTAATTTGCTTTTCGCCCATTTTTTATAGGAGAAACATGGACGCTATTTTAGATAACATCATGGTTGGACTTCGAAGAAAGTTGTTATTTGTATGGGTAAGTTTCTTTAATTTAAACTACTAAGAAATTATTTTGCTTATTGAGGTTAAATTTGAGAAAACAAACCGTATTTAATTATGAACGTTTGCTCGATAGCCGACGCTCTTAATTCGTTCTTGGTAGAGTGGGAGCCTTCCTAATCTTTATATTTTATGGTTTTTAAATAAGATTTTCTTCGCATAATGGCTAATCATTTTTTATCAATGGAAAAGTTCTTATAATCTTAAATTCATATGCTGAGGGCATCCCCAACTAGCAGGGGATTTAGTGACATTTCCTATTATATGTCTTGTGTTTCTAACGTAAGTTGTTTAATGATTGGCATGTTGAATTCATAATATGATGGGTTGATTTGAGATTTAATTGGGTATGTTATTGTTGTTGTTGGTTTAGACTTTAGATTAATCTTAACTGGATGATGACACATCAATGAGAAGTTAATTCGATAAGTTTGACGACCCTTTCTCATTTTATTATTTTATATTGGAAAGAGTAACAAATCCAATTTTTTTTTGTAGGATCAACAAAAATGTGTTGACAGTGGCTTTAAGTGCTTGGAGAAAAAGGAGAAGCCCATTTTCTTGAAGCCAATGAAAAAAATATGGGAAAACAAGTATGATCTCCTTCCTTTTCGTGGTGGAAAGTTTTCAGAATCGAACACACTTATGATTGATGATGAACCCCACATAGCTCTAATAAATCCTGTAAGTTTTGCAATTCAGTGGATATATATATATAGAAGAAATCTTTTTATTGAGACTAACCTATAGTTCTTGTTTGATTTAATTTGCAGCCTAATACTGCGGTTTTCCCTCCAATTTTCAAAGTTGGAAATGGCAAAGATACTTTTCTTGGTAACAAACATATACTAATCCTTGATATTCACTAATTGGATTTAGCTTCTATAATAGGGATTTTTAAAATGAACGCTCGCATATGTATAATATACATAAATTATACAAAATTAGTGTATAATTTATGTGTATTTCGCTAGCAGACGTAATTATTTGTATCCGACCAGCCAAATGTGTAGCTTATGCCAATGATAAGTCGATTGCTTGTTGTGTAAATCTTTTTACATTGTCGATGTATCTAATATAAATCTGATCTGATTAATTTATATGTTGATATAGGTCCCAAGGGTGATATGCAGAAGTTTCTAGATGGTCTTGTTGATGCAGATGATGTTCCAACTTATGTGAAAGAACATCCCTTAATTGGACAACCTGCGATAACAGCCTCTCATCGTGATTGGGATTACTATGCTAAGATAATTGTTTGGCATAAAAAAAGAAGCATCTGAAGTTTAAGTCATTTGAGATTTTACTTGCCTGTGGGCTACAAATGATATACTATAGTAATTATTAGTATGTTTAATGTTTTCAAGTACGATATTTTCACAATGCGAATGGTCTATTACTTAGTAAGTACTATTATTACTACAATATGTGACTTGTGAGGAATGGTTCCTTGACAAATCGTGCAGTTCCCATGCAAATATAAATATCTTTACTGTTTACAATTTTTTTCCTTTAGTGTTTTCAAATATTATTCACTTCATTTCAATTTATGTGATAGTTTGAATCCATATAGATTAAGAAAGACATAAGACTTTTTCAAATTCGTAGTTTTAAATATGTCATAACCTATATTTGTGAAAGAAATAATCCATTGATTATTTTCATTGATTGAATTATTATATATACAATTTACATATTTTTCATAATAGTATAATTCTATTACTATTCTACTCCTAAAACCTTATTCTACTTGGACACTAACTATACAATTATGGTAAGTATATAATACTAATTACACTCAAATACTACCTAAACTAATATACAAAATCCGAAATATACATATGATATATTGTATATCATATGTATATTTAACACACACCCGCAGTCATAGCGGGCGATCTTCTAATCTTTGAGATCGTCCCTAAAATCTTAAAAAAAGACCGAGGGAAGACCCTTTGTAAAGATGTCTGCAATTTGATACCTGTAACGGACATGACAGACGCGTACTTGATCACGAGCAACCTTTTCGAGAACAAAGTGAATGTCCATCTCGATATGTTTAGTGCGCTGGTGCTGAACCGGATTACCATAAAGGTAGATGACACTAACATTATCACAATAAACCAAGGTCGCTTTCTGAATAGGACATTGAAGCTCTAACAGTAAACTGCGTAACCAACATGATTCAGAGACCACATTAGCTACCCCTTGATACTCTGTCTCTGCATTGGAACGGGATAAAGTCGACTGACGCTTCGCAGGCCATGAGACCAAGTTATTACCAAGAAACATACAATAGCCAGATGTAGACCGTCTGGTGTCCGGACAGCCACCCCAATCAGCATCCGTATATGAGACAAGTGCTGACGTCGACGAAGTATATAAATGCAAGCCTTAGTCAAGTGTACCCTGAATATACCGAATGATGCGTTTGAGCGCATTCCTGTGCTCAACTCTGGGATCATGCATAAACAAACACACCTGTTGTACACACCTTGGTAACAAACATATACTAATCTTTTTTTCTTTTTTTTGGCCTTAGATGTATTTGGTTTCAATACAGAGTGAAAGTTCCAGTGTTAATGTTTACATCTCTATACCATTTATTGTTACATCTAATCAGTGGCGGAGCTAAAAAATTTAACAAAAAAGTCGCAAGAACTGAACTTCACACGTAATTCGAACTTCGAACTCGTGACGCAGATAAATTGTTGAATCAGTGTTGTCTCTATAATGAAAGCTCCTCTTAAGGAGAAACGTGCACCCGGGAATGAGCAATACATGTGCCAACGCAGCGTGTTTGATGTTCGTACTTGACCTATTGACCGTTCAAACAACAGGATATATACTTCACTATCTCTTTCTTCGTCCCTTTGCACCAATACAAATTCCCGAATGTCTTGATACATCTTTGTAGAGCCCAAATATATTAAGTATTTTGAGTTGTGCGCCTCAAATTTCAAATAAAGTGTGTATAATTACTGTTAAATATACATGATATACACTTACCGAAATAAGTGTATATCACGTGGTTATTCCCGGTTGGCACATATTTAGCCGTGTAAGGTTTTGTAATTATTTAGGGTAAATATTGTATTACTTAATATTGTACACTTACCATAATTATAGGAGTCTTGTACTACTAGAATAGGGTTTTGGAATTAGAATAGGAATATGTTTTCTATTATGGAAAATTGTAATTTGTATATATATTCTTTTTATTAATGAGAATAATCAAGAGATTATTTCTTTCATTGTATCATAAGTCTAGATTGAAAATTTCCTCTCCAATTTATCGGACACATCACGAATTTCGAGAGTTCATCCTCGGTTTCCGTTGAGTTTTTCCGATCCCTAATTCCTTCTAAATCCCTCATTCCCCTATTGTTCTTTCGTTATGTCTACTTCCAAGAACACGTTTCACCATGCCCTTGTTATTTCTAACATCAAGAATCATATCCTTCTTATTCTTGAAATAGAAAACGTCCAATATGCGACATGGGCCGAACTGTTCAAAAATTCACGCACGTTCGCATCAAGTCATCCATCACATAATCAACGCGACTCCTGAGGATATGAAGGTACCTAAACGCGAGGATGATCCTAAGTTGTGGACGACTCTTGATGACACCGTCCTTCAGTGGATTTACTCCACTATCTCTACGGACCTGTTGCAGACGATTATTGAGCCGGACGCTACGGCGATGGCTGCTTGGGATAGGATGCGTGACATATTCCAAGATAATCGAAATTCTAGAGTCGTTACTCTTGAGCAAGAATTCTCCCACGTCAACATGGAAGATTTCTCTAACGTTTCGGCTTATTGCAAAAGGTTGAAGGAATTGACGGACCAACTCGCAACGTTAGCGCGCCCGATTTGAATGATTGTTTGGTCTTACAAATGGTTGCAGGCCTATAGTGGTGTTGGCACGCTTCTTCGTCAGAGCAGTCCTATTCCGTAATTTTATCAGGCTCGTTCTATGCTTACGCTCGAAAAGACCCGCTTGGCCAAAAAGGTGGCTACCAGCGCTAGTCCCATAGTCATGATGACGTCCTCCACTAATTATCTGGGGTTTGTTGATAATTCGGGCCAAAACCGTGCTCACAGGGGTGACAAGAATACTCGAAAAAATAATGGCAAAAACCGCGGTGGTTCCGACAGTGGTAGCGGAGGCCAACATACCGGCAGTGGGCCTCGTCCAGTCAACAGTGGGCCACCATCCCACTGGTCCCCGCCCTGGGCCCCCTGGCAGTGGGCCTGGGCTAGTGGGCAGTGGCCCAGCAGCCCCTACGGTCCTGGCCCTCCAGTACTGTAGAACCGGGCTGCCTAATTTTAGGCCCAGCAGTTTTCTCGGCCCATCAGTGCATTTAGCTCCAGTTATGGGCCGAGGCAGCAAGCCGGTGTGCTTGGGCACCGGCCTCCTCAAGCCCATCATGCAGCAGGCCCCACCTCAACCGACATTGAGGCTGCAATGCACACTCTTAGATTAAATCCGCCAGACGAAAATTGGTACATGAACACCGGTGCAACCTATCACATGACGTCCGATCAAGATACTCTCTCGTCTTATTCCAATTTGAGCAACAGTCATGACATAATTGTTGGTAATGGTAATTCAATTCCGATTCATGGTTATGGTCATAAAACATTGTCTCCCCCCATCCACCCCTTATCTTGAAAAATACTCTTCATGCCCCTAAATTAATTTAAAATTTGGTGTCTGTCCGTAAATTCACCACTAATAATTATGTTTCTGTTGAATTTGATTCGTTTGAATTTTCTGTGAAGGATTTCAAGACGGGGCGTCCTCTCATGAGGTGTGATAGTAGCGGAGATCTATATCCTATCACGCCACGTTCCGGTCTCTCGCGTCAAGCCTTGCCATCAACTTTTGCAGCCCTAGCTCATTCCTTGTGGCATGCTCGTCTAGGTCATCCGGGGTCCTCTATTTTGTCTTCCTTCGATAAAAATAATTTATTTCTTGTAAGAATGCAGCGTAGTACTCCGAATTGTCAATCTTGTTCTTTAGGAAAAATATTAGGTTGCCATTTGGAGACTCTAATTCTCATACTTTAATGCCATTTGATATTATTCATAGCGATTTATGACATCTCCTGTTCTCAGTTCTTTGGGTCATCATTATTATGTTCTATTTTTGGATGATTATTCTAATTTTTATGGACTTTTCCGATAGCGAAAAAATCTCAAGTTTTTTCCACTTTCTTAAAATTTAGAGCATTCATTAGAACTCAATTCGAACGGGAAATAAAAAATATTCAATGTGATAATGCCAATGAATATGATAATGGAGTGTTTTGGGAATTTTGTGCTAATAATAGAATCAATTTTTATTTATCTTGTCCTCGTACGTCTTCACAAAATGGAAAAACAGAACACAAAATTCGTTCCATTAATAGCATTGTCCGAGCTTTATTAATTCATTCTTTTATACCCCCTTCTTGTTGGCATCATACTCTACAAATGACTACATATCTCCTTAACATACTTCCTATCAAAGGCTTGACGTATTCCTCTCCTCTTCATATCTTATATAATAAGACTCCTTCGTATTCCCATCTTAAGGTCTTTGTGTGTTTGTGTTATCCGCTATTTCAGTCCACCACCATTAACAAACTTCAGGCTCGGTCTACCCCTTGTTTGTTTCTGGGTTATCCGTCAAATCATCGTGGTTACTGCTTTGATTTATCGTATAATAAAATCATCATTAGCCGCCATGTTATTTTTGATGAATCCCGATTTCCGTTTGTTGAGGTAAATAGTTTTGTGCCTCGTTCGTATAATGTTTTGGATGATGGTATATCCCCGTATATTATTCACCATTTTTTGGTCGTGTCCCACACCCCAAATCCGCTAGCGGGCCCACTGCCCACCGGCCCCACTATTTCGTCACCGCCATTCTGATTCCCGCCATCGTGTCCAGCCGATTCTTGGGCGATTACCACCATTACCGCCAATGTTCCAGTCCCTGTTTCCAGTTACTAAGTTGGGCCAGCAGGCCCATTACTTGGTGGCCCATCCGTCTCAAGTCCCGATAATTCCCAAAATCCACCCAATTCTCCATTGAGTCATAGACCGGTCACTCGTAGTCAACGGGGTATTTTTAAATAAAAAATACATTTTAATTTACATTCTAATATTCTTAAATCCCTCTACCCCTTAACCCTGTGTCTGCTTTAAATGACCCGAATTGGAAAATTGCTATGACCGACGAATATAATGCTCTTATTGATAATAAGACGTGGGAGTTGGTGCCCCGTCCATCTAGTGTTAATATTATTCGGTCTATGTGGATTTTTGCTCATAAGGATAATTTTGATGGTTCTTTTGCAAGACATAAGGCTCGTTTGGTGGGTGATGGTAAGACTCAGCAAGTTGGTGTGGATTGTGGTAAGATATTTAGTCAAGCCGGCTACCATTCACACTGTGCTCATCTTGGCTTTTTCGAAAGCATGGCCCATTCATCAGTTAGATGTGAAGAATATTTTCTTACATGGTGATCTCAATGAGACAGTCTATATGTATCAGCCCTTAGGGTTTAGGGATCCCAAATATTCTCAACATGTCTGTTTGTTGAAAAAGTCCTTGTATGGGCTTAAGCAGTCCCCACGGGTTTGGTATAAGAGGTTTGCAGACTATATGTCGACTATTGGGTTCTCTCACAGCAGGTCTGATAATTCATTGTTCATATATCGTCGTGGTTCTTTTTTGGCTTATATACTATTATATGTGGATGATATTATCTTGACTGCCTCTTCTGATGCTTTACGCCAGTCTATCATGACAATGCTTAGTTCTGAGTTTGCTATGAAAGACTTGGGACCCTTGAGTTATTTTTTGGGCATTGCTGTCGTTCGTATCACAACGTAAGTATGCAACTGTGATCATTGAGCGAGCTGATATGTCCTCATGCAAGTCTACTTCTACTCCAGTTGATACTAAACCCAAGTTGGGTGTTGCGGCTGGCTCCCCTTACGAGGATCCGACCTGTTATCGCAGTCTTGCAGAGGCGCTTCAGTATCTTACTTTTACGAGACATGATATTATGCATGCTGTCCAACATGTGTGCTTGTTAATGCATGATTCCAGGGTTGAACACATGAATGCGCTCAAACGCATTATTCGATACATCCGGGGCACACTTGATTATGACTTGCATCTATATCCGTCTTCGACATCTACACTTGTCTCGTATACATATGCTGATTGGGGTGGTTGTCCGGATACCAGACGTTCCACGTCCGGGTATTGCATGTTTCTTGGGAATAACTTGGTCTCATGGTCTGCGAAGCATCAGTCGACATTGTCTCGCTCTAGTGCAGAGGCCGAGTATCGAGGGGTAGCCAATGTAGTCTCGGAATCCTGTTGGCTACGTAGTATTCTTTTAGAGTTTCATTGTCCTATTCAGAAAGCTACATTGGTTTATTGTGATAATGTTAGTGCTATCTATCTTTTTGGTAATCTAGTTCAGCAGCAGTGCACTAAACATATCGAGATGGACATTCACTTTGTTCGCGAAAAGGTAGCTCGTGGACACGTGCGCGTCTGTCATGCCCCTTCCAGGTATCAAATTGCAGACATCTTTATAAAAGGTCTTCCCTCGGTCATTTTTGAAGATTTAGGGACAGTCTCAGCGTACGAAGACCGCCCACTATGACTGCGGTGTGTGTGTTAAATATACATGATATACACTTACCGAAATAAGTGTATCACGTGGTGATTCTCGGTTGGCACATATTTAGCCGTGTAAGATTTTGTAATTATTTAGGGTAAATATTGTATTACTTAGTATTGTACACTTACCATAATTATAGGAGTCGTGTACTACTAGAATATGATTTTGGGATTAGAATAGGAATATGTTTTCTATTATGAAAAATTATATTTTGTATATATATTTTTTTATTAATGAGAATAATCAATAAATTATTTCTTTTATTTACAAAAAAAAATTGTATTTCGTCCTATTTACATAATATAATATTCAAAGAAGGAGAATCAATTGACTCGAGTCTTTTCTTCCTATTTGCAACTTATAGTTTGCGACGAAAGAGATTCAATTAAGCTCCATTGGTTTGGATGTGAAACGGATTGACTATTAATTAGTTTGGATGTGAAAATTGGTGTAAATGCATGAAATATAAAAGATCATTCATTATTTTGCTAATTATGGAGGACAAGTTGTGCCAAGGTATAATGATTGACCAACCCACGTAGCTACTTTATCTTTAATAGTCACCAAAACAAGTAGTGCTATCTTACTTATGGCAGAAGATTGAGTGAGCGAATCGATTATTAAACAAGCACATGCTAAAACTTGCTCTCTCCTTCACATAAAGTACTTTTTATTGAGCTTAAATTTTATATACCGACGGTAATACACAATCAAACCATTTGTTAAGTAACTGCATATATCTTTTGATGCATTAATTAATAATATGATAAATATAATGAAAACTTTTTATTAAACTAAGATTCAATAATGGTAACTTTTTATTAAACTAAGATTCAATAATGGTGTAAAGTAACTCTTTATAATATCAATATAAGATTTAAATTTTATTTTGAAATTGCTACACACTTCTTTTGAACGGAGGTCTATGGATAGGGATGACAACGGATCGGATCTGGACCGGATCCTACTAGATTCAGATTCAAATTCGTTTTTCATACCTGAATTCAGATCCGGATCCAGATCCGTCGGGTCCATAAAAATCATATCCAAATCCGGATCCATCGGATCCACCGGGTCCACGGATCGGATCTGGATTCACATGTAAAAAAATTTGCCTTGCTAAGATTTTTTTATTAAGCTGACAAACGATTTTACTTAGCTAACAGTTTATTGTGTTTCAATTTTGAAATGTTCATATGGGATATTTTGTTCGTTGTCTCGTTTTGATTGTGAGCTATTAATTGAAAATGTTGGACAATGACAATAGTTGTGGAAAATGCTGATTAGTATTTCTATAATGCAGAACTTGCATGTGCTTGGAATCTTCACAAATGAAGTGAATATAATTTTAACTACTTGTCTATGAAGATGTTAGTCATTCACTAATATAACATTGATTTTATTATCAAAGTTACCTCTTTATTTTTTGGTTTTTGAGTTAATGCCGGAATAAATTAAACTTGTTTTGAGAATTAAACTTGCAAGAATGTGCTTAGCAATTTTTAAAAAATACTTATAAAATTACATTCTAGGTTATGAATATATTTAATAAAAAACGGATCCATGGGTCGGATCTGGACCGGATACGGATCTCAAATACAAGATCCAGATCCAGATCCGATCCGGATCCGTCGGGTCCAAATTTTAAAGATCCATATCCTATAAAACGGATCTGAATCCGTCGGATCCGGATCCACCGGATCCGGATCAGATCCAGAATCCATTGCCATCTCTATCTATCGAAAACAATCTCTCTACATTCAAAAGGCAGGAGTAAGGTTGTGTATACATCACCCTCCCCACACTCCATTACTGGGTATGTTATTATTATTGCAATACACTCCCACATAAATGATAAAACCGCTCAAATGATCATGTGAATTTTTTTTTTGAATTTCACATGATCTATCTGGTGTTAGCATTGAGGTTGCGCTAAAATTGAATTCGCATAAAATTATTTAAAATTGGGCAATAAAATACTTTCTAGCAAACGTAACTCCATACCCAACGCTCAATCATGTAATGTTTGTTGTCATCACATTAAATAGTGTTTCTACTACTACTACTACTACTACTACTACTACTACTAGTGCGACTTTAGTACTTTGTTTGCTACACCGTCAAGAACCAAATCAACACTCACAAACATCAAACCAAGATGATATTGGTTAAGTTCATTTTATTCCGAATTCATTTAAAAGTCAGTGGTATATTGTCATAATACATATATGTTAGTAAATTTTAAACTCTATCATATTAACTATAATATTTCTCAATTATAAGAGTCGAAAAGTGATTACCTCTGAATTTTATCAAGAAAACTCTAATTATTACATTACATTACATGATCATTATTACATGCTGAATACCACTAATTTTGTGAAAACAAACATAATCCCGTTTACGACATGGATTACCAGGGTATCTAATCATGTTCGCTCCCCATGCTTTCGCACCTCAGCGTCGGTAGGGACCACATCTAATTCCACCAGCAGATTACACAAGTTAACAATTTTTTAGTCAGAACACATTCAATTATTAACCTTCAAATTAGGATCAACATCAACTCTAGCAACACCTTCTTCAGCCAATTTCGCCATTTTAATTTCGGACCTAGAGACGGACTTAGAATTTGTGACTAGTGCCCCTGGTTTGTGGCTATAAAATGCCGGGAAAAACATTTTGTACGGGTGTTTGAGCGGGAATCATTCCAAATCTGCCCAATATCAGTTACTTGGCCTTTGTTTACGAGGGTGTGAATTAAAATATTTACCGCATATTTGCTACTCTCTATGGACTCAATCTCGAGTGGACCACAAACATCCAAATAAATTAAATCTAGTTTATTCATTTTTCCATACTTTTCTTCAAAAAAGTAACTCTACTTTGCTTTCCAAACAAACAGTGATCATAAGGGTCTAGTGGAGTACCTTTGGCCGAAGGAATAAGAGATTTTCTTGTCAACTGCTGCAATCCTTTGTCAATGATATGAGCCAACCTTCGATGCCATAAGTTTGGTGAATTATCATCCTCAACAGTAATCGCTGAGCCATCACAGACATTCGCACGTGTCTTGTATAAAATGCAACACACACTTTCTCGAGCAACAACCAATGAATCATTGCACAACTTTTATTTTCCATTTTCGAAAAATTGACTATAACCCTCCTTATCCAAGACATGAGTGGATATCAAATTTAATCGTAAATCAGAAATATGGAGTACCTCATTTATGTTAGTGTGCACCCGAGATCCGTTTTTAGGCACACATCACCAATTTCAACGATCGTCAGTGTGTACCCGAAATACATTTTTAGCCACACATCACCAATTCCAACGATCGCTGCTCGAGGAGAATTGTCCATCCTTACGCCAAAGTCAATAGTCTTGTAGGTCGTGAGAGTTCCTTCTAAGGAACACAGTGATATGAGGCTGCTTAATCCATCGCTCATTCAACATTCGAGTCACCAACATGATTGCATTCACATGTTGTTAGTACCACGTCTTCAATCATCGTCACCACAACCTTAGTATTTTGATCCGCGATGTTTTAATTATTTCGTTCTTGCTCTAAGAGCTTACATAACCTTTTTCTGTGGCCAGGCTTGCCACAATGGTAGCACTTCCTTCCGTCTCTTGATTTTTCACGATCACTTGATCCTTGAGAGTTCTGCTCCGACCTCGATTTTCGATGAGAAATGCTTGTCCATTGTGATGGCCAAGCTCTTTTCTCCTCATTTCTTCATTTTGAATACAATTCATCACAATTTCTAAGGATAACGTTTCTTCCGGGGCAAAAGTTTGCTTAGGGATACTACAAGAGTTCCAGTAAAAATATGTAAATGATCAGTAAATTTTACTTATATGTAAATGATCAGCAAAAATAAATATTGGATACTTTAATTATCGCATCTATTCAAAATTAATATCCATCCTCTGAAATAATATTCACAGTATGTATTAGCAAGAATAATAGAGAAACAATAATGACACCGAGAATTTTACATGAAAACTCTTTTGAATTATGGAAAAAATTACAGACCGAGAGAAGCAACTTATATCACTATAATGAAAAATTTTACATTGTGTAATCACAAGTATAAATATTCAAAATACCACTACACACAAAAGAAATAAACCCTCTTTTAATTTTTTTTACCTCAGTACAATATTGCTCACACTCTCTAATTTTTTTGTATGTGATACCTCACTTTTCTTTTGTTTCATACTTGTGTCGTCAATGATATAATCAAATGATATAGATTTCAAAGCCAATTTTAACAAATATGGCTACTAAATTTTTCAACAAATGTAACTGCCAAACTTTGCCACTAGATAAAATTTGATCGGTTACCAACTTTGTTAAAAAGTTTGTCCAATTAGGAGTTAGACTCCCCACTTTTTCCGTGTGTTCAATTGTTAAAATTACTTGAGTTGAATTTCAAACGTTAAAAAATGACTTTAATTAGATCGAAAAATGACGATATTTTTCTTTATTTAATAATAACAATTTATCTTTATTTTTCATTTAACAAAATGCTTTATAAATTTATAACTATTTTAAATCACAAATTTTAAAAATTTATGATTTATTTTAAATTCGTATTTAGAGAGCAAGACATAAATTATTTATTTTTACATGCATTCAGAGATCATGACATAAATTAAAAAGAGAGGAAAAATAAATTGAAACTCCAAGATATTGACTATTTTTAAAACTGAAAAAGACTTGTAAATTTTACCAGAAACCCCACACTTATTATTATATCACATGATCAACTTTACATGTTAAATTACACTAGTTATCAATTTTTCAATCACAAAATTCAATTATTAACCTTCAAATTAGGATCAACATAAACTCTAGCAACACCTTCTTCAGCCAATTTTGGCACTTCAATTTCACCCACCACAACTCCACTTAATTCTTCATCTTTCATCACTTTCTCTTCTGTTTGTTCATCCACATAATTCGGATCCTTTTCGTCCAATGCGGGTGGGGCCGGGTCCAATTTATAACCCGCTTCCTTATGGGGTCCTTCCCACGTGTACTTTCCACCGTGTCCTTTCTTCGGATCGTGCTTTAACGGTAACCCATTAGCTGGATGCCGTTCCAATCTCTGGACACCTTTTTCCGTTAATTTTTTCTCAATGTACTTAACGGTGTCCACGTTTTTCGTATCTAGTTCCAATTTTTCAACGTGCTTTTTTCCTGCTGTTGCAAAAAAAAATTCAAAATTGATTAAAATCTACTGTAATAATTAAAATCTATAGGAATAAATTTTTCTAATTCCTAGCTAAACCAGATTTTGTACTACTCCTTCCGTATCAATTTAAGTGTATTAATTTAATTTGACATAAAATTTTAAAAATAAAGAGAAACTTTTAAATCTTGTGATCTTAAATTAAAGATGTGTGTGTTATTTTAAATCTTGTGAACTTAAACTTACTTTAGAATTGAAAATCTTTTATTAAATATATGAAGAGATGGACATAACAAAAAATATAAGATACTTAAATTGGGACGAAAGAAATATTATAAGTAAGAACGTTGCCAGCTATTTTCATATAACAAAAAAATAATAGAAAAGTGGAGAGTATTGTGGTGAATTGTAAAGAACATTTTGGAAATTATTTGAGTTTGTGAATATATTATTTTCATTACCTTCTTCATTTGCTCTGCACTCTGTTTTGATTGTCACTTTGCCATTGTTTTCCTGCATAACTGGCTTCATTTTTTCTGGTGAATTAATTCGATATGATAAAATGAATACTATTTGTCAACTTTTTTTTCTTGAGAATCAGCTGATTTTTCTTAATTGGTGAGGTTGATGATAGTCGATGATTTAATTGGGTATATATAATTTTGTGTTGATTAGATGTCGAAAAAATAAATAGATGTTGGAAGGTGCTGGAGAAGCTAGAAGGTTCTGGTGGCGACCTTACGTGGGAGTTTCTGGAAACGACTGTGGCTAATACTTGTAGAGAAGACAGAAAAGGAAAAAGTTTTAGATTTTTATAGAAACTTCCAAAAAAAAAAACTCACTTGGTATGATATTTTTGAAATTTAATTAATTTGAATTCATGGCGAGAAGTCTTGATGGTTAGAGCGGTTCTTACTAAGAATATTTTTCTTGTCAAAATTCGAATACATGATCTTTAATTAAAAATATTCTATAAATGATGATAAATTTACGTTATTGAACTATCTCTCATATCATCCGATAATAGATAGTATAACTCTTTCTCTTTCTAGTCTCCTTTTAAAGAAGAGATCTTCGCATTTTGTAATTGGTAGGCCGAGCTTTCTTTGTATCAGCTTGACAAATGGCTTTATTAGATTTTTAAGTTGGAAATTTATTAGATTGTTGAGTTGCTTCGGACACCTAGCCGTATGAGTGAATAAAAATTAGACTATGAACTTATTCCCTAAAAAGGTGAAAACATTAAAAACAATTTTTTCTTTTCTTGCTGTTTTTCTTTTTCTTTTCACCCTTTTCAAGATACCACGATAGATCTAGTATATAACAGCTTGAAGAAAAATGTAAATTTCTCGGAACAACAAAATAAAAATTTAGATTTTATTGATAATTGATAACTGCTAGCATCTTGAAAACCATCACATCAAAAAGTACTAGTACGTACTAGTAAGAAATGATTTACTTATGTTATGCAGGAAAACCAGTAACCTTCTTCATAGAATAGTAATTAGAGTCCTAATAATAGTAATCACAGTCATTAGAGTTATAATTGAAAATATATATATCCTAGAGACAATCTATATTAGGAACATAATGTACTTAAACACATTCGTATTATTAATAAGATTAATATTTATGGCATTTGTAATTATTGAATTATTATTTGATTGTTTGTAATTACTCATTAATGTGCATCCCTTGAGCTTACGTTGTCATTAATAGAGTGAGATATTGATGATAGGGTGTATCTCTAAAATAACCTCGATTAATGATCATCGAGAATGGGATATCGATGATATATTATAAGTCGACATGTGGTCTACATCACATTCTTGGAGAATGTAGTATGTCTCAGTATGTCTCACATGCTACGAGTAATGATTACTCGTGATGGACACATGGATACTTTTGGAAAGTATTGGTATACCCTGCTGATAAGCTATTTGTTATACATGTCTAAAGTGTTATCAGCATATGGGAGAAAAAGGTCATTTGATTTGAGGTCAATACACACCTTTTTTACAGAGTAATGTACTTTGACCCTGTCCTAAGCTTAAACTCCTTATAGGATAAGACGCGGCTTGTGTTGGGTGCATTATGATGTAAACTAAGGTGGTAGTTGAGCCAAGAATATGATTCATTCCTCGATTGGATATTCGAGAGAGCACTCAACTTCTCAGTGATATTAGGTCGACCAAGTCATTGGCCAATGCAAGAGACATATTTAGAATATGGTCTAGTTGTCGACTAAAATAGATGAGATAAAGTGATCAAGCCATTTGGATAGACACATGACAAATCCTAAGCTTGATCGAGTGTGTCGCGAATGAAAGGAATTTATCATCTCATATAAAGGTTATGTTTGATGGATTCATGTAAACGTACTTCACATATTGAGTTCGTCGTACGACGCAGTCTAGGAGTTCCGTATAGACCTTAATTGGATTAGTGTCAATATGTGAAGGCCTGTAGGTTACACTATGTCGATTGTCTCTTCAATCTAAGGGTGTATTGAAAAATTATTAAATATTCGATTTGGAATTGAGATGTTTAAATTAGTAATAACTATGATATAATTTCTATTAGATGGAAATTATTTAATTAAATCAAAATTGGATTTTGGATTTAATGTGCTGAATATATATATTAAACGAAAACGGGAAACGTTATTTGACGTAAGGCGCCGACCCGACAGTGGGCCCAGTCAGACTGGCCCACTGCACCTTGGTTTTGGGCCAGGCTTAGATCCCAACCCTAATATGAAGTTTGCCCTAATCTCTGCTATATATACAACACCAACCATTGTTAATTATACACGAATTCTCATAACAATTCTAGACTTAGAGTCTAGGACAAAAACTCTCTCAAACCTCTGCCAAGATCTCCTGGCTTTCTTGACAGAGGAATACATTTTAGCAAGGTGCTTGCAATAGAAGGGAACAATCGCGTGTTCACCCTACGTAAAAGATTCCAGATTTTATAACCCGTAAGTTTTTTTTTAAGTTTTACTTTACAGGTTTTGATTGTCATATAACCATACCAGAAACGAGGAATTGTTGGGGTAAATAAATAAAATTTTAAACTTTCGCTGCACTTTACTTATACGTTTTGAACCCAACAAAACCCTACAATAATATTCTGCTGCCCGAACTACTTTAGCATAGTAATTTCAATCAGGGTGAGAGTCTATTATCGCAAGTTGTCCAAAGGTATGTTCTTTCACATATGTTGGAACATCATTTGCATAAGTTAACCCCTCCAGGAACTCCTTCATTTCTCCCTTAGAACCTATTAAAAGAAATCATAAGTCAATAATTACATAAACTGACATTGTGAAGAACTTTGAAATATAAAATTCATAAGTCTAACATTTAATTTATATACGTCGACAGTATGAGAACTCTAATATAGTTCTAATTTATGTTATAATCTGCCAATAAAATAATATTTACACCATAATGATGGTAATTTGACAAGGTGAACAACAAGTTATCACATTATTTCGTTGTAGGTCAAATTGTACTTTATATTATTAACTTGAAAAAAATGTATCTACAGGAATTGGGTTATTCATCTTGTTTCAGGGTAACTAATCGTACTGGTCATGATCACGAGTTATTTATCTGGACATAATTAACTTTTGTGTAATGTAATAGTGTAATAAACGGTTACGATATAAAAATTGAATTTCAATGGGTCAAAATTATCAAGGACTAGTAGATTGTTACCAAGAAATGAGTCTTCGCCATTTGTAACTTTGTAAGCAGGAGGAAAAACAGCTGTATTAGGCTGCAAATCAAACAAGACTTAGCAATTAGTCTGACTTATTAAATTAAAGAATATCTTATACTTTTAGTAAAATAATTGCAAATCAATTAAAATCTACGGGGTAAAGTAGTGCAGTGTGGGGTTCATCATCAATCATCAATCATAAGTGTATCGGATTCTGAAAATCTTCCACCACGAGAAGGACGAATATTTTCCCATATTTTCTTCAGCTGCTTCAAGAATATTGGCTTATCCTACTTTCCAGAGTTGAAAAATTGTTCTCAATACATTTCTTTTGATCCTAAGAAATAAATTAAGCAAATCTCAATGATAATACAATGTTTAGAATGAATCTAATTTGCAAACATATCGAGATGGATATTCACTTTGTTTGCGAAAAGATAGCTCGTGGACAAGTATGTGTCTTGCATGTCCCTTCAAGGTACCAAATTTCAGACATCTTTACTAAGGGTCTTCCCTTACTTCTGTTTGAAGATTTTAGGACAGTCTCATCGTACGACAACCGCCCGCTATGACTGCGGGGTGTGACAGAAGCCGTTATATACATGGACAAAGTCGTGTATATCAAAGGAACGGATTGTGTATATTAAACTTATCATAGCTTTAGAATTCTTGTACAAGTGTAATTATGGTATTAGTCTTGTATTAGGAAAAACTATTAGAATTATAGTAGGAAAATGTAGATTTATTTTTCATATTTAGATATTATATATTTATATATATACATCTTTCATTAATGAAAATAATCAATGAGATTATTCTCTTTCACTATATATAGAACAATTACGTCAAAGTAGTACTCCTAGTATATTATCACTAGTGTCTTTTTCTCAAAAATTAAATATGGCAAAAAAGCTTTCAAACCTGAAGTTGAAGAACATCGTTTCTGATGACTATAGCAGTGATGACGAAGATAAAAATGTCACTAGAAAATTAGATTTGGACCTTACGTTAGAGAAATTGAACCTTGGGCCAAAAAAGAAACTTCTTGTGCTTAATCTTAGTGGATTGTTGGTTCATAGGGTGCATCGTCGAGACAGGTTCAATGTCCAAAGCTACAAACCAGACTTGATTTGTGGAAATTTCTCAGGTTTGTGAGTGTACCTTCTTATATGTTGAAATTATAAAGTCACCTAGATGTTGAGAAATATGAATAAGTAACTACACGAAGAGGTAAGGGATCAACATCTACCATATATACATAAAAAATAATTTTAACTTTATATATGTAGTGTAATTTTTCGTCGAGGAGGTTCGGATGAACCCTGGAGCCTACCTAACTCTGCCTGACTTAGATGATCATAAGCCATTGGCAGAGGTAAGAATTTCATAAAAGGGATATATTCAAAACAGTCTATTGTGTTTAGAGGATTCAATAATTAAATAGATTTATATGTAAGGCAGATTAAGGCAATCTGATTTAACATTGTTATTTATTCTAATCCAATCGAGGTGGTTTTCGTGTTTACCAGCATGTAGATGTTCTATTATTCTGATCCAATCGGCCCTTGTAACAGTTGCTGATGATCACAAAACAACATTGAGATTGGAAGTGAAAAAGTCAATACCCACGTGTAAATTAGTTAGGTTTGGCCTTTTTTTTTTTTTACCTTAATGACATATCTGGGCAGTGGGCTTAAATGGTAATCCCAAATATGATGTTAAAAAATAAAAACTATGACAAAGTTAAAGAAAACTATATGAATGATATTATAATAAAAATTATATGTGTAATATCGGGTTGATTTTTTTTTTAGTTAATATCAAGCCAAATCACTTATAGTCGGATTTCTTTTTAAATACCAAACCACCAGTTGAGGTCTTTTTTCCGGTTTGATGCGGTTTGTGGTTTGGTTTTGTTCACCCTACTTGTGATCATCTTTTCTTCGTGTATTAAAGAAGGCCTCTTTAGGCTACTTTCTTGATCTCCGCTAGACTCTGTTGTAATAGTTTGATAAGCTAAACCAACAAGAGATGTTACATTCTATCTTTTGCTTCGAGCTCGGCCAAGAGTGAGCTTCTTGATAGTCTCTTTCTTCATAGAAATAGAACTCTAACTATCAAATTGATATGGTCCCCTCGAGATATATGAGATAGTTGTCAGCAAGGTAGGTCCACTATAAAGTCTAGTGGCCAGAAAGTCTTTTATGAACAAAGTAAGCCGACTAAAAAAAATTCATTACCGACTTTTGTTGCCGAGTTGAGGTTTCTTGGTTGGTATTAGGTTCTAAAAGAGTTTTCTTCGATCAAGCAGTTTTTCTATCTTTTTGTTTTTATGTCTAAGGCAATGGTTTTTTGTTGATCGAGATGGATTGATCTTCTTTATTTACATGATATATCATTGAAGGAGATTCAGTTGATATATATTGAAATATGATACGTTGCTTTAGTAATCTGTAAAATAAGGGAAGTAAAGTACTAATAGTGTGGAGTGAAATGTGATACATTCATTTCGTTTTTGTAGTGATTATTTTTATTTGTTCACCTTATGTGACGATGCCTTCGTCAATGCGCTTTCAAGAGCCCTTTTTGCGATCAATTTTTGAAGTTTTGCCTTGAAAGATTTGAAGTCGGGCTATGGTCGTCTGCCATGGAGTTAGTATTCGTAAATTGAATTGGTTTAAACCTAGTGATTTAATTAATTAATCTATTGAAACTACATTTTTATTATAATTTTAATTTGCTTTTCGCCCATTTTTTATAGGAGAAACATGGACGCTATTTTAGATAACATCATGGTTGGACTTCGAAGAAAGTTGTTATTTGTATGGGTAAGTTTCTTTAATTTAAACTACTAAGAAATTATTTTGCTTATTGAGGTTAAATTTGAGAAAACAAACCGTATTTAATTATGAACGTTTGCTCGGTAGCCGACGCTTTTAATTCGTTCTTGGTAGAGTGGGAGCCTTCCTAATCTTTATATTTTATGCTTTTTAAATAAGATTTTCTTCGCATAATGGCTAATCATTTTTTATCAATGGAAAAGTTCTTATAATCTTAAATTCATATGCTGAGGGCATCCCCAACTAGGAGGGGATTTAGTGACATTTCCTATTATATGTCTTGTGTTTCTAACGTAAGTTGTTTAATGATTGGCATGTTGAATTCATAATATGATGGGTTGATTTGAGATTTAATTGGGTATGTTATTGTTGTTGTTGGTTTAGACTTTAGATTAATCTTAACTGGATGATGACACATCAATGAGAAGTTAATTCGATAAGTTTGACGACCCTTTCTCATTTTATTATTTTATATTGGAAAGAGTAACAAATCCAATTTTATTTTGTAGGATCAACAAAAATGTGTTGACAGTGGCTTTAAGTGCTTGGAGAAAAAGGAGAAGCCCATTTTCTTGAAGCCAATGAAAAAAATATGGGAAAACAAGTATGATCTCCTTCCTTTTCGTGGTGGAAAGTTTTCAGAATCGAACACACTTATGATTGATGATGAACCCCACATAGCTCTAATAAATCCTGTAAGTTTTGCAATTCAGTGGATATATATATATGTATAGAAGAAATCTTTTTATTGAGACTAACTTATAGTTCTTGTTTGATTTAATTTGCAGCCTAATACTGCGGTTTTCCCTCCAATTTTCAAAGTTGGAAATGGCAAAGATACTTTTCTTGGTAACAAACATATACTAATCCTTGATATTCACTAATTGGATTTAGCTTCTATAATAGGAATTTTTAAAATGAACGCTCGCATATGTATAATATACATAAATTATACAAAATTAGTGTATAATTTATGTGTATTTCGCTAGCAGACGTAATTATTTGTATCCGACCAGCCAAATGTGTAGCTTGCGGCCATGATAAGTAGATTGCTTGTTGTGTAAATCTTTTTACATTGTCGATGTATCTAATATAAATCTGATCTGATTAATTTATATGTTGATATAGGTCCCAAGGGTGATATGCAGAAGTTTCTAGATGGTCTTGTTGATGCAGATGATGTTCCAACTTATGTGAAAGAACATCCCTTAATTGGACAACCTGCGATAACAGCCTCTCATCGTGATTGGGATTACTATGCTAAGATAATCCGTTTTGTTGGCATAAAAAAAGAAGCATCTGAAGTTTAAGTCATTTGAGATTTTACTTGCCTGTGGGCTACAAATGATAAACTATAGTAATTATTAGTATGTTTAATGTTTTCAAGTACGATATTTTCACAATGTGAATGGTCTATTACTTAGTAAGTACTATTATTACTACAATATGTGACTTGTGAGGAATGGTTCCTTGACAAACCGTGCAGTTCCTATGCAAATATAAATATCTTTACTGTTTACAATTTTTTTTCCTTTAGTGTTTTCAAATATTATTCGTTTCGTTTCAATTTATGTGATAGTTTGAATCCATATAGATTAAGAAAGAAATAAGACTTTTTAAATTCGTAGTTTTAAATATGCCATAACTTATGTTTGTGAAAGAAATAATTCATTGATTATTTTCATTGATTGAAATAGTATATATACAATTTACATGTTTTCATAATAGTATAATTCTATTTCTATTCTACTCCTAAAACCTTATTCTACTTGGACACTAACTATACAATTATGGTAAGTATATAATACTAATTATTCTCAAATACTACCTAAACTAATATACAAAATCCGAAATATACATATGATATATTGTATATCATATGTATATTTAACACACACCCGCAGTCATAGCGGGCAATCTTCTAACGCTGAAACTGTCCCTAAAATATTAAAAAAAGACCGAGGGAAGACCATTTGTAAAGATGTCTGCAATTTGATACATGTAAGGGACATGACAAACGCGTACTTGACCACGAGCAACTTTTTCGAGAACAAAGTGAATGTCCATCTCGATATGTTTAGTGTGCTGGTGCTGAACCGGATTACCATAAAGGTAGATGGCACTAACATTATCACAATAAACCAAGGTCGCTTTCTGAATAGGACATTGAAGCTCTAACAGTAAACTGCGTAACCAACATGATTCAGAGACCACATTAGCTACCCCTCGATACTCGGTCTCCGCACTGGAACGGGATAAAGTCGACTGACGCTTCGCAGGCCATGAGACCAAGTTATTACCAAGAAACATACAATAGCCAGATGTAGACCGGCTGGTGTCCGGACAGCCACCCCAATCAGCATCCGTATATGAGACAAGTGCTGACGTCGACGAAGGATACAAATGCAAGCCTTAGTCAAGTGTACCCTGAATATACCGAATGATGCGTTTGAGCGCATTCTTGTGCTCAACTCTGGGATCATGCATAAACAAACACACCTGTTGTACATCATTCGTAATATCTGGGCTGGTCTTTTCGAGGTCACGTGTCAAATTTGATTTTTTGAAAATCGGTCATTTGAGTTGTTAACGGCAAGTGGATGGATGAACCATTTCGGTCATGATAAATGAGTCCAACTATTAACAAGTGACACAAATAAACCATTTCGAAAAGTTAGATGAGATATTTGAGCTTTTTAGAATGCAAGGGAAAATGAGATAATTTACTTTAACATTAACGATACTCTATCTTTTCTTAATTAATTTTTTCTAGGATACAATATGCGGTGATTTTTAACTTTTAACCCAGCTTAATTATATTATTAAAAAATCAAAACTTAAAAAGAATTCCTCAGGCAAAACTTCTGTTACTTATCAGGCACGAGTTCTAATTATACAAGTATAAATTTGCCTATTAAGCAGAAATTCAGAACATTTTATTAAGTTTGTAATGTGTTACCTGTTGAGAAGAATTTTATCCGATCCGTTAATTGTTCTTTAGGTTGATTGCTACTGATTTGGTTGGGGTTATGAATTATGATGATCACAGTAGACTGCCAGAAACATACTCAACTTCTATTTTCTTGTTCGTATTGCAAGGGTGATTGAACAAACTTCTACCTTTAAAATTTTGAGTACATAATTTTTTATTTTCAATTTGGTATTCGATATTCGAATTGAGGTCATATAAATACTCATATGCTACTTTCTTGTTCCTCTTGGAAGGATAGTTATAGTAATGTGGACAACTAATCTCAAGTAGGAAGAGTTTGTATTCGTCTCATATTATTGAATGAGAAATAGGATAAATATACACTCTCGTCGTTTCATATTATTTGTTCACTTTTTCCTTTACACGCATTTTCAGAATTTATATATAAAAGTTTATTTTTACTGTATTATTTTTATCTCTCCAATTAATTGCACTTTAATCAATGTTGATAACTTCAAAAAGTAATTAATATTAAGGATAAAATAGGAAAAACTTAATTAATCCTATCTTGATTTTGTAAATGGATAAGTATTTTTAGACAGATACTAATTGTAATGTGGACAACTAATATGGGACGGATATAAAATTTATATATCTAAAAATACGTAAAAATTAATATAAATCACAATAATTAATAATTTAAAATATTTAAAAGATATATAAAAATATTGCGATCAAACAATAACTTTGTTCATATTTGTATTGGACCAGAACCTGATAAACATTCATCTGCTATTTTCTTGTTCCCATTGGAAGGTTGACTGAACAAACTTTTGCCTTTCCAATTTTGAGCCTTGGAAATCATAAATACTTAATAGACATGCCTTAATTATAGAATTTAAGGGGTTTTCACCATTAATTAATAAACCTTAACTAACACTATAATTATATAATAATCACCATGGCTTTTTCATATCTGTCTAAGTAGTATTATCACTAAAGTCTTTACTTCAAAAATCAAGTATGGCAAGAAATGTTCTTATCATGAAATGGAAGAACGTTATTGTTAATTCTGATAATGATACCACCAGTGATTATGAAGATGAAAAGAACACTGCTGAAAAAGAATTGGACCTTCCATTAGAGAAATTAAACCTCGGGCGCCAAAAAAAACTTATTGTGCTTAATCTTGGTGGATTGTTGGTTCATAGGGTGCATCGTCGACACAGGTTCAATGTCCAAAGCTACCAACCAGACTTGATTTGTGGAAATTTCTCAGGTTTGTGCGTGTACTTTTTTTATATGTTGAAATTATAAAGTCACCTAGATGTTTAGAAATATGAAGAAGTAACTACACGAAGAGGTAAGGGGTCAACATCTACCATATATACATAAAAAATAATTTTAACTTTGTATATGTAGTGTAATTTTTAAATCGAGGGGTTCGGATGAACCCTGGAGTTTACCTAACTCTGCCTGACTTAGATGATCATAAGCCATTGGCAGAGGTAAGAATTTCATAAAAGGGATATATTCAAAACAGTCTATTGTGTTTAGAGGATTCAATAATTAAATAGATTTATATGTAAGGCAGACTAAGGCAATCTGATTTGACATTGTTATTTATTCTGATCCAATCGAGGTGGTTTTCGTGTTTACCAGCATGTAGATGTTCTATATTCTTATGATCAGAGTCTTTTCGGCCCTTGTAACAGTTGCTGATGATCACAAAACAACATTGAGCTTGGAAGTGAAAACGTCAATACCCACGTGTAAATTAGTTAGGTTTGGGCTTTTTTTTTACCTTAATGACATATATGGGCAGTGGGCTTAAATGGTAATCCCAAATATGATGTGAAAAAATAAAAACTATGACAAAGTTAAAGAAAACTATATGAATGATATTATAATAAAAATTATATATATAATATCGGGTTGACTTTTTGTTAATATCAAGCCAAATCACTTATAGTCGGATTTCTTTTTAAATACCAAACCACCGCTTGGGGTCTTTTTCCGGTTTGACTCGGTTTATGCGGTTTGTGGTTTGGTTTTGTTCACCCTACTTGTGATCATCTTTTCTTCGTGTATTAAAGAAGGCCTCTTTAGGCTACTTTCTTGATCTCCGCTAGACTCTGTTGTAATAGTTTGATAAGCTAAACCAACAAGAGATGTTACATTCTATCTTTTGCTTCGAGCATGGCCAAGAGTGAGCTTCTTGATAGTCTCTTTCTTCATAGAAATAGAACTCTAACTATCAAATTGATATGGTCCCCTCGAGATATATGAGATAGTTGTCAGCAAGGTAGGTCCACTATAAAGTCTAGTGGCCAGAAAGTCTTTTATGAACAAAGTAAGCCGACTAAAAAAAATTCATTACCGACTTTTGTTGCCGAGTTGAGGTTTCTTGGTTGGTATTAGGTACTAAAAGAGTTTTCTTCGATCAAGCAGTTTTTCTATCTTTTGTTTTTATGTCTAAGGCAATGGTTTTTTGTTGATCGAGATGGATTGATCTTCTTTATTTCCATGATATATCATTGAAGGAGATTCAGTTGATATATATTGAAATATGATACGTTGCTTTAGTAATCTGTAAAATAAGGGAAGTAAAGTACTAATAGTGTGGAGTGAAATGTGATACATTCATTTCGCTTTTGTAGTGATTATTTTTATTTGTTCACCTTATGTGACGATGCCTTCTTCAATGCGCTTTTCAAGAGACCTTTTGCGATCAATTTTTGAAGTTTTGCCTTGAAAGATTTGAAGTCGGGCTATGGTCGCTCTGCCATGGAGTTAGTATTCGTAAATTGAATTGGTTTAAACCTAGTGATTTAATTAATTAATCTATTGAAACTACATTTTTATTATAATTTTAATTTGCCTTTCGCCCATTTTTTATAGGAGAAACATGGACGCTATTTTAGATAACGTCATGGTTGGACTTCGAAGAAAGTTGTTATTTGTATGGGTAAGTTTCTTTAATTTAAACTACTAAGAAATTATTTTGCTTATTGAGGTTAAATTTGAGAAAACAAACCGTATTTAATTATGAACGTTTGCTCGATAGCCGACGCTCTTAATTCGTTCTTGGTAGAGTGGGAGCCTTCCTAATCTTTATATTTTATGCTTTTTAAATAAGATTTTCTTCGCATAATGGCTAATCATTTTTTATCAATGGAAAAGTTCTTATAATCTTAAATTCATATGCTGAGGGCATCCCCAACTAGCAGGGGATTTAGTGACATTTCCTATTATATGTCTTGTGTTTCTAACGTAAGTTGTTTAATGATTGGCATGTTGAATTCATAATATGATGGGTTGGTTTGAGATTTAATTGGGTATGTTATTATTGTTGTTGGTTTAGACTTTAGATTAATCTTAACTGGATGATGATACATCAATGAGAAGTTAATTTGATAAGTTTGTGACCCTTTCTTAATTTATTATTTTATATTGGAAAGAGTAACAAATCCAATTTTATTTTGTAGGATCAACAAAAATGTGTTGACAGTGGCTTTAAGTGCTTGGAGAAAAAGGAGAAGCCCATTTTCTTGAAGCCAATGAAAAAAATATGGGAAAACAAGTATGATCTCCTTCCTTTTCGTGGTGGAAAGTTTTCAGAATCGAACACACTTATGATTGATGATGAACCCCACATAGCTCTAATAAATCCTGTAAGTTTTGCAATTCAGTGGATATATATATATATATATATATATATATATATATGTATAGAAGAAATCTTTTTATTGAGACTAACTTATAGTTCTTGTTTGATTTAATTTCGAGCCTAATTGTCAGGTTTTCCCTCCAATTTTTAATATTGGAAATGGCAAAGATACTTTTCTTGGTAACAAACATATACTAATCCTTGATATTCACTAATTGGATTTAGCTTCTATAATAGGGATTTTTAAAATGAACGCTCGCATATGTATAATATACATAAATTATACAAAATTAGTGTATAATTTATGTGTATTTCGCTAGCAGACGTAATTATTTGTATCCGACCAGCCAAATGTGTAGCTTATGACCATGATAAGTAGATTGCTTGTTGTGTAAATCTTTTACATTGTCGATGTATCTAATATAAATCTGATCTGATTAATTTATATGTTGATATAGGTCCCAAGGGTGATATGCAGAAGTTTCTAGATGGTCTTGTTGATGCAGATGATGTTCCAACTTATGTGAAAGAACATCCCTTAATTGGACAACCTGCGATAACAGCCTCTCATCGTGATTGGGATTACTATGCTAAGATAATCCGTTTTGTTGGCATATAAAAAGAAGCATCTGAAGTTTAAGTCATTTGAGATTTTACTTGCCTGTGGGCTACAAATGATATACTATAGTAATTATTAGTATGTTTAATGTTTTCAAGTACGATATTTTCACAATGTGAATGGTCTATTACTTAGTAAGTACTATTTTTACTACAATATGTGACTTGTGAGGAATGGTTCCTTGACAAACCGTGCAGTTCCTATGCAAATATAAATATCTTTACTGTTTACAATTTTTTTTCCTTTAGTGTTTTCAAATATTATTCGTTTCGTTTCAATTTATGTGATAGTTTGAATCCATATAGATTAAGAAAGAAATAAGACTTTTTAAATTCGTAGTTTTAAATATGCCATAACTTATGTTTGTGAAAGAAATAATTCATTGATTATTTTCATTGATTGAAATAGTATATATACAATTTACATGTTTTCATAATAGTATAATTCTATTTCTATTCTACTCCTAAAACCTTATTCTACTTGGAAACTAACTATACAATTATGGTAAGTATATAATACTAATTACACTCAAATACTATCTAAACTAATATACAAAATCCGAAATATACATATGATATATTGTATACCATATGTATATTTAACACACACCCGCAGTCATAGCTGGCGATTTTCGAACGCTGAGACTGTCCATAAAATCTTAAAAAAGGACCGAGGGAAGACCCTTTGTAAAAATGTCTGCAATTTGATACCTGTAAGGGACATGACAGACGCGTACTTGACCATGAGCAACCTTTTCGCGAACAAAGTGAATGTCTATCTCGATATGTTTAGTGCGCTGGTGCTGAACCGGATTACCATAAAGGTAGATGGCACTAACATTATCACAATAAACCAAGGTCGCTTTCTGAATAGGACATTGAAGCTCTAACAGTAAACTGCGTAACCAACATGATTCAGAGACCACATTAGCTACCCCTCGATACTCGGTCTCCGCACTGGAACGGGATAAAGTCGACTGACGCTTCGCAGGCCATGAGACCAAGTTATTACCAAGAAACATACAATAGCCAGATGTAGACCGTCTGGTGTCCGGACAGCCACCCCAATCAGCATCCGTATATGAGACAAGTGCTGACGTCGACGAAGGATATAAATGCAAGCCTTAGTCAAGTGTACCCTGAATATACCGAATGATGCGTTTGAGCGCATTCTTGTGCTCAACTCTGGGATCATGCATAAACAAACACACCTGTTGTACATCATTCGTAATATCTGGGCTGGTCTTTTCGAGGTCACGTGTCAAATTTGATTTTTGAAAATCAGTCATTTGAGTTGTTAACGGCAAGTGGATGGATGAACCATTTCGGTCATGATAAATGAGTCCAACTATTAACAAGTGACACAAATAAACCATTTCGAAAAGTTAGATGAGATATTTGAGCTTTTTAGAATGCAAGGGAAAATGAGATAATTTACTTTAACATTAACGATACTCTATCTTTTCTTAATTAATTTTTTTTCTAGGATACAATATGCGGTGATTTTTAACTTTTAACCCAGCTTAATTATATTATTAAAAAAATCAAAACTTAAAAAGAATTCCTCGGGCAAAACTTCTGTTACTTATCAGGCACGAGTTCTAATTATACAAGTATAAATTTGCCTATTAAGCAGAAATTCAGAACATTTTATTAAGTTTGTAATGTGTTACCTGTTGAGAAGAATTTTATCCGATCCGTTAATTGTTCTTTAGGTTGATTGCTACTGATTTGGTTGGGGTTATGAATTATGATGATCACAGTAGACTGCCAGAAACATACTCAACTTCTATTTTCTTGTTCGTATTGCAAGGGTGATTGAACAAACTTCTACCTTTAAAATTTTGAGTACATAATTTTTATTTTCAATTTGGTATTCGATATTCGAATTGAGGTCATATAAATACTCATATGCTACTTTCTTGTTCCTCTTGGAAGGATAGTTATAGTAATGTGGACAACTAATCTCAAGTAGGAAGAGTTTGTATTCGTCTCATATTATTGAATGAGAAATAGGATAAATATACACTCTCGTCGTTTCATATTATTTGTTCACTTTTTCCTTTACACGCATTTTCAGAATTTATATATAAAAGTTTATTTTTACTGTATTATTTTTATCTCTCCAATTAATTGCACTTTAATCAATGTTGATAACTTCAAAAGTAATTAATATTAAGGATAAAATAGGAAAAACTTAATTAATCCTATCTTGATTTTGTAAATGGATAAGTATTTTTAGACAGATACTAATTGTAATGTGGACAACTAATATGGGACGGATATAAAATTTATATATCTAAAAATACGTAAAAATTAATATAAATCACAATAATTAATAATTTAAAATATTTAAAAGATATATAAAAATATTGCGATCAAACAATAACTTTGTTCATATTTGTATTGGACCAGAACCTGATAAACATTCATCTGCTATTTTCTTGTTCCCATTGGAAGGTTGACTGAACAAACTTTTGCCTTTCCAATTTTGAGCCTTGGAAATCATAAATACTTAATAGACATGCCTTAATTATAGAATTTAAGGGGTTTTCACCATTAATTAATAAACCTTAACTAACACTATAATTATATAATAATCACCATGGCTTTTTCATATCTGTCTAAGTAGTATTATCACTAAAGTCTTTACTTCAAAAATCAAGTATGGCAAGAAATGTTCTTATCATGAAATGGAAGAACGTTATTGTTAATTCTGATAATGATACCACCAGTGATTATGAAGATGAAAAGAACACTGCTGAAAAAGAATTGGACCTTCCATTAGAGAAATTAAACCTCGGGCGCCAAAAAAAACTTATTGTGCTTAATCTTGGTGGATTGTTGGTTCATAGGGTGCATCGTCGACACAGGTTCAATGTCCAAAGCTACCAACCAGACTTGATTTGTGGAAATTTCTCAGGTTTGTGCGTGTACTTTTTTTATATGTTGAAATTATAAAGTCACCTAGATGTTTAGAAATATGAAGAAGTAACTACACGAAGAGGTAAGGGGTCAACATCTACCATAAATACATAAAAAATAATTTTAACTTTGTATATGTAGTGTAATTTTTAAATCGAGGGTTCGGATGAACCCTGGAGTTTACCTAACTCTGCCTGACTTAGATGATCATAAGCCATTGGCAGAGGTAAGAATTTCATAAAAGGGATATATTCAAAACAGTCTATTGTGTTTAGAGGATTCAATAATTAAATAGATTTATATGTAAGGCAGACTAAGGCAATCTGATTTGACATTGTTATTTATTCTGATCCAATCGAGGTGGTTTTCGTGTTTACCAGCATGTAGATGTTCTATATTCTTATGATCAGAGTCTTTTCGGCCCTTGTAACAGTTGCTGATGATCACAAAACAACATTGAGCTTGGAAGTGAAAACGTCAATACCCACGTGTAAATTAGTTAGGTTTGGGCTTTTTTACCTTAATGACATATATGGGCAGTGGGCTTAAATGGTAATCCCAAATATGATGTGAAAAATAAAAACTATGACAAAGTTAAAGAAAACTATATGAATGATATTATAATAAAAATTATATATATAATATCGGGTTGACTTTTTTTTTTGTTAATATCAAGCCAAATCACTTATAGTCGGATTTCTTTTTAAATACCAAACCACCAGTTGGGGTCTTTTTTCCGGTTTGACTCGGTTTTATGCGGTTTGTGGTTTGGTTTTGTTCACCCTACTTGTGATCATCTTTTCTTCGTGTATTAAAGAAGGCCTCTTTAGGCTACTTTCTTGATCTCCGCTAGACTCTGTTGTAATAGTTTGATAAGCTAAACCAACAAGAGATGTTACATTCTATCTTTTGCTTCGAGCATGGCCAAGAGTGAGCTTCTTGATAGTCTCTTTCTTCATAGAAATAGAACTCTAACTATCAAATTGATATGGTCCCCTCGAGATATATGAGATAGTTGTCAGCAAGGTAGGTCCACTATAAAGTCTAGTGGCCAGAAAGTCTTTTATGAACAAAGTAAGCCGACTAAAAAAAATTCATTACCGACTTTTGTTGCCGAGTTGAGGTTTCTTGGTTGGTATTAGGTACTAAAAGAGTTTTCTTCGATCAAGCAGTTTTTCTATCTTTTTGTTTTTATGTCTAAGGCAATGGTTTTTTGTTGATCGAGATGGATTGATCTTCTTTATTTACATGATATATCATTGAAGGAGATTCAGTTGATATATATTGAAATATGATACGTTGCTTTAGTAATCTGTAAAATAAGGGAAGTAAAGTACTAATAGTGTGGAGTGAAATGTGATACATTCATTTCGTTTTTGTAGTGATTATTTTTATTTGTTCACCTTATGTGACGATGCCTTCTTCAATGCAGTTTTCAAGAGACCTTTTTGCGATCAATTTTTGAAGTTTTGCCTTGAAAGATTTGAAGTCGGGCTATGGTCGTCTGCCATGGAGTTAGTATTCGTAAATTGAATTGGTTTAAACCTAGTGATTTAATTAATTAATCTATTGAAACTACATTTTTATTATAATTTTAATTTGCCTTTCGCCCATTTTTTATAGGAGAAACATGGACGCTATTTTAGATAACGTCATGGTTGGACTTCGAAGAAAGTTGTTATTTGTATGGGTAAGTTTCTTTAATTTAAACTACTAAGAAATTATTTTGCTTATTGAGGTTAAATTTGAGAAAACAAACCGTATTTAATTATGAACGTTTGCTCGATAGCCGACGCTCTTAATTCGTTCTTGGTAGAGTGGGAGCCTTCCTAATCTTTATATTTTATGCTTTTTAAATAAGATTTTCTTCGCATAATGGCTAATCATTTTTATCAATGGAAAAGTTCTTATAATCTTAAATTCATATGCTGAGGGCATCCCCAACTAGCAGGGGATTTAGTGACATTTCCTATTATATGTCTTGTGTTTCTAACGTAAGTTGTTTAATGATTGGCATGTTGAATTCATAATATGATGGGTTGGTTTGAGATTTAATTGGGTATGTTATTATTGTTGTTGGTTTAGACTTTAGATTAATCTTAACTGGATGATGATACATCAATGAGAAGTTAATTTGATAAGTTTGACGACCCTTTCTTAATTTATTATTTTATATTGGAAAGAGTAACAAATCCAATTTTATTTTGTAGGATCAACAAAAATGTGTTGACAGTGGCTTTAAGTGCTTGGAGAAAAAGGAGAAGCCCATTTTCTTGAAGCCAATGAAAAAAATATGGGAAAACAAGTATGATCTCCTTCCTTTTCGTGGTGGAAAGTTTTCAGAATCGAACACACTTATGATTGATGATGAACCCCACATAGCTCTAATAAATCCTGTAAGTTTTGCAATTCAGTGGATATATATATATATATATATATATATATATGTATAGAAGAAATCTTTTTATTGAGACTAACTTATAGTTCTTGTTTGATTTAATTTGCAGCCTAATACTGCGGTTTTCCCTCCAATTTTCAAAGTTGGAAATGGCAAAGATACTTTTCTTGGTAACAAACATATACTAATCCTTGATATTCACTAATTGGATTTAGCTTCTATAATAGGGATTTTTAAAATGAACGCTCGCATATGTATAATATACATAAATTATACAAAATTAGTGTATAATTTATGTGTATTTCGCTAGCAGACGTAATTATTTGTATCCGACCAGCCAAATGTGTAGCTTGCGGCCATGATAAGTAGATTGCTTGTTGTGTAAATCTTTTTACATTGTCGATGTATCTAATATAAATCTGATCTGATTAATTTATATGTTGATATAGGTCCCAAGGGTGATATGCAGAAGTTTCTAGATGGTCTTGTTGATGCAGATGATGTTCCAACTTATGTGAAAGAACATCCCTTAATTGGACAACCTGCGATAACAGCCTCTCATCGTGATTGGGATTACTATGCTAAGATAATCCGTTTTGTTGGCATATAAAAAGAAGCATCTGAAGTTTAAGTCATTTGAGATTTTACTTGCCTGTGGGCTACAAATGATATACTATAGTAATTATTAGTATGTTTAATGTTTTCAAGTACGATATTTTCACAATGTGAATGGTCTATTACTTAGTAAGTACTATTTTTACTACAATATGTGACTTGTGAGGAATGGTTCCTTGACAAACCGTGCAGTTCCTATGCAAATATAAATATCTTTACTGTTTACAATTTTTTTTCCTTTAGTGTTTTCAAATATTATTCGTTTCGTTTCAATTTATGTGATAGTTTGAATCCATATAGATTAAGAAAGAAATAAGACTTTTTAAATTCGTAGTTTTAAATATGCCATAACTTATGTTTGTGAAAGAAATAATTCATTGATTATTTTCATTGATTGAAATAGTATATATACAATTTACATGTTTTCATAATAGTATAATTCTATTTCTATTCTACTCCTAAAACCTTATTCTACTTGGACACTAACTATACAATTATGGTAAGTATATAATACTAATTATTCTCAAATACTACCTAAACTAATATACAAAATCCGAAATATACATATGATATATTGTATATCATATGTATATTTAACACACACCCGCAGTCATAGCGGGCAATCTTCTAACGCTGAAACTGTCCCTAAAATATTAAAAAAAGACCGAGGGAAGACCATTTGTAAAGATGTCTGCAATTTGATACATGTAAGGGACATGACAAACGCGTACTTGACCACGAGCAACTTTTTCGAGAACAAAGTGAATGTCCATCTCGATATGTTTAGTGTGCTGGTGCTGAACCGGATTACCATAAAGGTAGATGGCACTAACATTATCACAATAAACCAAACTCCCTTTCTGAACAGGACATTGAAGCTCTAACGATGGCTGCGTAACCAACATGATTCGTAGACCACATTAGCTACCCCTCGATCCTGGGTCTCCGCACTGGAACGGGATAAAGTGGACTGACGCTTCGCAGGCCATGAGACCAAGTTATTACCAAGAAACATACAATAGCCAGATGTAGACCGGCTGGTGTCCGGACAGCCACCCCAATCAGCATCCGTATATGAGACAAGTCTTTGGCGTCGACGAAGGATACAAATGCAAGCCTTAGTCAAGTGTACCTGAATATACCGAATGATGCGTTTGGCGCATTCTTGTGCTCAACTCGATCATGCATAAACAAACACACCTGTTGTACATCATTCGTAATATCTGGGCTGGTCTTTTCGAGGTCACGTGTCAAATTTGATTTTTTGAAAATCGGTCATTTGAGTTGTTAACGGCAAGTGGATGGATGAACCATTTCGGTCATGATAAATGAGTCCAACTATTAACAAGTGACACAAATAAACCATTTCGAAAAGTTAGATGAGATATTTGAGCTTTTTAGAATGCAAGGGAAAATGAGATAATTTACTTTAACATTAACGATACTCTATCTTTTCTTAATTAATTTTTTTTCTAGGATACAATATGCGGTGATTTTTAACTTTTAACCCAGCTTAATTATATTATTAAAAAATCAAAACTTAAAAAGAATTCCTCAGGCAAAACTTCTGTTACTTATCAGGCACGAGTTCTAATTATACAAGTATAAATTTGCCTATTAAGCAGAAATTCAGAACATTTTATTAAGTTTGTAATGTGTTACCTGTTGAGAAGAATTTTATCCGATCCGTTAATTGTTCTTTAGGTTGATTGCTACTGATTTGGTTGGGGTTATGAATTATGATGATCACAGTAGACTGCCAGAAACATACTCAACTTCTATTTTCTTGTTCGTATTGCAAGGGTGATTGAACAAACTTCTACCTTTAAAATTTTGAGTACATAATTTTTTATTTTCAATTTGGTATTCGATATTCGAATTGAGGTCATATAAATACTCATATGCTACTTTCTTGTTCCTCTTGGAAGGATAGTTATAGTAATGTGGACAACTAATCTCAAGTAGGAAGAGTTTGTATTCGTCTTATATTATTGAATGAGAAATAGAATAAATATACACTCTCGTCGTTTTATATTATTTGTCCACTTTTTCCTTTACACGCATTTTCAGAATTTATATATAAAAGTATATTTTTACTGTATTATTTTTATCTCTCCAATTAATTGCACTTTAATCAATATTGATAACTTCAAAAAGTAATTAATATTAAGGATAAAATAGGAAAAAAACTTAATTAATCCTATCTTGATTTTGTAAATGGATAAGTATTTTTAGACAGATATTATTAGTAATGTGGACAACTAATATGGGACGGATATAAAATTTACATATCTGAAAATTACGTAAAAATTAATATAAATTACAATAATTATTAATTTAAAATATTTAAAAGATATATAAAAATATTGCGATCAAAGAATAACTTTGTTCATATTTGTATTGGACCAGAACCTGATAAACATTCATCTGCTATTTTCTTGTTCCCATTGGAAGGTTGACTGAACAAACTTTTGCCTTTCCAATTTTGAGCCTTGGAAATCATAAATACTTAATAGACATGCCTTAATTATAGAATTTAAGGGGTTTTCACCATTAATTAATAAACCTTAACTAACACTATAATTATATAATAATCACCATGGCTTTTTCATATCTGTCTAAGTAGTATTATCACTAAAGTCTTTACTTCAAAAATCAAGTATGGCAAGAAATGTTCTTATCATGAAATGGAAGAACGTTATTGTTAATTCTGATAATGATACCACCAGTGATTATGAAGATGAAAAGAACACTGCTGAAAAAGAATTGGACCTTACGTTAGAGAAATTGAACCTCGGGCGCCAAAAAATCTTATTGTGCTTAATCTTGGTGGATTGTTGGTTCATAGGGTGCATCGTCGACACAGGTTCAATGTCCAAAGCTACCAACCAGACTTGATTTGTGGAAATTTCTCAGGTTTGTGCGTGTACTTTTTTTATATGTTGAAATTATAAAGTCACCTAGATGTTTAGAAATATGAAGAAGTAACTACACGAAGAGGTAAGGGGTCAACATCTACCATAAATACATAAAAAATAAATTTAACTTTGTATATGTAGTGTAATTTTTAAATCGAGGGGGTTCGGATGAACCCTGGAGCCTACCTAACTCTGCCTGACTTAGATGATCATAAGCCATTGGCAGAGGTAAGAATTTCATAAAAGGGATATATTCAAAACAGTCTATTGTGTTTAGAGGATTCAATAATTAAATAGATTTATATGTAAGGCAGACTAAGGCAATCTGATTTGACATTGTTATTTATTCTGATCCAATCGAGGTGGTTTTCGTGTTTACCAGCATGTAGATGTTCTATATTCTTATGATCAGAGTCTTTTCGGCCCTTGTAACAGTTGCTGATGATCACAAAACAACATTGAGCTTGGAAGTGAAAACGTCAATACCCACGTGTAAATTAGTTAGGTTTGGGCTTTTTTTTTTTACCTTAATGACATATATGGGCAGTGGGCTTAAATGGTAATCCCAAATATGATGTGAAAAAATAAAAACTATGACAAAGTTAAAGAAAACTATATGAATGATATTATAATAAAAATTATATATATAATATCGGGTTGACTTTTTTTTTGTTAATATCAAGCCAAATCACTTATAGTCGGATTTCTTTTTAAATACCAAACTATCAGTTGGGGTCTTTTTTTCGGTTTGTCGGTTTGATGCGGTTTGTGGTTTGGTTTTGTTCACCCTACTTGTGATCATCTTTTCTTCGTGTATTAAAGAAGGCCTCTTTAGGCTACTTTCTTGATCTCCGCTGGACTCTGTTGTAATAGTTTGATGAGCTAAACCAACAAGAGATGTTACATTCTATCTTTTGCTTCGAGCTCGGCCAAGAGTGAGCTTCTTGATATTCTCTTTCTTCATAGAAATAGAACTCTAACTATCAAATTGATATGGTCCCCTCGAGATATATGAGATAGTTGTCAGCAAGGTAGATCCACTATAAAGTCTAGTGGCCAGAAAGTCTTTTATGAACAAAGAAAGCCAACTAAAAAAAATTCATTACCGACTTTTGTTGCCGAGTTGAGGTTTCTTGGTTGGTATTAGGTACTAAAGAGTTTTCTTCGATCACTCAGTTTTTCTGTCTTTTTGTTTTTATGTCTAAGGCAATGGTTTTTTGTTGATCGAGATGGATTGATCTTCTTTATTTACATGATATATCATTGAAGGAGATTCAGTTGATATATATTGAAATATGATACGTTGCTTTAGTAATCTGTAAAATAAGGAAGTAAAGTACTAATAGTGTGGAGTGAACTGTGATACATTCATTTGGTTTTTGTAGTGATTATTTTTATTTGTTCACCTTATGTGACGATGCCTTCTTCAATGCAGTTTTCAAGAGACCTTTTTGCGATCAATTTTTGAAGTTTTGCCTTGAAAGATTTGAAGTCGGGCTATGGTCGTCTGCCATGGAGTTAGTATTCGTAAATTGAATTGGTTTAAACCTAGTGATTTAATTAATTAATCTATTGAAACTACATTTTTATTATAATTTTAATTTGCTTTTCGCCCATTTTTATAGGAGAAACGTGGACGTTATTTTAGATAACGTCATGGTTGGACTTCGAAGAAAGTTGTTATTTGTATGGGTAAGTTTCTTTAATTTAAACTACTAAGAAATTATTTTGCTTATTGAGGTTAAATTTGAGAAAACAAACCGTATTTAATTATGAGCGTTTGCTCGATAGCCGACGCTCTTAATTCGATTCTTGGTAGAGTGGGAGCCTTCCTAATCTTTATATTTTATGCTTTTAAATAAGATTTTCTTAGCATAATGGCTAATCATTTTTATCAATGGAAAAGTTCTTATAATCTTAAATTCATATGCTGAGGCATCCCCAACTAGCAGGGGATTTAGTGACATTTCCTATTATATGTCTTGTGTTTCTAACGTAAGTTGTTTAATGATTGGCATGTTGAATTCATAATATGATGGGTTGGTTTGAGATTTAATTGGGTATGTTATTATTGTTGTTGGTTTAGACTTTAGATTAATCTTAACTGGATGATGATACATCAATGAGAAGTTAATTTGATAAGTTTGTGACCCTTTCTTAATTTATTATTTTATATTGGAAAGAGTAACAAATCCAATTTTATTTTGTAGGATCAACAAAAATGTGTTGACAGTGGCTTTAAGTGCTTGGAGAAAAAGGAGAAGCCCATTTTCTTGAAGCCAATGAAAAAAATATGGGAAAACAAGTATGATCTCCTTCCTTTTCGTGGTGGAAAGTTTTCAGAATCGAACACACTTATGATTGATGATGAACCCCACATAGCTCTAATAAATCCTGTAAGTTTTGCAATTCAGTGGATATATATATATATATATATATATATATATATGTATAGAAGAAATCTTTTTATTGAGACTAACTTATAGTTCTTGTTTGATTTAATTTGCAGCCTAATACTGCGGTTTTCCCTCCAATTTTCAAAGTTGGAAATGGCAAAGATACTTTTCTTGGTAACAAACATATACTAATCCTTGATATTCACTAATTGGATTTAGCTTCTATAATAGGGATTTTTAAAATGAGCAGCTGATATGTATAATATACATAAATTATACAAAATTAGTGTATAATTTATGTGTATTTCGCTAGCAGACGTAATTATTTGTATCCGACCAGCCAAATGTGTAGCTTATGCCATGATAAGTAGATTGCTTGTTGTGTAAATCTTTTTACATTGTCGATGTATCTAATATAAATCTGATCTGATTAATTTATATGTTGATATAGGTCCCAAGGGTGATATGCAGAAGTTTCTAGATGGTCTTGTTGATGCAGATGATGTTCCAACTTATGTGAAAGAACATCCCTTAATTGGACAACCTGCGATAACAGCCTCTCATCGTGATTGGGATTACTATGCTAAGATAATCCGTTTTGTTGGCATATAAAAAGAAGCATCTGAAGTTTAAGTCATTTGAGATTTTACTTGCCTGTGGGCTACAAATGATATACTATAGTAATTATTAGTATGTTTAATGTTTTCAAGTACGATATTTTCACAATGTGAATGGTCTATTACTTAGTAAGTACTATTATTACTACAATATGTGACTTGTGAGGAATGGTTCCTTGACAAATCGTGCAGTTCCCATGCAAATATAAATATCTTTACTGTTTACAATTTTTTCCTTTAGTGTTTTCAAATATTATTCACTTCGTTTCAATTTATGTGATAGTTTGAATCCATATAGATTAAGAAAGAAATAAGACTTTTTCAAATTCGTAGTTTAAATATGCCATAACCTATGTTTGTGAAAGAAATAATCCCTTGATTATTTTCATTGATTGAAATAGTATATATACAATTTACATATTTTCATAATAGTATAATTCTATTTCTATTCTACTCCTAAAACCTTATTCTACTTGGAAACTAACTATACAATTATGGTAAGTATATAATACTAATTACACTCAAATACTATCTAAACTAATATACAAAACACGAAATATACATATGATATATTGTATACCATATGTATATTTAACACACACCCGCAGTCATAGCTGGCGATTTTCGAACGCTGAGACTGTCCATAAAATCTTAAAAAAGGACCGAGGGAAGACCCTTTGTAAAAATGTCTGCAATTTGATACCTGTAAGGGACATGACAGACGCGTACTTGACCACGAGCAACCTTTTCGCGAACAAAGTGAATGTCTATCTCGATATGTTTAGTCTTATTTGGTCTTTGAACCGGATTACCATAAAGGTAGATGGCACTAACATTATCACAATAAACCAAGGTCGCTTTCTGAATAGGACATTGAAGCTCTAACAGTAAACTGCGTAACCAACATGATTCAGAGACCACATTAGCTACCCCTCGATACTCGGTCTCCGCACTGGAACGGGATAAAGTCGACTGACGCTTCGCAGGCCATGAGACCAAGTTATTACCAAGAAACATACAATAGCCAGATGTAGACCGTCTGGTGTCCGGACAGCCACCCCAATCAGCATCCGTATATGAGACAAGTCTTTGGCCGACGCGATTTAAGGATATAAATGCAAGCCTTAGTCAAGTGTACCCTGAATATACCGAATGATGCGTTTGAGCGCATTCTTGTGCTCAACTCTGGGATCATGCATAAACAAACACACCTGTTGTACATCATTCGTAATATCTGGGCTGGTCTTTTCGAGGTCACGTGTCAAATTTGATTTTTTGAAAATCGGTCATTTGAGTTGTTAACGGCAAGTGGATGGATGAACCATTTCGGTCATGATAAATGAGTCCAACTATTAACAAGTGACACAAATAAACCATTTCGAAAAGTTAGATGAGATATTTGAGCTTTTTAGAATGCAAGGGAAAATGAGATAATTTACTTTAACATTAACGATACTCTATCTTTTCTTAATTAATTTTTTTTCTAGGATACAATATGCGGTGATTTTTAACTTTTAACCCAGCTTAATTATATTATTAAAAAAATCAAAACTTAAAAAGAATTCCTCGGGCAAAACTTCTGTTACTTATCAGGCACGAGTTCTAATTATACAAGTATAAATTTGCCTATTAAGCAGAAATTCAGAACATTTTATTAAGTTTGTAATGTGTTACCTGTTGAGAAGAATTTTATCCGATCCGTTAATTGTTCTTTAGGTTGATTGCTACTGATTTGGTTGGGGTTATGAATTATGATGATCACAGTAGACTGCCAGAAACATACTCAACTTCTATTTTCTTGTTCGTATTGCAAGGGTGATTGAACAAACTTCTACCTTTAAAATTTTGAGTACATAATTTTTATTTCCAATTTGGTATTTGATATTCGAATTGAGGTCATATAAATACTCATATGCTACTTTCTTGTTCCTCTTGGAAGGATAGTTATAGTAATGTGGACAACTAATCTCAAGTAGGAAGAGTTTGTATTCGTCTCATATTATTGAATGAGAAATAGGATAAATATACACTCTCGTCGTTTCATATTATTTGTTCACTTTTTCCCTTTACACGCATTTTCAGAATTTATATATAAAAGTTTATTTTTACTGTATTATTTTTATCTCTCCAATTAATTGCACTTTAATCAATGTTGATAACTTCAAAAAGTAATTAATATTAAGGATAAAATAGGAAAAACTTAATTAATCCTATCTTGATTTTGTAAATGGATAAGTATTTTTAGACAGATACTAATTGTAATGTGGACAACTAATATGGGACGGATATAAAATTTATATATCTAAAAATACGTAAAAATTAATATAAATCACAATAATTAATAATTTAAAATATTTAAAAGATATATAAAAATATTGCGATCAAACAATAACTTTGTTCATATTTGTATTGGACCAGAACCTGATAAACATTCATCTGCTATTTTCTTGTTCCCATTGGAAGGTTGACTGAACAAACTTTTGCCTTTCCAATTTTGAGCCTTGGAAATCATAAATACTTAATAGACATGCCTTAATTATAGAATTTAAGGGGTTTTCACCATTAATTAATAAACCTTAACTAACACTATAATTATATAATAATCACCATGGCTTTTTGATATCTGTCTAAGTAGTATTATCACTAAAGTCTTTACTTCAAAAATCAAGTATGGCAAGAAATGTTCTTATCATGAAATGGAAGAACGTTATTGTTAATTCTGATAATGATACCACTAGTGATTATGAAGATGAAAAGAACACTGCTGAAAAAGAATTGGACCTTACGTTAGAGAAATTGAACCTTGGGCCAAAAAAGAAACTTCTTGTGCTTAATCTGGGTGGATTGTTGGTTCATAGGGTGCATCGTCGAAACAGGTTCAATGTCCAAAGCTACGAACCAGACTTGATTTGTGGAAATTTCTCAGGTTTGTGCATGTACCTTTTTATATGTTGAAATTATAAAGTCACCTAGATGTTGAGAAATATGAAGAAGTAACTACACGAAGAGGTAAGGGGTCAACATCTACCATATATACATAAAAAATAATTTTAACTTTGTATATGTAGTGTAATTTTTCGTCGAGGGGGTTTGGATGAACCCTGGAACCTACCTAACTCTGCCTGACTTAGATGATCATAAGCCATTGGCAGAGGTAAGAATTTCATAAAAGGGATATATTCAAAACAGTCTATTGTGTTTAGAGGATTCAATAATTAAATAGATTTATATGTAAGGCAGACTAAGGCAATCTGATTTGACATTGTTATTTATTCTGATCCAATCGAGGTGGTTTTCGTGTTTACCAGCATGTAGATGTTCTATATTCTTATGATCAGAGTCTTTTCGGCCCTTGTAACAGTTGCTGATGATCACAAAACAACATTGAGCTTGGAAGTGAAAACGTCAATACCCACGTGTAAATTAGTTAGGTTTGGGCTTTTTACCTTAATGACATATATGGGCAGTGGGCTTAAATGGTAATCCCAAATATGATGTGAAAAAATAAAAACTATGACAAAGTTAAAGAAAACTATATGAATGATATTATAATAAAAATTATATATATAATATCGGGTTGACTTTTTTGTTAATATCAAGCCAAATCACTTATAGTCGGATTTCTTTTAAATACCAAACCACCAGGTTGGGGTCTTTTTTCCGGTTTGACTCGGTTTTATGCGGTTTGTGGTTTGGTTTTGTTCACCCTACTTGTGATCATCTTTTCTTCGTGTATTAAAGAAGGCCTCTTTAGGCTACTTTCTTGATCTCCGCTAGACTGTTGTAATAGTTTGATAAGCTAAACCAACAAGAGATGTTACATTCTATCTTTTGCTTGAGCATGGCCAAGAGTGAGCTTCTTGATAGTCTCTTTCTTCATAGAAATAGAACTTTAACTATCAAATTGATATGGTCCCCTCGAGATATATGAGATAGTTGTCAGCAAGGTAGGTCCACTATAAAGTCTAGTGGCCAGAAAGTCTTTTATGAACAAAGTAAGCCGACTAAAAAAAATTCATTACCGACGTTTGTTGCCGAGTTGAGGTTTCTTGGTTGGTATTAGGTACTAAAAAGAGTTTTCTTCGATCAAGCAGTTTTCTATCTTTTGTTTTTATGTCTAAGGCAATGGTTTTTGTTGATCGAGATGGATTGATCTTCTTTATTTACATGATATATCATTGAAGGAGATTCAGTTGATATATATTGAAATATGATACGTTGCTTTAGTAATCTGTAAAATAAGGGAAGTAAAGTACTAATAGTGTGGAGTGAAATGTGATACATTCATTTCGTTTTTGTAGTGATTATTTTTATTTGTTCACCTTATGTGACGATGCCTTCTTCAATGCAGTTTTCAAGAGACCTTTTTGCGATCAATTTTTGAAGTTTTGCCTTGAAAGATTTGAAGTCGGGCTATGGTCGTCTGCCATGGAGTTAGTATTCGTAAATTGAATTGGTTTAAACCTAGTGATTTAATTAATTAATCTATTGAAACTACATTTTTATTATAATTTTAATTTGCTTTTCGCCCATTTTTTATAGGAGAAACATGGACGCTATTTTAGATAACGTCATGGTTGGACTTCGAAGAAAGTTGTTATTTGTATGGGTAAGTTTCTTTAATTTAAACTACTAAGAAATTATTTTGCTTATTGAGGTTAAATTTGAGAAAACAAACCGTATTTAATTATGAACGTTTGCTCGATAGCCGACGCTCTTAATTCGTTCTTGGTAGAGTGGGAGCCTTCCTAATCTTTATATTTTATGCTTTTAAATAAGATTTTCTTCGCATAATGGCTAATCATTTTTATCAATGGAAAAGTTCTTATAATCTTAAATTCATATGCTGAGGGCATCCCCAACTAGCAGGGATTTAGTGACATTTCCTATTATATGTCTTGTGTTTCTAACGTAAGTTGTTTAATGATTGGCATGTTGAATTCATAATATGATGGGTTGGTTTGAGATTTAATTGGGTATGTTATTATTGTTGTTGGTTTAGACTTTAGATTAATCTTAACTGGATGATGATACATCAATGAGAAGTTAATTTGATAAGTTTGACGACCCTTTCTTAATTTATTATTTTATATTGGAAAGAGTAACAAATCCAATTTTATTTTGTAGGATCAACAAAAATGTGTTGACAGTGGCTTTAAGTGCTTGGAGAAAAAGGAGAAGCCCATTTTCTTGAAGCCAATGAAAAAAATATGGGAAAACAAGTATGATCTCCTTCCTTTTCGTGGTGGAAAGTTTTCAGAATCGAACACACTTATGATTGATGATGAACCCCACATAGCTCTAATAAATCCTGTAAGTTTTGCAATTCAGTGGATATATATATATATATATATATATATATGTATAGAAGAAATCTTTTTATTGAGACTAACTTATAGTTCTTGTTTGATTTAATTTGCAGCCTAATACTGCGGTTTTCCCTCCAATTTTCAAAGTTGGAAATGGCAAAGATACTTTTCTTGGTAACAAACATATACTAATCCTTGATATTCACTAATTGGATTTAGCTTCTATAATAGGGATTTTTAAAATGAACGCTCGCATATGTATAATATACATAAATTATACAAAATTAGTGTATAATTTATGTGTATTTCGCTAGCAGACGTAATTATTTGTATCCGACCAGCCAAATGTGTAGCTTATGCCATGATAAGTAGATTGCTTGTTGTGTAAATCTTTTTACATTGTCGATGTATCTAATATAAATCTGATCTGATTAATTTATATGTTGATATAGGTCCCAAGGGTGATATGCAGAAGTTTCTAGATGGTCTTGTTGATGCAGATGATGTTCCAACTTATGTGAAAGAACATCCCTTAATTGGACAACCTGCGATAACAGCCTCTCATCGTGATTGGGATTACTATGCTAAGATAATCCGTTTTGTTGGCATATAAAAAGAAGCATCTGAAGTTTAAGTCATTTGAGATTTTACTTGCCTGTGGGCTACAAAATGATATACTATAGTAATTATTAGTATGTTTAATGTTTTCAAGTACGATATTTTCACAATGTGAATGGTCTATTACTTAGTAAGTACTATTTTTACTACAATATGTGACTTGTGAGGAATGGTTCCTTGACAAACCGTGCAGTTCCTATGCAAATATAAATATCTTTACTGTTTACAATTTTTTCCTTTAGTGTTTTCAAATATTATTCGCTTCGTTTCAATTTATGTGATAGTTTGAATCCATATAGATTAAGAAAGAAATAAGACTTTTTAAATTGTAGTTTTAAATATGCCATAACTTATGTTTGTGAAAGAAATAATTCATTGATTATTTTCATTGATTGAAATAGTATATATACAATTTACATGTTTTCATAATAGTATAATTCTATTTCTATTCTACTCCTAAAACCTTATTCTACTTGGACACTAACTATACAATTATGGTAAGTATATAATACTAATTATTCTCAAATACTACCTAAACTAATATACAAAATCGAATATACATATGATATATTGTATATCATATGTATATTTAACACACACCAGATCATAGCGGGCAATCTTCTAACGCTGAACTGTCCTAAAATATTAAAAAAGGACCGAGGGAAGACCATTTGTAAAGATGTGCGCAATTTGATACATGTAAGGGACATGACAAACGCTGCATTTTGACCACGAGCAACTTTTTCGAGAACAAAGTGAATGTCCATCTCGATATGTTTAGTGTCTTTGGTCTTTGAACCGGATTACCATAAAGGTAGATGGCACTAACATTATCACAATAAACCAAGGTCGCTTGAATAGGACATTGAAGCTCTAACGATGGCTGCGTAACCAACATGATTCGAGACCACATTAGCTACCCTCGATACTCGGTCTCCGTGACCGAACGGGATAAAGTCGATCGACGCTTCGCAGCCATGAGACCAAGTTATTACCAAGAAACATACAATAGCCAGGATGTAGACCGGTGGTGTCCGGACAAACCACCCCAATCAAGATCCGTGATATGAGACAAGTCTTGGCCGACGCCGAAGGATACAAATGCAAGCCTTAGTCAAGTGTACCACTGAATATACCGAATGATGCGTTTGAGCGCATTCTTGTGCTCAACTCGGGATCATGCATAAACAAACACACCGTTGTACATCATTCGTAATATTTGGGCTGGTCTTTTCGAGGTCACGTGTCAAATTTGATTTTTTGAAAATCAGTCATTTGAGTTGTTAACGGCAAGTGGATGGATGAACAATTTCGGTCATGATAAATGAGTCCAACTATTAACAAGTGACATAAATAAACCATTTCGAAAAGTTAGATGATATATTTGAGCTTTTTAGAATACAAGGGAAAATGAGATAATTTACTTTAACATTAAAGATACTCTATCTTTTCTTAATTAATTTTTTTTTCCTAGGATACAATATGCGGTGATTTTTAACTTTTAACCCAGCTTAATTATATTATAAAAAAATCAAATCTTAAAAAGAATTCCTCGGGCAAAACTTCTGTTACTTATCAGGCACGAGTTCTAATTATACAAGTATAAATTTGCCTATTAAGCAGAAATTCAGAACATTTTATTAAGTTTGTAATGTGTTACCTGTTGAGAAGAATTTTATCCGATCCGTTAATTGTTCTTTAGGTTGATTGCTACTGATTTGGTTGGGGTTATGAATTATGATGATCACAGTAGACTGCCAGAAACATACTCAACTTCTATTTTCTTGTTCGTATTGCAAGGGTGATTGAACAAACTTCTACCTTTAAAATTTTGAGTACATAATTTTTTATTTTCAATTTGGTATTCGATATTCGAATTGAGGTCATATAAATACTCATATGCTACTTTCTTGTTCCTCTTGGAAGGATAGTTATAGTAATGTGGACAACTAATCTCAAGTAGGAAGAGTTTGTATTCGTCTCATATTATTGAATGAGAAATAGGATAAATATACACTCTCGTCGTTTCATATTATTTGTTCACTTTTTCCTTTACACGCATTTTCAGAATTTATATATAAAAGTTTATTTTTACTGTATTATTTTTATCTCTCCAATTAATTGCACTTTAATCAATGTTGATAACTTCAAAAAGTAATTAATATTAAGGATAAAATAGGAAAAACTTAATTAATCCTATCTTGATTTTGTAAATGGATAAGTATTTTTAGACAGATACTAATTGTAATGTGGACAACTAATATGGGACGGATATAAAATTTATATATCTAAAAATACGTAAAAATTAATATAAATCACAATAATTAATAATTTAAAATATTTAAAAGATATATAAAAATATTGCGATCAAACAATAACTTTGTTCATATTTGTATTGGACCAGAACCTGATAAACATTCATCTGCTATTTTCTTGTTCCCATTGGAAGGTTGACTGAACAAACTTTTGCCTTTCCAATTTTGAGCCTTGGAAATCATAAATACTTAATAGACATGCCTTAATTATAGAATTTAAGGGGTTTTCACCATTAATTAATAAACCTTAACTAACACTATAATTATATAATAATCACCATGGCTTTTTCATATCTGTCTAAGTAGTATTATCACTAAAGTCTTTACTTCAAAAATCAAGTATGGCAAGAAATGTTCTTATCATGAAATGGAAGAACGTTATTGTTAATTCTGATAATGATACCACCAGTGATTATGAAGATGAAAAGAACACTGCTGAAAAAGAATTGGACCTTCCATTAGAGAAATTAAACCTCGGGCGCCAAAAAAAACTTATTGTGCTTAATCTTGGTGGATTGTTGGTTCATAGGGTGCATCGTCGACACAGGTTCAATGTCCAAAGCTACCAACCAGACTTGATTTGTGGAAATTTCTCAGGTTTGTGCGTGTACTTTTTTTATATGTTGAAATTATAAAGTCACCTAGATGTTTAGAAATATGAAGAAGTAACTACACGAAGAGGTAACGGGTCAACATCTACCATAAATACATAAAATTAATTTTAAGTTGGTATATGTAGTGTAATTTTTCGTCGAGGGGGTTCGGATGAACCCTGGAGCCTACCTAACTCTGCCTGACTTAGATGATCATAAGCCATTGGCAGAGGTAAGAATTTCATAAAAGGGATATATTCAAAACAGTCTATTGTGTTTAGAGGATTCAATAATTAAATAGATTTATATGTAAGGCAGACTAAGGCAATCTGATTTGACATTGTTATTTATTCTGATCCAATCGAGGTGGTTTTCGTGTTTACCAGCATGTAGATGTTCTATATTCTTATGATCAGAGTCTTTTCGGCCCTTGTAACAGTTGCTGATGATCACAAAACAACATTGAGCTTGGAAGTGAAAACGTCAATACCCACGTGTAAATTAGTTAGGTTTGGGCTTTTTTTTTTTTTACCTTAATGACATATATGGGCAGTGGGCTTAAATGGTAATCCCAAATATGATGTTAAAAAATAAAAACTATGACAAAGTTAAAGAAAACTATATGAATGATATTATAATAAAAATTATATATATAATATCGGGTTGACTTTTTTTTTGTTAATATCAAGCCAAATCACTTATAGTCGGATTTCTTTTTAAATACCAAACTACCAGTTGGGGTCTTTCTCCGCGTTTGCCTTGGTTTTATGTGGTTTGTGTTCTGGTTTTGTTCCCCCTACTTGTGATCATCTTTTCTTCGTGTATTAAAGAAGGCCTCTTTAGGCTACTTTCTTGATCTCCGCTAGACTCTGTTGTAATAGTTTGATAAGCTAAACCAACAAGAGATGTTACATTCTATCTTTTGCTTGAGCATGGCCAAGAGTGAGCTTCTTGATAGTCTCTTTCTTCGTAGAAATAGAACTCTAACTATCAAATTGATCTGGTCCCCTCGAGATATATGAGATAGTTGTCAGCAAGGTAGGTCCACTATAAAGTCTAGTGGCCAGAAAGTCTTTTATGAACAAAGTAAGCCGACTAAAAAATTCATTACCGACTTTTGTTGCCGAGTTGAGGTTTCTTGGTTGGTATTAGGTACTAAAAGAGTTTTCTTCGATCAAGCAGTTTTTCTATCTTTTTGTTTTTATGTCTAAGGCAATGGTTTTTGTTGATCGAGATGGATTGATCTTTCTTTATTTACATGATATATCATTGAAGGAGATTCATTGATATATATTGAAATATGATACGTTGCTTTAGTAATCTGTAAAATAAGGGAAGTAAAGTACTAATAGTGTGGAGTGAAATGTGATACATTCATTTCGTTTTTGTAGTGATTATTTTTATTTGTTCACCTTATGTGACGATGCCTTCTTCAATGCGCTTTCAAGAGACCTTTTGCGATCAATTTTGAAGTTTTGCCTTGAAAGATTTGAAGTCGGGCTATGGTCGTCTGCCATGGAGTTAGTATTCGTAAATTGAATTGGTTTAAACCTAGTGATTTAATTAATTAATCTATTGAAACTACATTTTTATTATAATTTTAATTTGCTTTTCGCCCATTTTTTATAGGAGAAACATGGACGCTATTTTAGATAACGTCATGGTTGGACTTCGAAGAAAGTTGTTATTTGTATGGGTAAGTTTCTTTAATTTAAACTACTAAGAAATTATTTTGCTTATTGAGGTTAAATTTGCGAAAACAAACCGTATTTAATTATGAACGTTTGCTCGATAGCCGACGCTCTTAATTCGTTCTTGGTAGAGTGGGAGCCTTCCTAATCTTTATATTTTATGCTTTTTAAATAAGATTTTCTTCGCATAATGGCTAATCATTTTTTATCAATGGAAAAGTTCTTATAATCTTAAATTCATATGCTGAGGGCATCCCCAACTAGCAGGGATTTAGTGACATTTCCTATTATATGTCTTGTGTTTCTAACGTAAGTTGTTTAATGATTGGCATGTTGAATTCATAATATGATGGGTTGGTTTGAGATTTAATTGGGTATGTTATTATTGTTGTTGGTTTAGACTTTAGATTAATCTTAACTGGATGATGATACATCAATGAGAAGTTAATTTGATAAGTTTGACGACCCTTTCTTAATTTATTATTTTATATTGGAAAGAGTAACAAATCCAATTTTATTTTGTAGGATCAACAAAAATGTGTTGACAGTGGCTTTAAGTGCTTGGAGAAAAAGGAGAAGCCCATTTTCTTGAAGCCAATGAAAAAAATATGGGAAAACAAGTATGATCTCCTTCCTTTTCGTGGTGGAAAGTTTTCAGAATCGAACACACTTATGATTGATGATGAACCCCACATAGCTCTAATAAATCCTGTAAGTTTTGCAATTCAGTGGATATATATATATATATATATATATATATATATGTATAGAAGAAATCTTTTTATTGAGACTAACTTATAGTTCTTGTTTGATTTAATTTGCAGCCTAATACTGCGGTTTTCCCTCCAATTTTCAAAGTTGGAAATGGCAAAGATACTTTTCTTGGTAACAAACATATACTAATCCTTGATATTCACTAATTGGATTTAGCTTCTATAATAGGGATTTTTAAAATGAATGTCTGCATATGTATAATATACATAAATTATACAAAATTAGTGTATAATTTATGTGTATTTCGCTAGCAGACGTAATTATTTGTATCCGACCAGCCAAATGTGTAGCTTATGCCATGATAAGTAGATTGCTTGTTGTGTAAATCTTTTACATTGTCGATGTATCTAATATAAATCTGATCTGATTAATTTATATGTTGATATAGGTCCCAAGGGTGATATGCAGAAGTTTCTAGATGGTCTTGTTGATGCAGATGATGTTCCAACTTATGTGAAAGAACATCCCTTAATTGGACAACCTGCGATAACAGCCTCTCATCGTGATTGGGATTACTATGCTAAGATAATCCGTTTTGTTGGCATATAAAAAGAAGCATCTGAAGTTTAAGTCATTTGAGATTTTACTTGCCTGTGGGCTACAAATGATATACTATAGTAATTATTAGTATGTTTAATGTTTTCAAGTACGATATTTTCACAATGTGAATGGTCTATTACTTAGTAAGTACTATTATTACTACAATATGTGACTTGTGAGGAATGGTTCCTTGACAAATCGTGCAGTTCCCATGCAAATATAAATATCTTTACTGTTTACAATTTTTTTTCCTTTAGTGTTTTCAAATATTATTCACTTCGTTTCAATTTATGTGATAGTTTGAATCCATATAGATTAAGAAAGAAATAAGACTTTTTCAAATTCGTAGTTTAAATATGCCATAACCTATGTTTGTGAAAGAAATAATCCCTTGATTATTTTCATTGATTGAAATAGTATATATACAATTTACATATTTTCATAATAGTATAATTCTATTTCTATTCTACTCCTAAAACCTTATTCTACTTGGAAACTAACTATACAATTATGGTAAGTATATAATACTAATTACACTCAAATACTATCTAAACTAATATACAAAATCCGAAATATACATATGATATATTGTATACCATATGTATATTTAACACACACCCGCAGTCATAGCTGGCGATTTTCGAACGCTGAGACTGTCCATAAAATCTTAAAAAAGGACCGAGGGAAGACCCTTTGTAAAAATGTCTGCAATTTGATACCTGTAAGGGACATGACAGACGCGTACTTGACCATGAGCAACCTTTTCGCGAACAAAGTGAATGTCTATCTCGATATGTTTAGTGCGCTGGTGCTGAACCGGATTACCATAAAGGTAGATGGCACTAACATTATCACAATAAACCAAGGTCGCTTTCTGAATAGGACATTGAAGCTCTAACAGTAAACTGCGTAACCAACATGATTCAGAGACCACATTAGCTACCCCTCGATACTCGGTCTCCGTGACCGAACGGATAAAGTCGATCGACGCCGCAGGCCATGAGACCAAGTTATTACCAAGAAACATACAATAGCCAGATGTAGACCGTCTGGTGTCCGGACAGCCACCCCAATCAGCATCCGTATATGAGACAAGTGCTGACGTCGACGAAGGATATAAATGCAAGCCTTAGTCAAGTGTACCCTGAATATACCGAATGATGCGTTTGAGCGCATTCTTGTGCTCAACTCTGGGATCATGCATAAACAAACACACCTGTTGTACATCATTCGTAATATCTGGGCTGGTCTTTTCGAGGTCACGTGTCAAATTTGATTTTTTGAAAATCGGTCATTTGAGTTGTTAACGGCAAGTGGATGGATGAACCATTTCGGTCATGATAAATGAGTCCAACTATTAACAAGTGACACAAATAAACCATTTCGAAAAGTTAGATGAGATATTTGAGCTTTTTAGAATGCAAGGGAAAATGAGATAATTTACTTTAACATTAACGATACTCTATCTTTTCTTAATTAATTTTTTTTCTAGGATACAATATGCGGTGATTTTTAACTTTTAACCCAGCTTAATTATATTATTAAAAAAATCAAAACTTAAAAAGAATTCCTCGGGCAAAACTTCTGTTACTTATCAGGCACGAGTTCTAATTATACAAGTATAAATTTGCCTATTAAGCAGAAATTCAGAACATTTTATTAAGTTTGTAATGTGTTACCTGTTGAGAAGAATTTTATCCGATCCGTTAATTGTTCTTTAGGTTGATTGCTACTGATTTGGTTGGGGTTATGAATTATGATGATCACAGTAGACTGCCAGAAACATACTCAACTTCTATTTTCTTGTTCGTATTGCAAGGGTGATTGAACAAACTTCTACCTTTAAAATTTTGAGTACATAATTTTTTATTTTCAATTTGGTATTCGATATTCGAATTGAGGTCATATAAATACTCATATGCTACTTTCTTGTTCCTCTTGGAAGGATAGTTATAGTAATGTGGACAACTAATCTCAAGTAGGAAGAGTTTGTATTCGTCTCATATTATTGAATGAGAAATAGGATAAATATACACTCTCGTCGTTTCATATTATTTGTTCACTTTTTCCTTTACACGCATTTTCAGAATTTATATATAAAAGTTTATTTTTACTGTATTATTTTTATCTCTCCAATTAATTGCACTTTAATCAATGTTGATAACTTCAAAAAGTAATTAATATTAAGGATAAAATAGGAAAAACTTAATTAATCCTATCTTGATTTTGTAAATGGATAAGTATTTTTAGACAGATACTAATTGTAATGTGGACAACTAATATGGGACGGATATAAAATTTATATATCTAAAAATACGTAAAAATTAATATAAATCACAATAATTAATAATTTAAAATATTTAAAAGATATATAAAAATATTGCGATCAAACAATAACTTTGTTCATATTTGTATTGGACCAGAACCTGATAAACATTCATCTGCTATTTTCTTGTTCCCATTGGAAGGTTGACTGAACAAACTTTTGCCTTTCCAATTTTGAGCCTTGGAAATCATAAATACTTAATAGACATGCCTTAATTATAGAATTTAAGGGGTTTTCACCATTAATTAATAAACCTTAACTAACACTATAATTATATAATAATCACCATGGCTTTTTCATATCTGTCTAAGTAGTATTATCACTAAAGTCTTTACTTCAAAAATCAAGTATGGCAAGAAATGTTCTTATCATGAAATGGAAGAACGTTATTGTTAATTCTGATAATGATACCACCAGTGATTATGAAGATGAAAAGAACACTGCTGAAAAAGAATTGGACCTTCCATTAGAGAAATTAAACCTCGGGCGCCAAAAAAAACTTATTGTGCTTAATCTTGGTGGATTGTTGGTTCATAGGGTGCATCGTCGACACAGGTTCAATGTCCAAAGCTACCAACCAGACTTGATTTGTGGAAATTTCTCAGGTTTGTGCGTGTACTTTTTTTATATGTTGAAATTATAAAGTCACCTAGATGTTTAGAAATATGAAGAAGTAACTACACGAAGAGGTAAGGGGTCAACATCTACCATAAATACATAAAAAATAATTTTAACTTTGTATATGTAGTGTAATTTTTCGTCGAGGGGGTTCGGATGAACCCTGGAGCCTACCTAACTCTGCCTGACTTAGATGATCATAAGCCATTGGCAGAGGTAAGAATTTCATAAAAGGGATATATTCAAAACAGTCTATTGTGTTTAGAGGATTCAATAATTAAATAGATTTATATGTAAGGCAGACTAAGGCAATCTGATTTGACATTGTTATTTATTCTGATCCAATCGAGGTGGTTTTCGTGTTTACCAGCATGTAGATGTTCTATATTCTTATGATCAGAGTCTTTTCGGCCCTTGTAACAGTTGCTGATGATCACAAAACAACATTGAGCTTGGAAGTGAAAACGTCAATACCCACGTGTAAATTAGTTAGGTTTGGGCTTTTTTTTTTACCTTAATGACATATATGGGCAGTGGGCTTAAATGGTAATCCCAAATATGATGTGAAAAAATAAAAACTATGACAAAGTTAAAGAAAACTATATGAATGATATTATAATAAAAATTATATATATAATATCGGGTTGACTTTTTTTTTTGTTAATATCAAGCCAAATCACTTATAGTCGGATTTCTTTTTAAATACCAAACCACCAGTTGGGGTCTTTTTTCCGGTTTGACTCGGTTTTATGCGGTTTGTGGTTTGGTTTTGTTCACCCTACTTGTGATCATCTTTTCTTCGTGTATTAAAGAAGGCCTCTTTAGGCTACTTTCTTGATCTCCGCTAGACTCTGTTGTAATAGTTTGATAAGCTAAACCAACAAGAGATGTTACATTCTATCTTTTGCTTCGAGCATGGCCAAGAGTGAGCTTCTTGATAGTCTCTTTCTTCATAGAAATAGAACTTTAACTATCAAATTGATATGGTCCCCTCGAGATATATGAGATAGTTGTCAGCAAGGTAGGTCCACTATAAAGTCTAGTGGCCAGAAAGTCTTTTATGAACAAAGTAAGCCGACTAAAAAAAATTCATTACCGACTTTTGTTGCCGAGTTGAGGTTTCTTGGTTGGTATTAGGTACTAAAAGAGTTTTCTTCGATCAAGCAGTTTTTCTATCTTTTTGTTTTTATGTCTAAGGCAATGGTTTTTTGTTGATCGAGATGGATTGATCTTCTTTATTTACATGATATATCATTGAAGGAGATTCAGTTGATATATATTGAAATATGATACGTTGCTTTAGTAATCAGAAATAAGGGAAGTAAAGTACTAATAGTGTGGAGTGAAATGTGATACATTCATTTCGCTTTTGTAGTGATTATTTTTATTTGTTCACCTTATGTGACGATGCCTTCTTCAATGCGCTTTCAAGAGACCTTTTTGCGATCAATTTTTGAAGTTTTGCCTTGAAAGATTTGAAGTCGGGCTATGGTCGTCTGCCATGGAGTTAGTATTCGTAAATTGAATTGGTTTAAACCTAGTGATTTAATTAATTAATCTATTGAAACTACATTTTTATTATAATTTTAATTTGCTTTTCGCCCATTTTTTATAGGAGAAACATGGACGCTATTTTAGATAACGTCATGGTTGGACTTCGAAGAAAGTTGTTATTTGTATGGGTAAGTTTCTTTAATTTAAACTACTAAGAAATTATTTTGCTTATTGAGGTTAAATTTGAGAAAACAAACCGTATTTAATTATGAACGTTTGCTCGATAGCCGACGCTCTTAATTCGTTCTTGGTAGAGTGGGAGCCTTCCTAATCTTTATATTTTATGCTTTTTAAATAAGATTTTCTTCGCATAATGGCTAATCATTTTTTATCAATGGAAAAGTTCTTATAATCTTAAATTCATATGCTGAGGGCATCCCCAACTAGCAGGATTTAGTGACATTTCCTATTATATGTCTTGTGTTTCTAACGTAAGTTGTTTAATGATTGGCATGTTGAATTCATAATATGATGGGTTGGTTTGAGATTTAATTGGGTATGTTATTATTGTTGTTGGTTTAGACTTTAGATTAATCTTAACTGGATGATGATACATCAATGAGAAGTTAATTTGATAAGTTTGACGACCCTTTCTTAATTTATTATTTTATATTGGAAAGAGTAACAAATCCAATTTTATTTTGTAGGATCAACAAAAATGTGTTGACAGTGGCTTTAAGTGCTTGGAGAAAAAGGAGAAGCCCATTTTCTTGAAGCCAATGAAAAAAATATGGGAAAACAAGTATGATCTCCTTCCTTTTCGTGGTGGAAAGTTTTCAGAATCGAACACACTTATGATTGATGATGAACCCCACATAGCTCTAATAAATCCTGTAAGTTTTGCAATTCAGTGGATATATATATATATATATGTATAGAAGAAATCTTTTTATTGAGACTAACTTATAGTTCTTGTTTGATTTAATTTGCAGCCTAATACTGCGGTTTTCCCTCCAATTTTCAAAGTTGGAAATGGCAAAGATACTTTTCTTGGTAACAAACATATACTAATCCTTGATATTCACTAATTGGATTTAGCTTCTATAATAGGGATTTTTAAAATGAACGCTCGCATATGTATAATATACATAAATTATACAAAATTAGTGTATAATTTATGTGTATTTCGCTAGCAGACGTAATTATTTGTATCCGACCAGCCAAATGTGTAGCTTATGCCATGATAAGTAGATTGCTTGTTGTGTAAATCTTTTTACATTGTCGATGTATCTAATATAAATCTGATCTGATTAATTTATATGTTGATATAGGTCCCAAGGGTGATATGCAGAAGTTTCTAGATGGTCTTGTTGATGCAGATGATGTTCCAACTTATGTGAAAGAACATCCCTTAATTGGACAACCTGCGATAACAGCCTCTCATCGTGATTGGGATTACTATGCTAAGATAATCCGTTTTGTTGGCATATAAAAAGAAGCATCTGAAGTTTAAGTCATTTGAGATTTTACTTGCCTGTGGGCTACAAATGATATACTATAGTAATTATTAGTATGTTTAATGTTTTCAAGTACGATATTTTCACAATGTGAATGGTCTATTACTTAGTAAGTACTATTTTTACTACAATATGTGACTTGTGAGGAATGGTTCCTTGACAAACCGTGCAGTTCCTATGCAAATATAAATATCTTTACTGTTTACAATTTTTTTTCCTTTAGTGTTTTCAAATATTATTCGTTTCGTTTCAATTTATGTGATAGTTTGAATCCATATAGATTAAGAAAGAAATAAGACTTTTAAATTGTAGTTTTAAATATGCCATAACTTATGTTTGTGAAAGAAATAATTCATTGATTATTTTCATTGATTGAAATAGTATATATACAATTTACATGTTTTCATAATAGTATAATTCTATTTCTATTCTACTCCTAAAACCTTATTCTACTTGGACACTAACTATACAATTATGGTAAGTATATAATACTAATTATTCTCAAATACTACCTAAACTAATATACAAAATCCGAAATATACATATGATATATTGTATATCATATGTATATTTAACACACACCCGCAGTCATAGCGGGCAATCTTCTAACGCTGAAACTGTCCCTAAAATATTAAAAAAAGACCGAGGGAAGACCATTTGTAAAGATGTCTGCAATTTGATACATGTAAGGGACATGACAAACGCGTACTTGACCACGAGCAACTTTTTCGAGAACAAAGTGAATGTCCATCTCGATATGTTTAGTGTGCTGGTGCTGAACCGGATTACCATAAAGGTAGATGGCACTAACATTATCACAATAAACCAAGGTCGCTTTCTGAATAGGACATTGAAGCTCTAACAGTAAACTGCGTAACCAACATGATTCAGAGACCACATTAGCTACCCCTCGATACTCGGTCTCCGCACTGGAACGGGATAAAGTCGACTGACGCTTCGCAGGCCATGAGACCAAGTTATTACCAAGAAACATACAATAGCCAGATGTAGACCGGCTGGTGTCCGGACAGCCACCCCAATCAGCATCCGTATATGAGACAAGTGTTGACGTCGACGAAGGATATAAATGCAAGCCTTAGTCAAGTGTACCCTGAATATACCGAATGATGCGTTTGAGCGCATTCTTGTGCTCAACTCTGGGATCATGCATAAACAAACACACCTGTTGTACATCATTCGTAATATACAGAAATTTTGGTCTTTTCGAGGTCACGTGTCAAATTTGATTTTTTGAAAATCGGTCATTTGAGTTGTTAACGGCAAGTGGATGGATGAACCATTTCGGTCATGATAAATGAGTCCAACTATTAACAAGTGACACAAATAAACCATTTCGAAAAGTTAGATGAGATATTTGAGCTTTTTAGAATGCAAGGGAAAATGAGATAATTTACTTTAACATTAACGATACTCTATCTTTTCTTAATTAATTTTTTTTCTAGGATACAATATGCGGTGATTTTTAACTTTTAACCCAGCTTAATTATATTATTAAAAAATCAAAACTTAAAAAGAATTCCTCAGGCAAAACTTCTGTTACTTATCAGGCACGAGTTCTAATTATACAAGTATAAATTTGCCTATTAAGCAGAAATTCAGAACATTTTATTAAGTTTGTAATGTGTTACCTGTTGAGAAGAATTTTATCCGATCCGTTAATTGTTCTTTAGGTTGATTGCTACTGATTTGGTTGGGGTTATGAATTATGATGATCACAGTAGACTGCCAGAAACATACTCAACTTCTATTTTCTTGTTCGTATTGCAAGGGTGATTGAACAAACTTCTACCTTTAAAATTTTGAGTACATAATTTTTTATTTTCAATTTGGTATTCGATATTCGAATTGAGGTCATATAAATACTCATATGCTACTTTCTTGTTCCTCTTGGAAGGATAGTTATAGTAATGTGGACAACTAATCTCAAGTAGGAAGAGTTTGTATTCGTCTCATATTATTGAATGAGAAATAGGATAAATATACACTCTCGTCGTTTCATATTATTTGTTCACTTTTTCCTTTACACGCATTTTCAGAATTTATATATAAAAGTTTATTTTCTTGTATTATTTTTATCTCTCCAATTAATTGCACTTTAATCAATGTTGATAACTTCAAAAAGTAATTAATATTAAGGATAAAATAGGAAAAACTTAATTAATCCTATCTTGATTTTGTAAATGGATAAGTATTTTTAGACAGATACTAATTGTAATGTGGACAACTAATATGGGGGATTTGATATAAAATTTATATATCTAAAAATACGTAAAAATTAATATAAATCACAATAATTAATAATTTAAAATATTTAAAAGATATATAAAAATATTGCGATCAAACAATAACTTTGTTCATATTTGTATTGGACCAGAACCTGATAAACATTCATCTGCTATTTTCTTGTTCCCATTGGAAGGTTGACTGAACAAACTTTTGCCTTTCCAATTTTGAGCCTTGGAAATCATAAATACTTAATAGACATGCCTTAATTATAGAATTTAAGGGGTTTTCACCATTAATTAATAAACCTTAACTAACACTATAATTATATAATAATCACCATGGCTTTTTCATATCTGTCTAAGTAGTATTATCACTAAAGTCTTTACTTCAAAAATCAAGTATGGCAAGAAATGTTCTTATCATGAAATGGAAGAACGTTATTGTTAATTCTGATAATGATACCACCAGTGATTATGAAGATGAAAAGAACACTGCTGAAAAAGAATTGGACCTTCCATTAGAGAAATTAAACCTCGGGCGCCAAAAAAAACTTATTGTGCTTAATCTTGGTGGATTGTTGGTTCATAGGGTGCATCGTCGACACAGGTTCAATGTCCAAAGCTACCAACCAGACTTGATTTGTGGAAATTTCTCAGGTTTGTGCGTGTACTTTTTTTATATGTTGAAATTATAAAGTCACCTAGATGTTTAGAAATATGAAGAAGTAACTACACGAAGAGGTAAGGGTCAACATCTACCATATATACATAAAAATAATTTTAACTTTGTATATGTAGTGTAATTTTTAAATCGAGGGGGTTCGGATGAACCCTGGAGCCTACCTAACTCTGCCTGACTTAGATGATCATAAGCCATTGGCAGAGGTAAGAATTTCATAAAAGGGATATATTCAAAACAGTCTATTGTGTTTAGAGGATTCAATAATTAAATAGATTTATATGTAAGGCAGACTAAGGCAATCTGATTTGACATTGTTATTTATTCTGATCCAATCGAGGTGGTTTTCGTGTTTACCAGCATGTAGATGTTCTATATTCTTATGATCAGAGTCTTTTCGGCCCTTGTAACAGTTGCTGATGATCACAAAACAACATTGAGCTTGGAAGTGAAAACGTCAATACCCACGTGTAAATTAGTTAGGTTTGGGCTTTTTTTTTTACCTTAATGACATATATGGGCAGTGGGCTTAAATGGTAATCCCAAATATGATGTGAAAAAATAAAAACTATGACAAAGTTAAAGAAAACTATATGAATGATATTATAATAAAAATTATATATATAATATCGGGTTGACTTTTTTTTTTGTTAATATCAAGCCAAATCACTTATAGTCGGATTTCTTTTTAAATACCAAACCACCAGTTGGGGTCTTTTTTCCGGTTTGACTCGGTTTTATGCGGTTTGTGGTTTGGTTTTGTTCACCCTACTTGTGATCATCTTTTCTTCGTGTATTAAAGAAGGCCTCTTTAGGCTACTTTCTTGATCTCCGCTAGACTCTGTTGTAATAGTTTGATAAGCTAAACCAACAAGAGATGTTACATTCTATCTTTTGCTTCGAGCATGGCCAAGAGTGAGCTTCTTGATAGTCTCTTTCTTCATAGAAATAGAACTCTAACTATCAAATTGATATGGTCCCCTCGAGATATATGAGATAGTTGTCAGCAAGGTAGGTCCACTATAAAGTCTAGTGGCCAGAAAGTCTTTTATGAACAAAGTAAGCCGACTAAAAAAATTCATTACCGACTTTTGTTGCCGAGTTGAGGTTTCTTGGTTGGTATTAGGTACTAAAGAGTTTTCTTCGATCAAGCAGTTTTTCTATCTTTTTGTTTTTATGTCTAAGGCAATGGTTTTTTGTTGATCGAGATGGATTGATCTTCTTTATTTACATGATATATCATTGAAGGAGATTCAGTTGATATATATTGAAATATGATACGTTGCTTTAGTAATCTGTAAAATAAGGGAAGTAAAGTACTAATAGTGTGGAGTGAAATGTGATACATTCATTTCGCTTTTGTAGTGATTATTTTTATTTGTTCACCTTATGTGACGATGCCTTCTTCAATGCAGCTTTCAAGAGACCTTTGCGATCAATTTTTGAAGTTTTGCCTTGAAAGATTTGAAGTCGGGCTATGGTCGTCTGCCATGGAGTTAGTATTCGTAAATTGAATTGGTTTAAACCTAGTGATTTAATTAATTAATCTATTGAAACTACATTTTTATTATAATTTTAATTTGCCTTTCGCCCATTTTTTATAGGAGAAACATGGACGCTATTTTAGATAACGTCATGGTTGGACTTCGAAGAAAGTTGTTATTTGTATGGGTAAGTTTCTTTAATTTAAACTACTAAGAAATTATTTTGCTTATTGAGGTTAAATTTGAGAAAACAAACCGTATTTAATTATGAACGTTTGCTCGATAGCCGACGCTCTTAATTCGTTCTTGGTAGAGTGGGAGCCTTCCTAATCTTTATATTTTATGCTTTTAAATAAGATTTTCTTCGCATAATGGCTAATCATTTTTATCAATGGAAAAGTTCTTATAATCTTAAATTCATATGCTGAGGGCATCCCCAACTAGCAGGGGATTTAGTGACATTTCCTATTATATGTCTTGTGTTTCTAACGTAAGTTGTTTAATGATTGGCATGTTGAATTCATAATATGATGGGTTGGTTTGAGATTTAATTGGGTATGTTATTATTGTTGTTGGTTTAGACTTTAGATTAATCTTAACTGGATGATGATACATCAATGAGAAGTTAATTTGATAAGTTTGACGACCCTTTCTTAATTTATTATTTTATATTGGAAAGAGTAACAAATCCAATTTTATTTTGTAGGATCAACAAAAATGTGTTGACAGTGGCTTTAAGTGCTTGGAGAAAAAGGAGAAGCCCATTTTCTTGAAGCCAATGAAAAAAATATGGGAAAACAAGTATGATCTCCTTCCTTTTCGTGGTGGAAAGTTTTCAGAATCGAACACACTTATGATTGATGATGAACCCCACATAGCTCTAATAAATCCTGTAAGTTTTGCAATTCAGTGGATATATATATATATATATATATATATATATATATATATATATATGTATAGAAGAAATCTTTTTATTGAGACTAACTTATAGTTCTTGTTTGATTTAATTTGCAGCCTAATACTGCGGTTTTCCCTCCAATTTTCAAAGTTGGAAATGGCAAAGATACTTTTCTTGGTAACAAACATATACTAATCCTTGATATTCACTAATTGGATTTAGCTTCTATAATAGGGATTTTTAAAATGAACGCTCGCATATGTATAATATACATAAATTATACAAAATTAGTGTATAATTTATGTGTATTTCGCTAGCAGACGTAATTATTTGTATCCGACCAGCCAAATGTGTAGCTTATGACCATGATAAGTAGATTGCTTGTTGTGTAAATCTTTTACATTGTCGATGTATCTAATATAAATCTGATCTGATTAATTTATATGTTGATATAGGTCCCAAGGGTGATATGCAGAAGTTTCTAGATGGTCTTGTTGATGCAGATGATGTTCCAACTTATGTGAAAGAACATCCCTTAATTGGACAACCTGCGATAACAGCCTCTCATCGTGATTGGGATTACTATGCTAAGATAATCCGTTTTGTTGGCATATAAAAAGAAGCATCTGAAGTTTAAGTCATTTGAGATTTTACTTGCCTGTGGGCTACAAATGATATACTATAGTAATTATTAGTATGTTTAATGTTTTCAAGTACGATATTTTCACAATGTGAATGGTCTATTACTTAGTAAGTACTATTTTTACTACAATATGTGACTTGTGAGGAATGGTTCCTTGACAAACCGTGGGAACATCTTTACTGTTTAGAAATTTTATTCCTTTAGTGTTTTCAAATATTATTCACTTCGTTTCAATTTATGTGATAGTTTGAATCCATATAGATTAAGAAAGAAATAAGATTTATTAAATCTTTAGTTTTAAATATGCCATAACCTATGTTTGGCTATAAAATTATCATGGTTTTCAACATATTTGTGATTATTAAAAGGGAAAATGTGCAAATATACCTCTTAACTTTGCGATTTAAAGCAGATATACCTCCGTTATAAAAATTGTGTATATATACCACTGCCATTACAAAATGGTGCAAATATATCTTTTTTGTTGATTGATTTTTTTTTAAAATCATTTATATTATTTTTGAATCAAAACAAATGTTACAGGGCTTTTAAAAAAAAGTTACCCATTTTTTTAGTAAACATATTTCTCTAAAGCTACATGATAATTTTTTTTCTAGTGAGTCGGGTCTGATTCATTTAAAAGAACTGCTAGTGGATCGGGTGAATCGCCGCAACAGTATCTCAACTCTCTTCTTGTTTCTTTTTGTCATGAAAGTATAGTTTCCTTATATAATAAGAAGCAAGTGAAGCAGCTAGAATTTTTCGCTTACCTGCTATTTTACCTATAAAAGTATAGAACTGTATATATCCATGCTTTGGCGATTGGGCACAACAAGAAAGAAGACATAGAACTCTAATTACTATTCTATCAGGAAGGTTAATGGTTTTACCATAACATAAACAAATCCTTTCTTAATAATAGCAGTAGTACTTTTTGAGGTAATGGTGTGGGTGATCTTATTGTTAAACAGAGCAATATACCCGTGATATACACCCAATATACAACAGTGTATATCACAGGCAAAGCAAGGATCAACTGCCCAAAGAAGTGGGCTTTGACCTTGGCCCAGAAATGGGCTCTCGGCAGTGGCCCATTCTGGGACAGATTGAGGACAATACAATCTTGTATATACGGTATATATATTGTAGTAAATTGTAGTGTAAAGGTTACCTTAATTAGTGTTATACACTTACCATAATTGTATAGTTAGAATTATGGTAGAATAAGATTTTAGAAATAGAATAGGAATATGATTCTCCTATTATGGAAATATGTAACTTGTATATATAGCCTTTCAATTAATGAAAATAATCAAGGGGATTATTTCTTTCATGGTATCAAGAGACTAGGTCTAAACAAAAAATTTTCTCTCCCAACTTTTGTCCTCTCTTTGATTTTTGGCCGAGACACCACCCCCCCCCCTCGGGTTTCTCTTCCAAAATTCATCTTCCGCTCTCAAAAACACATCTCTTAAATTTCCCTTCCTTCTTTGTTCTTTCAATATGTCTAAGAACAATTATTATCTTGCCCTCATGGTTTCTAACGTCAAGACCAGTATCCTTATTGTCCTTGAAATGGAAAACGTCCAATATGCGACGTGGGCGGAGTTGTTTAAAATTCACGCTATCTCCCATCAAGTTCTTCATCACATCATTCCTCCCGCTAGACCTCTTCCTGCGGAGGATCCTGAGTTATGGATTACTCTTTATGCTACCGTTCTCCTATGGATCTACGCAACTATTTCGGTTGATCTTCTACAGACGATTATTGAGCCGGATACCACGGCTATGGCTGCCTGGAATAGATTACGTGACATATTCCAAGACAACCAACATTCACGTGTCGTCACACTCGAGCAGTAATTCTCCCTAGTTCGAATGGACGAATTTCCGAACGTTTCTACATATTGCAAGAAACTAAAGGAGTTGGCGGATCAACTTCGAAATGTTGGTGCACCGATAACTAATAATCGTCTAGTTCTACAGTTGGTTGCCGGTCTTTCGGAGGCCTATAATGGTGTTGGAACTCTCCTTCGCCAAAGCAACCCTCTTCTTGACTTCTATCAAGCTCGCTCCATGCTTACTTTGGAGGAAGCCGGTTTGGCTAAAATGGCGGCTACCGGAGCAAGCCCCGTCGTCATGGTGGCGTCCTCTCCTAGTTCTTCGGGTTTTGTTATTAATTCGGGCCAAAACCATAATCATGGTGGCGGTAAGAATAATCGCAAGAATAATAACAAAAATCGCGGGGGCAAACACGGCAGTTCTGGTGGCGGTTCCGGTGTTCAGCAAGCAAGCGGTGGGTCCCATCTAGGGAACAGTTGCCCACCATCCCCTGGGCCCAGCAGTGGGACCCATGGCAGTGGGGTTGGGGCTGGGGCTGGGGCAGTGGACCGTGGGCCAGCAGCCCTTACAATCCAGCAGCCAATTCCAGCGGCCAGTGGGCTGGCCAACAGTTCAGGCCCAACACCCAGCAGTGGAGGCCCACTGGCCAGTGGCCCAGCAGCAGCGGCAGCAGCAGCTACGGCCCAGCTCCATCACGGACAGGAATTCTTGGGCCCCGACCTCCGCAAGCCCATCATGCAGCAGGCCCCACTCAAACCGATATCGAGGCCGCGATGCACACATTGGGGTTAACTCAACCGGACCCAAATTGGTATATGGACACCGGTGCCACTACTCACATGACTTCCGAATCAGGTACTCTCTCATCTTATTCCAATTTGAGCACCCCTCGGGGGATAATTATTGGTAATGGCAGTTTTATTCCAATTCTAGGGTATGGTCAGAAAAAAATGTCTCCTCACAATCCACCCATTCTCTTGAAAAATACTTTACATGCTCCTAAATTGATTAAAAACTTAGTGTCTGTCCGAAAGTTCACTACTGACAATTCTGTTTCCGTTGAATTTGATCATTTTGGTTTCTCTGTGAAGGATTTCAAGACGGGGAGTCATCTCATGAGGTGTGATAGTAGGGGGGATCTGTATCCTATCATGCCTGGTTTCAGTCCATTGAGTCAAGCCTTGCCATCAGCTTTTGCAGCCATCTCTCCTTCCATGTGGCATGCTCGTCTGGGTCATCCGGGATCTTCTATTTTATCAGTTTTAGATAAAAATAGCTTTATTTCTTGTAAGGATACGAGTCGTACTCCACTTTGTCAGTCTTGTTCATTAGGGAAAATTGTTAAGTTGCCATTTGTAGACTCCAATTCTCATACTTCAATGCCATTTGATATTATTCATAGCGACTTATGGACGTCTCCCGTTCTTAGTTCATTGGGTCATCGATATTATGTTCTCTTTTTAGATGATTATTCGAGATTTTTGTGGACGTTTCCAATTGCGAATAAATCACAAGTGTTTTCTGTCTTCATCAAATTTAGAGCGTTCATTCGTACTCAATTCGAAAGAGAAATAAAAAATATTCAATGTGATAATGGGAAAGAGTATGACAATAAGGAGTTTCGGGAATTCTGTGCTAATAATGGGATCAATTTTTGTTTTTCGTGTCCTCATACATCTTCACAAAATGGGAAAGCCGAATGCAAAATTCGTTCCATAAATAACATTGTCCGAACTCTCTTAAGTCATGTCTCCAAACCTCCATATTTTTGGCATCATGCTCTACAAATGACCACATATCTCCTTAACATAATTCCTTCTAAAGGTCTGACATATTCTTCCCCCCTCAAAATCCTATATAATAAGAACCCTTCTTATTCTCATCTTCGGATTTTTGGGTGCTTGTGTTATCCGTTATTCTCATCCACCAAAATTAACAAACTTCAGGCTCGGTCTACCCCGTGTGTATTTTTGGGTTATCCGTCGAATCATCGTGGTTATAAATGTTTTGATTTATCCTCCAAGAAAATCATAATTAATCGCCATGTCATTTTTTATGAAACCCAATTTCCTTTTACGAAAGTTCATACTCCCGAGCCTAGGTCGTATAATTTTTTGGATGACCAAATATCCCCGTATATTATTCGGAATTTTTCGGACACATCCCACACCCAAAATCCTCCAGTGGCCCATCGCCTACTGGACCCATCAGATCGCAGATCGCTCGATTCTTTGGATCGGTCCCCAAGCACTGGGCGATCAGCCCACCTCGACCTGGTCCAGATGATGATTCTAGTTACCGATTTGGGCCAGCAGGCCGTGGGCCTGCTGGCCAGTCCGTCCCGAGCCCAGAAAATTTCCAAAATTCCCTCAATTCTTCCTCGAGTCATAGACCGGTCACTCGTAGTCAGCGGGGTATTTTTACATCTAAAAGACATTTTAATTTACATTCTGATGTCTCTAAATCCCCTTTGCCCCGCAATCCTGTGTCCGCATTAAATGACCCTAATTGGAAAATTGCTATCACTGATGAATATAATGCTCTTATTGATAATAAGACGTGGGAGTTGGTGCCCCGTCCATATGGTATTAATGCTATCATGTCTATGTGGATTTTTGCTCATAAGGAGAATTCAGATGGGTCATTTGCTCGGCATAAGGCGCGACTTGTTGGTGATGGTAAGACTCAGCAGGTTGGGATAGATTGTGGTGAGACGTTTAGTCCGGTGGTCAAACCGGCTACCATTCGCACTGTGCTTAGCTTGGCTCTTTCCAAGACTTGGCCAATTCATCAGTTGGATGTCAAGAATGCTTTCCTACATGGTGATCTCAAGGAAACAATCTATATGCATCAGCCGTTGGGTTTCAGGGATCCAAATCGTCCTCATCATGTATGTTTGTTGAAGAAGTCCTTATATGGGCTTAAGCAGTCTCCAAGGGCCTGGTACACGAGGTTTGCTGACTTTGTTTCAACTATTGGGTTCACTCACAGCAGGTCAGATAATTCCTTGTTCATCTACCGCAGTGGTTTGTCCTTGGCCTACATTCTGTTGTATGTGGATGGGTATCATATTGACTGCCTCTTCCGATGCCTTGCGCCAGTCTACCATGACCATGCTCAGTTCTGAGTTTGCTATGAAAGACTTATGGGGCCTTTGAGTTATTTTTGGGGGATTGCCGTCAAGCGTCATTCAGGTGGCTTATTTTTGTCTCAACGAAAGTATGCTGCTGAGATCATAGAGAGGGCTGTGATGTCATCCTGTAAGTCCACTTCCACTCCAGTTGATGCAAACCCCAAGCTGAGTGCCGCAGCAGGTGCACCATACGAGGACCCGACCCGCTATCGCAGTCTTGCAGGGGCCCTCCAGTATCTTACCTTTACCAGACCGGATATTACGTATGCGATTCAGCAGGTGTGTTTATTTATGCATGATCCCAGAGTTGAGAACATGAATGCAATCAAACGCATCATTCGGTATATTCAAGGGACACTAGACTATGGGTTGCACTTGTATCCTTCATCTACATCCACACTTGTCTCTTATACAGATGCTGATTGAGGTGGTTGTCCCGACACCAGACGGTCGACTTCTGGCTACTGTATGTTCCTTGGCAACAACTTGGTCTCATGGTCGGCAAAGCGTCATGCAACTCTATCACGCTCAAGCGCAGAGGCAGAATATCGAGGGGTAGCGAATGTGGTCTCCGAATCATGTTGGCTACGTAATTTGCTTTTGGAGCTTCATTGTCCCATTCAGAAGGCAACCTTGGTATATTGCGATAACATTAGTGTCATCTACCTTTCAGGTAACCCAGTTCAACACCAACGCACCAAGCATATCAAAATGGACATTCACTTTGCCCGTGAAAAGGTTGCAAAGGGTCACGTTCGCGTATGCCATGTCCCGTCTCGTTATCAAATTGCAGACATCTTTGTAAAGGGTTTACCAGCGGTTCTCTTTGAAGATTTTAGGGACGATTTGCGTTCAAAACCGTCGCTATGATCTGCGGTGTGTGTTAAACAAAGCAATATACCTGTGATATACACCCAATATACAGAAGATATATCACAAGCAAAACAAAGGATCGAATCGCCCAAAGTGGGCTTTCGGCACTAGCCCAGAAATGGGCTCTCGGCAGTGGCCCATTCTCGGACAGATTGAGGACAATACAATCTTGTATATATGGTATATATATTTGTTGTATATTGTAGTGTAAAGGTTACCTTAATTAGTGTTATACACTTACCATAATTGTATAGTTAGAATTATGGTAGAACAGATTTTAGAAATAGAATAGGAATAAGATTCTCCTATTATGAAAATATGCAACTTGTATATATAACCTTTCAATTAATGAAAATAATCAAGGAGATTATTTCTTTCACTTATGTTTTGCAAGTTCAAGTAGCTATGCTCACAATGTCAATGGTCTATTATACTATGTGTCTACTACAATATGTGAGGAATGGTTCAATGACAAATTAACCGTGCAGTTCCTATGTAACATAAATGTCTTGACGATATATAACTACTCTGTGCAATCCAATTTATGTGGTATAATTTGAAGACGTATTAGAGTTTAAGAAATCAACAAAAAGTTTTGAAATGGGTATAAAACCGTGCCAGAATTCTTTGAACAACACAAAATAAAGTTGGGTCGAATGAATAAATAGATGAGGAAGCGGCTTCAGCTAAATTATATAGGGAAAGAAAAAACAAGCTTTTGTTCTTGGTTTGAATGATTCCCAACTTAATTAAACGTTAAAAATATATTAATCTCTAATGCGGAAAGAAACTTGTCTCAAATATATTAATCTCTAATGCGGAAAGAAACTTGTCTCAAGTATGTCATCGCATGTCTAGTTATAAACCTTGTGACCTTAAACATATTTTAAGGTTTGTATGCTTATAAAGCTTCTTATTAAGACAAATGGAATGTAAAACTAATTATTTTCAAATTTAGAAGTATTTTATTCTCTTTAGAACGAACCGAAAAGGAAAACGTGTTACATAAATTGAAATGGATAGAGTATGTTTTCAGAGGCACAGAGCATATTTTCAACATAAGAATTGAGTCACCATGATTTACCTCCTTCACAGACCTGTCGGACCGGGGTGTGGGGGCTCCTGGGGTGGGAGATTCCACCTTTTGGAATAAGAATGAACAAGTGTCCTTTTACTTCAGACTGACATAGAAAGCAACTACAGCATCTCTTCCTAAATATAATATCCTTAAAAGTACTTATATAAACGTTACAACAACCAGAAAACAAAGATATATTAGCCCTCTTCTAGTCATGTCAGCAAAATACTTCAAAGTCTCTAATAAGGCAGTCCTAATGATTCCTCAAAATTACAATCAGCACAGTCAAGGAAAAACAAGGAATCAGCCAAACACAAGAACTATAGGTCAAGTTTTGGTCCGACTCATCGAGCTAGTTACTCCATAGGTATAGACAGGTTAATATCGGGATATGGTCTATGCTCGAATGTTGGTTCCGATCCATTACAGTCAGAAGTGTCAGTAGAAGTGGAATTCGGCATATCTTTGTTGCTCATGCTGTTATCGGCCTCTCCTCCGTGGTTATGCATTGGTATTTGAGAAGTCCGGGTCAGAGTCATGTTGCTCGGCGGTGGTGCTTGTGATACAGGTCTTACCATTGAAACGGGGTCCGGAGAGGAGCTGTGAATAACGGGAGGCATTCTTGGTTCGATCTGATTATGCTTCCTTTTGTTTTGTGTTTTAAAAGCGTTTGGCATGAAACTTCCAACCACCATCTAGCAATATAAAAAGAAATTACATCAATATGAAGTATGCTAACAACGTTGGCTGTAAATGAGGTATGCATGGCACCAACTTAAATCCTAGAGGAAAATTGGCCTATGGATCTCATATGAAATAATCCCTATGTTCAGCCAAACGACTTAAATCGTTGAGGATAATTGGCCAATGGATCTCATATGAAATAATCTCGATGTTCTGTCAATCGACTTAAATCATAGAAGATAATTGGCCTACGGATCTCATATGAAATAATCTCTATGTTCTGCCAATCGACTTGAATCATAGAGGATAATTGGCCTATGGATCTCATATGAAACTCTGTTTAAACACCAGAAATTTCTGTCAAAGTTGCAGAAACCGCAACATAAAAAGACTATACCATGCACAAAATAGACCAAAAATAACAGAAATTGCACCTCAAAAGGTTGCACCGTAATCTTGAAATAGTAAAAAAATAACAAAAACTACAAAATACGTACTTCCAAATGTGAGTTCCCATTAAATATTTTCTATATTTTCACAGTTCATCTTGCGCATGGCGTGAGCTTAGTGCACCAAAGGCTGCCTTTTTTTTGGTAAACATCTTATGGATACCAAAAGTGCTCACTTTTGGCAAAATTAAAGGACTATTTTGAACCTACTATCAAAGATAAGGGACCATTTTTGTCATTTTCTCCTTTTTCTTTTAATAATTTGTACTACATGTTACGTTATAAAGGATTTCTTTTAATAAGTTGCACTAAATGTGACGTTATAATACATTTTTTTTGAAATTGCAGAGAAATGACTCTGCCACGCCCCGTCTCTCAGGTAGAACAGAGATATAAACTCGACAAGCAAGGCTGACTAGGACTTACTTGGATAATGAACCGGCAAACACAAGGTAGATCTCAGGAACTTGTAAACTAGTAGTATTACATAAACACATAACAGGGACTTACTTGGATGGGGCTTGCAGCCGTAAGCGAACCAGCAATACCGCCACCAATAACACGCCCATCCGGGCCAGCCAATGAAACACTTAATCCACCAGACCTACTTTTCATGCCACCATTTTCAGAAACAGTGTATGACCCTGTTAATGCTAAGATCTCGAAGCGGCCCTGCATGGTTAAAGCAACTAAATAAGAATTTACCAAGACAGAAAAGGTGAGAATTCCTGTTTTTTCATACACGATATTGTCAATTCTGAAAGAAAAAACACATGAAAGCTGATATAGTAAGAAGATGCAAAGAAATTAAAAAATGTTAATTTTGGCAAACTTTAAGGACCAAAATTCTCTTGAACCGAGGGCCTTTCGGAGACAACATCTCTACCTCCCAAGGTAGGGGTAAGGTCTGACCCCACCGTGTGGGATTACACTGGGTATGTTGTTGTTGTTGTTTTAAAGGACCAAAATTGTTTGATGCATACTTAAGGGACTATTATGAAGCCACACTCAATCATAAGGGACCACTTTTGTCATTTTATCTAAAACAAGAACAGCAATTGAACACAACTACCGTGTTTGAATATATTCAGCAGAAAGAGAAACACCGGTTTCTCACGAATAATGGACACTGATTCATACTTTATACTGTAACATAAGCAAAGTCCTGGATGAACAGAGAAATAGTCTAAACAGGACAGTTGAACTCACATAAAGTAAAATAGCTAATCGCATTTTTAAGAAATTACTAGAACAGATAAGAGACGTGACAGTTATCAGTTAAAGAACTGCAATAGCAGACTTGAATTTCCCAGTCATTATTGTACTTTCATTAAATAAGCACAGGAGCTCCCCAGGAAACTTTGCTACTTTAAAAGTTCAACCATGTAAAAGCAACATTACATTAAGGTTTGCAGCCAAAGTTTCATCAACTACACTGGTTAAGACAATAATTATCGCCCTTCTATAAAAAGCTATTTTAGTACTAACTTGGGTGTGGATTACAGTAATAAGCTAATCTTCCTATGCACATGTAAATGCAACACAAAATCTAGGTTAGCATGTACACCGAAGGAGTGATTTAGACATTTAGTCAATTTCCTATAAATGGTAAGACATATTTTCTAGACCAAATATAGGACAAGCACCAACAACTCTCACAACCAAAAAATCGCTAATTTTCAATGGAAATTGACTCATCAGTAGAGTTTCTGACGGTTTGACTCTCACTATCAGAAAAGCGCTAATTTCAGACGGACGTCCTTCCGGTATTTGGCTCGTCGGTAAAGGGTTTCCAATGGAAAAGCTGTCGAAACGCTACTGAGGAGCCAATTTCTGATGGACAGTCGGAAATTAAGGATTTTCTAGTCGTGTCCTCACCAACTAGTAGTCATAATGGTGGTGTCTAAGCCAACTTGCATGCACCTCAACTATTCCACCACATACTTGCTATCTCCCACCAACACTGGTATGATAACTCGGCCCAAAGCTAGGGCAAATGAGACATTTCACATAATATATACTTTACCAAACAGAAAATGAAGGGCAAAAAACATATCTCTACAGAGAATCCATCCTCCCAATCATTAGATCTTGATCATGAGGATTTTCTTTTTTCTTTGTTTATGTTCAGGTGGGGTTGTTGAGGTAGGGCAACAACAATAACAGAAGAAACCCAGGTAGCTAAAATCCAGTAAAAGCTGATGCAATCTTTAAAAACATACAAAGTACTACAAGGTTAAGAAAAAGTATGAAACAAGAATCATAGATCAATACCTCATATGTCAAAAGACCACCAGAAGAACCAGGCTGACGAATAGTAACATTAGAAACAGCCCCATTTGCAGACAAAACACAGATCCCTCTTGAACCCTTCTGCACAAAAGAATAAACTTTCCCTGCCACATCCTACACACACACACACACCACAGTACAATTCACAAAAAATTCAGAAAATCAAAAGTAAAAAAAAACATCTCAGAGCTGAAAAACAAAAAAAAAACCCTAGTATTTCATTAAAAGATTACCTCTCCAGTATGAACAGTAACAACATGTGGCATAAAATCTCCTCCAGCTGTATGTGCAAATACTTCACCTTCATTAGACCAAAAAGCAACCAATACGTCAGATAAAAGTATTAGGTAAAACAAACAAAACCAAATATTGGATCTTTTTGCTAGGCTCATTTCAGATTTACCCAAAAAAACAATTCTAGGGTTCTTGTACCCTTCTAGTCAACAACACCACAATTACTTCCTCCACCCTTCAAATACCAAAAAAAAAATAGCGAAACTCAGAAAATACAAGAACATACCCAATGTAATCCCAAAGAGTGGGTCTGGGGAGGATAGAGTGTAGGCAGAACTTGTACCTACCTCGAAAGGTTGTTTCCGATAAACAATCGGCTTGAAGAAGCCAAACTCAGAAAATAATGAAATTAAAACACAAACATAAGAAGAATTCTTTTTTCAAGAATTACCACTAAAAACAGGGGAAAAAATTCAAGGGTTCTTGTCCCTTCTAATCAACAATACATTTACTTCCTAATCTTTCAAACCAAAAAAAAATGGCCAAACTCAAAAAATAAAAACGCAAATATAAGAGCAATACTTTTTTACTTTGTAACTCTGCAAGATAGATTTTCTAATACACTCACCAAAAACAACAACAACATACCCGGTGTAATCACAGAAAGTGAGCTCTGAAAGATATGATATACGCAGACCTTAACTCTATCTTTTGTGTGTGCGATAGAGAGGCTGTTTCAGATAGGTTCTCGGCTCAAAAGGAAAATAGTCAGATGCAAGATTGCAAGGAAAATATTACTTCACCAAAAACAAAAACATTAAAAAAACTTTTTTTTTTCAAGGATTAACAGATCTTTAAGTAAAATCACAATAAACCCACAAAAACACATAGCTAAACAGAGACCCTTTTTTTGTTGTTGTTGGTTTTAAGACTCACCCAAAGAAGCAATTAATTGCAAGTTACTACCAGAACCAGCAGGTCTGCCACGTCCTCTTTTAGTAGTAGAGTTAGAATAACCACCAGAAGAAGGTGGTGATGTTATAGTAAAACCTGTCGGCGACACCACTCCTCCTCCACCACCACCAAGTGGCGGCGAAATCACTGCTCCACCGCCACCTGCTGCCGCTGCTGCAGCAGAAGCAGCAGCTTTAGCGGCAGCTGCTGCAGCAGCAGCTTTTATATATTGTGGTGTTAAATTCCCATCAGCATCATACTTTCTTGGTCTTCCTCTTTTCTTTTTTTCACCACTACCCACTACTACCCCATTACCCCCTACCACCACCATCCCACTACCCTCAGTTATAATCATATTCATTACTTGGGGTAAGGGTACTAACCCACTACCCCCATTTGCTGTTGGTGGTGGTGGTTGTGGTGGTGAGTCATATTCTGAGTTAACACCGAGTGACCCAGATTCTGTACTCTCTTTGTCTTCCATTTCCATCCTTATTTTCACACACAAATATACCCAAAAATCAAGAATGTAACTTTAAATGGAGATTAAAATTTTAAAAAAAGTACGAAAAATAATTTGTTTTGAAAGAAAGGTTGGTGAACAAATGGCGCCGGAAGAAAAAGGGTTTTTTTGGGTTTGAGATTATGAGCAGTAAATTTGTGTTTTTGGAGTTTGTAAAGTTTAGGTTCCCTCCATTAATGGAGCATGAAAACTTGAAAACAGTAAATAAAGGAAAGATTAATATATAAAAAAAGCTAAAAACTGATATATAAATGCCTTTTGTTGGACTCTACTACAACAAATTGTTTGGTTAAATGAAATGACAAGAAAGTCCCCCGGTTTATTATGTATTCCTCCGATTCAAATTATTATCTTTTTTTATCCGTTTCTTAAAAAATATTAACTAGAAAGTCAATTTGACCTACTTTACTTCTTATTTATATCTAAGTTATAATCCTCTTATTTATATATAAGTTATAATAATTTAAATTATATTTATTCTATTTATGTGTCATTTTTATTAATGATAAAATTTTATTTGAAAAAAATTATTTGAGATAATTAATTTTAACCACGATAAATAATTTGATACTGATAGTACTAGTGTGGGTTTTGATTTTCATTTTTAGAGTTTGTATAGTCGAGGTTCGCTCCATTAATGGTGGCAATGAAAACAAAGTGAACATTAAAAATTTGATTTATTTGCCTTTTGTCTGGACTCTACTACACCAGCTGTTTGGTTAAATAGAGATTGAAATCACAAAAGAGCCCCCTAGTTTTACTTTTGTATGTTCCTATATTACCTTTTTATTCCTTATATAAATCAAAAGGAGTCAAAATTGTCCCTAAAGTATACGATAGAATAATTTAAACCTCCATTAAAACTTGGTCTCAAATCTATTGCTATGATAAATGGTAAAAATTTATTTGCACTGGATTTTTACATTAAAACAAATTAATTTATCATAATCAAGTGATTTAATAAAGTAAAAATGTGTGATAATTATTCATAGATAAGTACTAAAATCCTGCAAACGCATGTTATGCATCTATTTGTTTAAGTTTAACTCTCGGTATGAGTAAGTTTTTATCTTGGCTTGCCTATGCCCTTATCGACTAAATGATGTGGTTAAAGATTAATTAATCTTTAGTTAACTTATTCAGCACCCGGAAAAGTCATGTGTAGATTCGAGGCCAATTTTTTTGTTAGAATAAAATTATTTCATTTTGAATAGTTTAGGGTTAATTTTGACCTTTTACCATTAGATAAATTACAAGATTTTGTTATCATATTTGGAGATTAGTGATTTTTTAATTGCAATGTGCAAATCTCAATATTTTTCCGTAAATAGGACAATAGGAGGATAGGTTTAAAAAGAAAATATTATATTTGTCATCCTATGCATAGAATATTAAAATTAAATTCATTTGGGATTTGATAAGTTTTAAAGTTCGAATTCTTGGGATATCTTTTTGTATCTTTTTTACTAGTTGTCAATAACTTGTCTATATTATATCATAAAAATTCCGCAAACGTATGCTTTTTGGCAAAAAAGAAAATGCAATCCCTTTAACCATAAATGATTCCTTTTATTATACCCTTTTTCTTCCGTTACAAAACAGAACTTTTTTAGATTAGGATGTATTTATAATTTATTCTAAATAAAACAGAGCTGGTTTCATCATAAAATTAGTTAATAAGGATATATATACTTTTTAAGTGTTGAAATTAATTTATAAACAAATAATCATGCATTTAAATAAATATATTAAACATGATAATAAGCTATTTCAAAAGATAAGGAGACTCGCATATTTGTAATTTCAACAAATCTCAGGGTTAAAATGCTTTAATTGAATAGCATTATTTTCCCTCTATCTTCTTTATTTCATGGTAAAGCATCAAGATCCAAAAGATTTAATTTTATCAAATAAGAAGGGGGGAAAATAGCAAGGCCAAAGTAAATATAATACATAAATATTTTCCATGACAGTGACACCACGTTTGAAAATCTGCAATTGATTATTAGTACATTATTTATTACTTAAAAGGGATCCATTAGTTAGTACTTGTTGTGCTTCAATATTTAAATCAATTTTAATTGAAGTCAAGTAAATTTGCCCTTGTTAGTTCATCATTTCATATATTTGTTCTCGTTCAAAATTAAAACTAATCCAACAACATACTCAGTAAAATTCCACAACGTGGGGACTAGAGAGGATAGAATACAACAGACTTTACCTCTACCTTCGTAGGTAGAGCGGATATTTTCGAGAAATCTTCGGCTCTGGACAAGCAAAGCAAAAAACAGACTCTAATTTATTAAAATACATGTTTCTATAAGTTTAATGACTAAAAATAGAAATTACAAATTAATCAGTGGATATAAGTTTTTCATCCTTAACTAGATGTTTAGGTTTGAACTTTAAGAATTGACATAAACGTTTAGGAGAGTGTTTGTCCTTCAATGGTCTCTATGCTACGTAAATTCAAAATAGTAGTTTCAGCATATCATCTCGTTCAGATAAAAAAAATAGTTATGAAATATACGGTTTGATATTACTTAAAAAATAGCTGTGGATACTGTTCTTATATGGAATGATTATAAATGTAAATAAGAAAAAGTAAAAAAACATGGACATATATATAAAAGAGGGAAAAGGGGGGGAAAAAGAGAGGGGTGGGTGATGAGAAGAAAAGAAAAAGGAAATGACAATTGATAGGGACATGAATGACAAGAGAAAAGTAATTCGGGGGTAAAATCGACTTTAAATATTGTTAATACGCAATTGAAAAAAAAGCCGGTGAAAGTATTCAAACCACAAAAAGGCAGTCAACTGATATGTGCTGTTAAAGCTTCAAATCCTGCCATAAAATAATGCTTTAATTCAATTTTTATTGTTAATACTTAATAATATGTACAAATCCCTAAACAGAGTCCTCTAGGCCTATTTAAAAAATTCGATAACTGAAAAAAATCAAAAATCGAGAAACATTGGGTTTACTTATTTCTCACTACAGTAGGAACTTTATACACTTTTTATTTAAAAAGAAAATTAAGTTCTTTAAATGCAAAAGAAGAAAAAATCCAACCTAATTATGGCCTTCTCAACTGTAATTTTGACTTTTTTTACCTAATTACTCCTTGGAGGATACGTTACTTTTCCAATTTTAGGGCCCAATTCACCTTGAAATATTGTTTTAATATTTTAGATATTGAACTTTAATATTGTAAATAATCTATAAAATATTAAGATATTGATTGCAAGAGTATTTTAGGTGAAATAATAGTTTTTGTTGACAAATTTTTTACTTTCATAATCTATTTTTTGTCAACTTAATTCATGCTCAAACATAGTAAAACCTTTTTGTTAGTTTCAACTACAAATAGTTTTTACTATCTCCGGTCCAAAATAATGATGTTTCGAAATATCAAGAAGGTAATTATTTTTTTCTCCAAATTTTCTCTTGACATATTCCTAATGAAATGTACAAATTTAATGACCTATTTATCAATCAAAAAGAAAAAAAGCACAATTAAGCGTGTCAAACCCATTCTTAATGTTTAAGCGTAAGTGATTTCCTTAATGCAATGTTCAAACAAAAAATATCAATTAATTTGGACTGGAGGAAGTAATTAATGTGGGATTGTGATAGTTTTTTTTTTTGTCAAAACTGAAAATTGTATTTCAACCAAGTATAATCCGTACAAAGCCAATTCTTTTTGGACTATAGAGACAATGATCCTGATTTAATCCTATAAACAAAAACTCTATGCAACTAAGTTTTGTCAAACACCTTGAATTCACCTTCCAGGAAGGGTACTTCAAGTATTTTCATCCAACAACTGAGTGGCAACTAACATGGAAAACTATTCAATCCCATCAAGGTCGGAATCTCTGGTTCGATCAGGACCAGGAGTCCCATTCATTCGTTTATGGGAGCGACTATATTGTACCATTTACGGTTCCTTTGGCCTGCAATGTGTAACTGCAGAGCTATTTCTTTTGTTTGTACTTGTTGAAATTTTCTAGCATTCTTCTCCATTCAAGTGTGATAAATAACAGTAGTGAAAATGAACCGCAATATATACCATCTTGAATTCCTACTTGTGACACTCTTTGCTATCCATAAAACTTCATGTGTCCAATCTCCAGTTTTCCTATTAATGTCCAGCCATTGCAATAGTGATTGCCATATAAGACATTCAAAGAAGAGGTGTTGATGACTTTTCAGTGCCCCAGTAGTGCAGAGTTGACAATGAGGATTCACTTGTATCCCCCATTTGGCTAACCTATCAGTTGTAGCAAGTCTGTCATATGTGTAGCTATTCAAAGAATAAATTGATGTCTTGGGATAACTCCTTTCAATAGTACAAATGTTTTTCATGGAACTTTAGATTGTTGAGGCATAAAATATTTGTAAGCTTGTTTGATGCTAAACATGTCCCCCTCAATGAACTTATACAAGTCCTCCAATGTATTGATCCATCCTCTAGCATCAAATATCTTCCTAATCAACCAAGTAGCTTGTTTTGGTGTAGCTATATCATGAATAGGTCTCCCTTTCATGTAGTAACAGTGTATCCATAATCTATCTTTTTTCTTTGCTATGACCCAAAGTAACTTGCTTATGGTTGCTTTGTTCCACTGTTCAGAATGAATAATATTGAGCCCTCAGCCCTCTTGTGGACTAGGACTGACAAAGAACATCCCAAGCAATGAGAGCTTTTTTGTCATATTCATTGGTCCTCTCTCTATAGGTAGTTTCTACATACATTTGTGATCAGCTTATGAACTTTCTTTGGTAGTCGAAAAACTTGACTCCAATAGGTTTGGAATAACAGATTTTTAATTAACTGCAGCCTGCCAGAATATAATAAGAACTTAGAGGTCCAGCATCTCACCTTTACAATTATCTTATCCATTAATGACATGTAATGTTTGATATTGAGTTTCCTTGCAGATAGTGGTACACCAAGTGAGAAATGAAGATCGTCAATCAGTTGCTGCTTAAATTGTTCTGTTACTCCAACTATGGACAAGTTACTCTTCTCCATATTTGCCTTAAATGTCAGAAAAGTGTTCAAATGCTCTCATCATGAGTTGAATGGAGTCACTGCTCTACAACACAGTAGGAGGTCATCAGCAAAATAAATATGAATAATCTTCAGCTTTGCACATTTTGGATGGTACTTAAACTTGGGCACCTGTTGGAGGTGTTGTAGAGACCTATTAAGGTATTCCATAACTAGCACAAACAGATATGGGCACATTGGATTCCCTTGTCTGAGCCCCTTTCTTACAGCAAATGTGGATGTCAGTACCCCATTAATAAGTAAAGAATAACTGATTGTATTATACATCCCACCACTTTAACGGGAAATCCCACCACTTTAGGTTGTGTGGTTATACTTGTAACCCTATTTCTTGATTGCCTAGCTTTCAACTGAGCATGGAAGTACCTCATATTTCTGTCACCAAGTGTTGACCTTGACTTTTGTCATAGTATCTTCTCATGTACAACATCCCACTTTTCAATTTACTTTTTTACCTCTCTTTCCTCCTCAATGAGCTGTTGGTTAAAGTGATCCAAGTTTAAATCATCTTGTATATCTCAAAGCTTTATTTACAGATATGGAGTACCCTGTAATATGTTTAGTCCAGATATGTTAGCATAGTGATTTCGTCCAAATTACACATTTAATGATATAACGCGGTCATTGTCAAATATAGTAACCCAACATAGATTGGGATCGAATCCCACAAGTAATACGATGAGAAACTAGTCTATTCGTGCACGTATTATGACGTTACTAATTACTTTATTCCTATGGTAACCAAGTTGTTTGTTTGTTTGTTTGTTTGTTTTATCTACTTCAAATTATCAATTTAAATAAGGTTTAAATTATCAAGTAATTGGAATGTTAGGGTTGTGACTCAATTCATAGAAGTGGTGTTGGGTTTAGGCTTAAGTAGATGTATTAGTGTGGTATGGGTAATGGGGACTTGTGTCTAGGCGGGATTTCTCAATTGACCCACATAATTTCACTTTAGACTTTCTTAAGCTCTAAAGTGTGACATTTATGAACAACCATTATGTATCCTTAGTTGATTCCATTCTAATTAAAGTTGGGAATCATTAAATGAGGTTTAAAGCCCCAAGTCTTATCAAACATACTCCTTTCCTAGACTCTAGTCTCCTTTCTCAAGTTTGACTAGAGACAATAGGCAAGAAATAGATGTTTGCAACCAACCCTTTAACATTAAATATGAATGGTAGTTGAATTCCACATTAATACACATTTTTCACTGTTTATCAAATACCCCAAGCCATATTTCATTACTTTATCACAACCCCAACCTAAATCTAGCCACTCATTGCAAGTAATAAATACACAACACAATAATAAATGTAACAAGACATAATGAATATAAAAGGATACTTACAATGATTAATGATGAACAATACTTGTCTTTACACGATGGATCAAGAATCTTTTCTTGGAATGATTAACTAAAAGATGAATAATAAAAAATAAGACAAGAATATTTAAAAGTGGCTATGATATGTTGGAATGTAGGTATCAAATCATGTGTCCCGTCACAAAATCCTAGGTAGTTATATATAGGGACCTAATTTTTAGACTACATAGTATTATAAAAATGCACGACCGCAGAACATGACCATATAACTGGTCTGCGGTCCGCAAAATGGACCTAAGAAAAGGGTTCATAGAGTGGCTCCTTGCTTGGACTGTCTTGAACTTCGACTGGAAGTGCGGTCCGTGGAACTGAACTGCGGCCCGTAGAACTGAACTGCGGCCCGTAGAAGTATCTTGAGTATTCACAATCTGAGTTGAACTCGAGTTGAAGCAGTGGTTCGCAGACTGAATTGCGGTCTGCAGAACGGAAGTGCAGACCGCAGTTTGGGTTTCACTTCTGGGCTCTAGAATTCTTCTTTCACTGTTTGATTCTGCGGCATAGATGCCCTTCTACGGTCCGCAGTCTGGTTTGCAGTCCGCAAAGTGGCCTTCTCAACACACATTTCTACATTCTTGGTGTCCCAATGTAAAAATTCTAAAAAAACCAAAATAACATAAGAAAAGACTACTACAAATGCATAAAGGACAATAATAATCTACGAAAATGATATCAAATGTGCCATAATTTGTAAGCACATCACATAACCTGCTCATACTTCTCTTCTTGCAATATTGTTGTGTATAGTCTAAAAGGAGTCCTCCCATAAGACCTAGTGATTTTTGTATTCGGCAATATAGGGATATGATCTGATTATTGTGGGAGCATATAGTAAGCTCCTATATTTGTATAATGTTGGCACCATGCTGCATTGCCCCAAGCTCAATTAATGAGACTATAAATCCTCTCTGTTGCATCCCTATTATTGCTACATGAGTAAGTGTTACCACTTCTATTCAAACACCCCAACACAAAGTCCGCTACACAATCCTGAAAGTCAGTTATCTCAGCATGCTGCATTGGGGCCCCATTTATACGATCAACTACTGATAACAGACTATTAAAGTCCGCAAGGATCAGCCAAGTCCCTTGCATGAGTTACTAAGGTCTCTAAGTTGCTCCCATAGAGATTTTCTATCTGCTATAGTATGAAATACATATACAAAGGCGATCGCACTGGAAAAGCTTGAATTCCTGTCTTGTACATGATAATGAATCAATTGGCTTGTTTCCTTCAGAATCAAAACATTTACACTCTGATTCCACATTATCCAGATTCTACCATTACTGGTAGTACCATAGTTACAACTGAAATTCCACCCTGCACCCAAGAACTTCTGAACCTTACTTGCTTTTGCTTTGTCACACATTTGTTTCATAGCATCCCAGCAAGTCAATCTTATTCTTCTTTAAGAACTCATTTAACTCTCTTTGTTTAAAGGACATGTTTAGTCCTCTAATGTTCCAAGATCATATCAACATGTAGGTGGGTGGGGTTTAGGATCAGTTCTTTCGTTCCTTTTGAATGAAGGATCTACATTTGTTGCTGTCAGTGAAACTTGTCGGGGAGGCTCCTGAATTCTGAGAGTTCCTCCAGCATTCATTCTTTTAGCAAGTTCCTCTGGATCCACTACTTTAGTGTTATCCTTCTCCTCTATCATTGGTTTCATACCCCTAGGATCAACCACTGCTGTAGTAGAATTACCAGTACCTTCATCTTTCATTACTGCATCTCCCTTAGAAGGCACAACATGGTTGAGAGTAGGTTTGGATTTCTAAGATTGCGTCTCTTTTCCTTTCCTGGTTCTATTCTTCTTCTTTCGTGGTACAACATGTTCAGGTGCTACTTGTTTAGCTGGTTCACTATAAGCTCCAGTAGTGTGCCCAAAGTGATTGCAATCTTGGCAAAACCTTGGCTTCCAGTCATATTCGATATCCCGGTCCCAAATACTCCCATCCAACATCTCAATAGGCATTACATTAGGTATACTTGTGTGATATCCATCTCAATTAATAGCCTAGCATAAGATATTTTATCGTACTGGGCAGTTAGTCAATCAGTATGTTGAGAATAGAATCAAATATTAAAAGTGTGTTCTATCTAACAGCTTAAGCTTTTAGATCAGATGGTCACACACTTCAATATGGTATCAGAGCAGGCCAAAGGTCCTGGAATTGAACCTCACCGCCACTCATTCTCAAAAAAAATTTCCACGTGCTTGGACCATGAAAAAAATTAGGTCAGCACGTGAGGGGGCGTGTTGAGAATATAATCAAACATTAAAAGTGTGTTATATCTAACAACTTAAGCTTTTAGATCAGATGGTCACACACTTCAATACAATACTTAGTTTCTCTTCTGCCCAACAGTGAATTGGGAGTCCTGAGAACATCACCCAAAGTAGGATTAGTCACATGTAGAGCTAAATGTGCGCCCAATTCTAAATATAACTAAAAGATTAAATATGATTGTGATAGTGTATTATGTCTTGTGCCATTTTATGTTCTGGTGAAAAAAATGTGAGGAAATGATCTCGCATGTGCACTTACCATTCGAATGAAAAAATATGATTATACAAATTTAAATCAATATTTGTGTTGTTGATCTTATATGTTATTGTTTATTGGTATCATGTGAAAAAATATCAACAACAATAGTATATTCAGTGAAGTCTGAGAAGAGTATGTTGTATGCAGACCTTACTCCTATCTTGTTGAGTAGAGAGATTGTTTTTTATAAACCCTTTGTTCAAAAGATTGAAGTTTGATCAAAGCAGAATTGAAAGGTAAATTAAAATACCAAAATAAACAATATAATTGAAGCAACATATAGTAATAGAAAGTGAAAAATAAAATACTACGTGCATACAAACTAACACTACTAAATAAGGAGAAGAGAAGAAAAGACTAAACCATGCCTTCATAGATTGTGAAGTACAATATAGAGAGTTTCATAAATACCTCTCCCTCCGGCTCAATCCACCAATAAAAAAATCGCAATTAAATAAAATGGTTCCTTGGTAGGTTTAATTTTAAAAGTTGTGTTATTTTTATTCTTAGTCGCTTTCGTTATTTTTATTTTCATACTGCTTTGAATTTATTATCCTTATCTGACTTTTTTTATGCTTTCTTTTGAGCCGAGGATCTCTCGGAAACAACATCCCTACCTTGGTAGAGATAAGGTGTGCTTATACTCTATCCTCCCCAAACTCATGTTATAGGATTTCACTGCGTATGTTGTTGTTGTTGTTGGGTATTTTTTTTTTCATGTGAAACTTGATTGAAACAATTGAGAATATTCTCGTAATTTCTATTTGTGACAAGCACTTATAATGTGGATGAATGTAAATCCCACTTAATGAAAATTAGCAAAACCAATTTATTGATTCAACTACCATTTTAAAACAAATTAATAGCTGTTAAATCAACTGTTTAAGAAACTTTAAACTATTAGTACTACTTACTTTTAGTCTTTAAATAATAGAGTCCAATGCTTTTAAAGGTGTAAATTTCACGCGGCAACATATTTAGATGTTGTCATTTAACCTATAATTATTTTTTCCTAATATTTAATTAATAACAAGTGTAAGTTATATATGTAGTTCCTTTGTCTCATAAATCATATTAGAATCGATTCTTGCATCTAGAAACCAACGTTTTTATAATTCATTAATACTCTATTTGAATTTTTATAGTTAGAAACCATGTACAATTTTTTTGTTCTTTTTCATTTATGAATCTAGATATCATGTCCATTAGAAGTCTATTTAAAGGCTATCAAAATCATAAAAGAATAAATTCAATAATTCCTATATACAAGATTTTATGGAGTAAACTCAAACATCCTTTAAAAATAACCAATGCTGCCTGCAAGTTTGAACACGTGGGTCTTCAATTTTGAATGTGAAACATGAATTTAAATCAAATGGATATTATTGAGATAAAAATTGATAGTTCAAACTTCAGAAAAATTACTCTCAATTTCGAAGACAATTGAAGTTCAAACTCAATACTTAAATGTTTGAAATTTGAGACTTCCAAGCTTAATTTCAAATGTATATACTAAATGTTTGGCATTGACAAGCCAAACTTAAGACCCGTATGTTGAGATGTTTGACCTTTTTGATTAAAAATATTTAAAATTATTTCTCTATTTAAATAATACTAATTGTAAAATGAACCCTAATACTATAATTTTTCATAATTTGACACTTGAAGGACTTCTTCGAAAACTATTTTGATAAACACTTTTATCAAAATAAGCAGTTTTTAAATGCTTGACTAAATATTTTAGTACTATAATTTTAAAAAATTCCCCATTTTAAGTACTATTTTTTTGAGTTGATAAAAAAAATATTATTTGAATATAATTTCTACATATCGATAATATAAAAAAATGTTTACATTATTAAGTCATTTAAAAAATAACTACATATGATCGTTAATAAAAAATAAGACTAATAACTCATAAATAAAAAGAATTACTTGTTACAACCTGTTAAAATATACTAAGGGCTCGTTTGGTATGAGGGATAAGAAATAATTAATTTCGGGATTAAATTTGAGATGTGTTTATCTCATATTTGATTGAAACAAAATCATGATATAGCTAATCTTGTGATTAGTTATTCCATAATTATAGTGTTATTTTATCCCTCTGTGAGGGTGGAATAACTAATCCCAGCATAAGTTATCCTGAGATAACTTGTTTCCAACCAAACAGACCCGTAAAGTATATGATTAGTTCATACAAGTTAAATTCTAGTAGTATTTATTTTAGCTTAGTTCAAATCTAAACATGTTAAAAGTAGATGGATTTCATCAATCAAAGTTTGAATGGTGTAATCTGAAATACTTCTCCATAGAGGTTGCTTTGAGATGATGTAAATCTTCACTTTTACTTTCCTTAAGTAAAAATATCGATTCTAAACAATATTTGATTTTATTTAGGCACCTATTTATGTAAATCTTCACTTTTACTTTCCTTAAGCCAGATGAAAAGAAAAATCCTATTTCTGCACACATCCTAGAGAAAAAGGAAGGGATAATTATTCTTTTGATCCATGGTTATGGGTGAATTTCGATTTTGATCCTTGTAAAATTTAGTTATGCACATTTAATTTGAAGGTTAAGTAAAATGTAGTTTTGGTCCTCTTATATGAAATATATTATATTTAAGCTATTTTTAAAATTATATTAATTTTAAATATAAAGCAATAATACAAATTGAACATAACACATTAATAATTTAGTGATTTAACACTTTATAATTAGTTAAATTCATGAAGATACATAATCAAAGCCTCAAAGGAAGAAATTGCACGATTTTCCTTCAAATGAACTGGTCTTTAATTTTTTCACTTCAAATACGCTAGTCTTTAATTTCACCCTTCAAAGGTTCTTTAAGGACGCATATGCCAAATATAAATTTATACTCCATGAAAAATTTGTTTATTATGAAGGGCAAAAAATTAAAGGTCAACACAAAAGTGCAAACGACTAGCCTCAAAGGGATCAAAAGTGCATATATAAACTAATTCAAATTTAAAATATGCTTAATCAGAAACTATAAGGATCAAAATTACAACTATCAATATTTAAGGGATTAAAAATGCTAATCTCCCAAAAGGAAAAGACAAAATAAGGAGGGGAAGAGTGAAAATAGAAATTTTATACAGATGAAAGGAGAAGTAATATGAAAAGAAGTAGATTCCCTAGTGATAAGCATGGCAAAAAATATCTAGATTACCAAATTTAATTGTTTTATTATTAATTAATCAAACCATGATGTGACAGCTAAATATGATTTACTATTAAAACACAAAAGAGAAATTAAATTTGAAACTTTAATTTAGAGTTCCAACATATGTCTTGGTAAAGCAGTAGGTCATCTACATGCATAAAAAAAACGAGTAATCAATAGTCCCAACAATTATAATTCTGTCCAACGGAGCCAAAATTTTCCACCATCAAATATATAAAATCTAGCATATAGATAATATAAATAAACTGCTAGTTTGTTATTTTCTTTTTGTTCTTTAGGGAAATATAATTGGATGAGCATGAAATAATAAAGCTGCAATGTGATAATTAAAGGCTATAAATTCAGAATCTAAAAACACTTTACGGCCATCTCCCATGTGATTTGATTCTTTAATATTCACGCCCCAAGACCTTCTTATTTGCTTAATTAATTAATTAATTAATTAAAATATCAATTTACACAAATCGAAGAAAACTTCTAATTTTATATTAGAAAAAAAATACTAATGAATATATTGAACTCAAAGTTTGTGCTTTCTCACGTTAGTCAAATCTTACCCCCAACGAAAAGTGTGCACACCTAAATAATAATTAAAAAAATCTTTATTTTAATATTTGCGTATTTTGGCATTTAAGAGATTAGGCATGATAGAGATAAGATCAAAAGTTAATCATTTCTTGCATTAATTAAAATAAATGGTGATAGCTGAATTGTAGTAAAATATTGCCTTACAAGACAATACTAATCATGATATTATGGGTAATTATCAATTTTAAAGATAAGGACAAGAGTGATTAATTTGTTAATCTTTAACATTAAAAGATATAATACTTGAATTTTTGCAACTGGTTCATTTCCTTTTCTTACCATATATATTATCATACGTCTCTTGAAAAGTCATTGTTTTTGTCTAATCCTAATGAAAATATATAAACCCGGGAAATATAAGAAAATATGCAGGGTCAACAGCTAATTTACGAGACTTTATTTATTATTAAGTCGACAAAGTTTATTTTCTAAAGATTAAATATATCGAACACAAGAAAAGAAAAGAGATGATAGGTGGTCGAAGAGCACATATGCACAATTTTGGGTCCACATTTAAGTCATATTCGTAGTATGTAAAACTTTATAAGTTTATTTATTTTGAAATAATTTTAGACATGCAGTGTTGAAAATTCGTATGTCTTAAGTTCAGTCATTTTTGCTAAACTTTAGCCATATGTGATTAAGTTCAATCACTTTTGTAGAACATCATAAACATATGACTGAAATACAATAATTATTCGTTGAGTTGCAATCATACATCAGCTAAATTCAAAAACTTTTGCCTAAAGTTTCAGACATTTTTATCTTAAATTCATAATACATATGGTTGAAGTTCAACCATTTTTTCTTAAACTTTACGAAGAAATGTCTGAACTTCAATACACATTTTGTCTAAAGTAACACTTTTTTTTAATGACACCGCATATCTGAAGTTGTTACGAAGTGGACGTGCAAAAAGAAATTGGTATAACTCAAAAGGCGATGGTCAAATCGGGGACCCCAAGAAATTTTTACTATGTGATAGGTTCTATTTTCTGACTTCTATATTCTCTGTAATTTCTCCATATATTTGCTTCTTATTCACGGCCCAAATCCAAATTGGGCTTAAGGTTATTTCCAGGTTACTGTTGGCCCTATTAAGACATGGGCTCCCGAGTCTTACAAAACGATCTAGTGGGCCAGGATATTTGGAAAAAGTCCATGAAGATACTCTTACAAGTTGTTTCTAATACAAAGTAACTAAAAAGCCTACTTTCTTACGATCACGAGGTTTAATCGAATATAAATTCAATCTTGAAATACATAATTTATCACTGAACTGTGATTTAGGGGTCTTAGGATCTTTCTATTCCGTACATATTTGTTCCTAAACTATTCAGCATAAATAGAGGGGCTAAAGTATAACACGTTGTCTCTTGTACAATACTTATTTTGTTATGACAACACCTCGGGCTAATGCGATGCTTCTATTCTTTTTTATATATAATTGTTGCATGGTGGTACGGAATTACCCGATATCTGTTTGCACGTAGCAAACCAACCAGGCCCTATAAGTGGAATCAAAAGTTTGGGCTCTTAAAATTGTTCTAGAGATAAGCCCACACTAAATATTCAGTTAGCCAGACAAGTCTATGGGCCTGTACTATTATGTTCGTGTTAAAGGCCCAAAATATTTGTCTTTAAATTTTCTTTTTTTTAGAACCGATATTAATAAAAACTAGAAAATGACAAGCAACTACTACAATGATTTATGCATGTACATAAGAGGAAAATTTTAAAAAAAAATCACAAGCATTTAAAGTACCATCTCTTTCAGTCTGTATTACTCTGTATATTTCATTTTTTCTTTTATTTAAGAAAAAAATAATTCGTCTTTGAAGATCTCCAAGTAAATAGCGACAAAGACGTGCAATAATTTCTCGTTCACAATTAATTAATAAATTAAAAAAAAGATGCTACAAAATAATTATAAAACATCTGATTTTCCTTGCCTATGACGTGTCTTTTTTATTTCCTTAAGTATAATCTAATAAGTATGTATTTAGGGGTCGTTTCTTGCCGGTTAAAAAAGAAAGTTGTTCATGTATAAAACTAGTATAACTAACATTGTGTTTGGTAGTTTTTTGGTTGTTTTGTATAAAAATTCAACAAAGTATGGTGTTTGGTTACCAATTTATAATTAGTTATGAATCAATTTATATATTATTTTATGCAGGGTAGAAGATGGAATAACAAAACCCTACATAACTTTACCCAACAATCAAATGACCTCTTACATAGGCCAAGAGTTTTTAGTAGTACAATTAAATTGATTTTTGAAATTTTCACATTATTGGTGAGGATTCGGTTCAACACCTTGTAATTCTATATCCATTTTATCTTTTCTTCTCCCCTATATATATAACAAAGAAAAATTAAATTATATGTATTTAGAGCATGTATTTGAAAGGGAGTTAAAAGATATGAAACTTTTTTTAGATAGAACTAATAGGGTTGGCAACTATGAATTTTCAATCCTATAACTTCTTGAAATGAAATGGCTTTAATTTGTTCTATCCTATCCTTTTAAGAAGGGACCCTGAATTTGGTTTCAAGAAGATTGAGACCTCGATGATAGGGTGACTGGTTGACTTTCGATACTTTGGGTGTGTTTGGCACGATGGAAAATGTTTTTTTTTTTTAAATAAGCAATTTTCTTACTTGGTATTTGATAAGTTTGCAAAAAATATTATTTCAAAGACATTAATATATACAACAACAACAACATATTCATATTCAGTATAATTCCGCAACTCTTGAAAAGGGAGGATGTATGTAGACTTTAACCCCTACCTTTGGGAGTAAAAAAATTATTTTTTAAAGACCCTCGACTCAAAGACATTAATATTAATATAGGCAAATACGATGAGCGAGGATTTGGGCTGGCGGTGGTGGGGAGGAATCTGTTGAGGGTGAGGTGGTGACATTAATATTAAACGCAGGGGTATATATATTAAAAAAGATAACGGTAAAAGTATAGATCATCGAAAAGTGAAACGGATAATAGGTACAAGGATAAATATGACCCTTTTCCATATATGCATATTTAACATTTACTTAATTGGTACGTGTGCTTTGCTCCCTGTACTTGTGACTCTCGACAACCATAACAAATTATTAAGTACTAGATTATTTATTTATCAGTATATTATGTTAAATTGGTACATTTATTTCATATTTTAAGACACAATATATAGTTTTAAAAAAATAAAAAAACATTTATTTCTATATAAAGGAGCAAAAATACATTGTAATTAATTAAAAATTTAATATTCTTTTCCAAATATTAGAGAACCAAAATAAGAAGCTAGCAATAATTTAGGACCAAAGGTCCAATATTCCCTTGTGATTATATTCGATTTCCTTCAATCTTTTTGGTTCAGATTGGATTACTAGCCATATACGTATTATTAACTTATAATTGAACTTAATCAAAAAAACTTTATAATTGAATTTTTTAAATACTTTTCAAAGAAAACATTTCTTTTTTTAATTAAAGAAAAAATTATCCCAAGGATTACATTATTAGCCGCCTTTCCAAATACATTCACCTAAACTAAAGGGATGTGCAGAATCTTAGATTAGGACGCTCACCTAATATGGTTAGTTATGAAAAAGTATTATTTTCTCCTTGACATTATATCTTTTTAATAATTAGATTATTGGCTAATTTATTCAACTAATTAAATAAAAAAGAAATAAGAAGCTACAAGTGGTAAACATGTTGTTTATTATTAATTTCTATATTTTTATCTAAACACATAACTGCTAATTTATAAAATTAAGTTTAAGCATTCTAAACTATAAATAAAATTAAGTTTGAGCATTCTAAATTATAAATATGTTCCATCATAGTCATGTTATAGATCTAATATATAACATTCTCTACTAATTTAATAATATTTTGTACGTTTATAGTGTTTTATTTTTTTATTGATATGATATTTTATTAGCTTACTTTAAAATATTAAAAATTAGATATTCATGGGCTTACGCCTCACCCCATATTAGATAAAACAGGCGTATTACACGTAAAAAACACTGCTTAAAAGTAATTTTCATCACATTAAGTTTATTAGTTATTTTTAATCAGCTAATTCAAACAGGATCTCGATCTCAAAAGATTATTATAGAAAGAAAGTATGATGTCCTTTGTAATGTCATGAGGTAGCTTTAATACTTTTTCTTTTCAACTGGAAGCTTTAATACTTGATTTTAGTTTGTTTCTGATCTTTAAAAATGCTTTATTTGTCTCTTATTCAACTTTAATGTTTGTCTAACTATTAAAATATTTCTAAATATATTTCTGACTACTATAAACAAAAGTATTTTATGTATTATGAACAAAAATATTTTCCACCCTAATTGAGAATTACTTACTATTCTGTATAGTATTATTATGGTGCCACAAAAGCTCCCTATCCAATTAAATATGTGTTTTTTTTCTTGCACTTTGATAGGAAATATGTAAATCTCTAACATCGACAAAAAAATTGTAAAGATTATAAAAGAATCACTATACAAAATGTGTCTATAATCCTCCTAGTTTTCGGATAATTTGCACCTTAAGGCTTATTTTGAGGCATTTTTTTAGATTCAATTTTTGTTTTCTTTTTGCAGACAAATTTAACCCATTGAGCTAGGGGACATAATTTTAAATTTTAAATTTTAAATAGTGACATCAAAAAGATACCATTTGTGCAAATGTTCGTAGTTTCCTCCCTCCTTTTTGTTTTTTGGGTTTTCACCCGTTATCCGGTATCCGTATTGAAGCCCAACTATATACAAATTCACGTCTCTTAGGGCCCATTCCAGGAAAATACTTCATACCAAAAAAAATTCATACTCAGAGCTCGAAACCGAAATCTCTAATTAAGGGAGAAACAATCCATTCTATGCCCCCACATCCTTCGGCGATTCCTCTCTCCATTCATTGTAGAAACTAGACAGTAAGTATGTTGAAATTAATTTTTTTATGTGCTCAAACTATTCTATTGATTAAATGGAAGTGGGGTAGGCATCTCTAATTAAAACAAATTAAAAGAGTTTGTGTTGGACGAATCAATGATTAAGGGGACATGACATAACTTGATGTTTTCCTAATTAACACATGGTCTTCACATGTTTGATCAAGTTTCATAACAAGAACTATTATAAAACATAATAAATCTAATTAAGAACTTGAAGAGACACATTACAAGAACATAAAACAACTAGCACATCATGACAATCAATATTAACAATGAATATATATATATTTTAAAAAGGAATAAATATGAACATTGTTAGACACATCATATGCATAGTATCTCTGAAATTACAATGAAAGATTGTGGTCAAATAGCCCATAGATATTTATTCAGTTCATTAGCTTTAATTTTTTATTTTTTAAGTGTTCGATATCTATTTTGGATTCAGTTAATTCAAATTTGTATCGTAAAATTTTACTTTGGGGTAAAATACTTTTCACCAAAGACAACTTCATTCTCAAAGCTCGATCGTGAAACTTCTCGGTTAATAATGAAATACTAGTACTTATTACCACACGACAATCTTAGATGATTAACTTTAATTCCTTTTTTTTATTCGATGTACAACATCCGCTTTTAACTCGATTAATCTGGATTCACTTTATGAAATTCCACTTTATAGATAAATCTTTTCTATCAAAAATAACTTTATTCTTAGGGCTCGAATACGAGACATCTTGGTTAATAATGGAAGACCACTTACTACCATACAACAACCTTTGATTATTAACTTTAGTTTCTTTTAATTTGATGTCTGGTACCCATTTTAGGTTATGTCTATTTAAATTCGCATTGTGAAATCTCACTTTAGGAATAAAATACTCTCCATTAAAAACGATTAATTCTCAAAGCTCAAACTCGAATCTGGTTTAGAAAAGGGTTTTATCCTAGGGGTGAGCGGTGTCCGGGTACCCTAACTTTTTTGAACTACCCGAATCCTACCCAATAAAAGATCTGTTCCTAAATTTACTACCCGGAACCTACCCGTAGCAATCACTACCCGGAACCTACCCGGACTCTGCGATTCCGGGTAGGTTCTCGGGTACCCTGTAAATCCAATTCCTTATTTAATTAATCCAATTCCTTAATTTCATGAAGTAAAATATTAATCAATTTATCAATTTAGTTAACTAAGCATATCAATAATCACATAATGTACATAAACAGTGAAATTAAAAAATACTTAAAGGGAGGGCATTTACCTTTTGCGAGGGCAGCCTAGGATTCGAGGTAGGGGCTTGAATATTCTGCTTCCATACTCAAAGCACTCGCACGCACAGAAAACACAAGTTTCAATTTGAAAGGACTAATTAGGGCTAGTTTAGGATCCACTAAAGGGCTTGGTTCCAAGTTAAGCTATAATGAAATCAGCCAATATGAAATCTTTTTTAAAAAAAAATTCGGATGGGACAAAACCCATTAATAATCACATAAGAGAAAGAGAAAGGGGGAAGGTATTATATGCGCGACATACTATCACAGAGGAAGGAGAAGACAAGGGTCTTAATTTGACTATGCACGATCTGGCACTGACGAAAATCTCAAACTTTTTCCATTTTAGACGAAAAAGGTGAAAGGGTGGGGTGACAACTACTAGGGTTCACAACCCTTGGAGAGTAAAGAAGTGAAGTGAGTACGTTTGCCCTTAGCCACTCGTTTAAAGGGCGATTGGGTTGGGCCTGGTCCTTATTCGACTAGGCTCATTCGATTTAGAAAGAAAAGGGGCCTAAAATTGTTAATTTAAAAGGTTGGGTATTAAAGAGGAATTATGCAAATGTGACATGTGACCACAAGGTTAATTTAAAATGTGGCCACTTTGATATTCATAGGTTCCGGATACCATGTCTCTATTTGCCGGAACTAAAATAGGACCCGACATTGATCGGTTCCTAATTTTACTATCCGAAACTTACCCGTTATTATAATATATCTACCCGAAACCTATTCATTAGTGTTAATTTCGGTTGGATATTTGGATATCCTGTACCCGTGCTCACCCTATTTTATCCCACCATAACATTTGCTAGTTAGCTTTAGTTCTTAAATATATATTAACCCCCAAAAAAACATCCTACAAGGATATGCTCCATTAAATTCCCCAAATAGACAGCTAAAACAAGAAAAATTACAGTAGCATCTCGTAAAAGTGAATATATAAAAAAAGCACAAAACTTTAGATATATCCAAATAATATAACACATTTGCTAGTTAGCTTTAGTTCTTAAATATATATTAACCCCCAAAAAAACATCCTACAAGGATATGCTCCATTAAATTCCCCAAATAGACAGCTAAAACAAGAAAAATTACAGTAGCATCTCGTAAAAGTGAATATGTAAAAAAAGCACAAAACTTTAGATATAACCAAATAATATAACCTCGGTTCTTACGGCGCACTTTAGCCTTAGCCCCCTTTTTATTATTAGCATACTCATAACTTCTTAAGTGTAAAGTAGCACTACTCTACGTCTTCCCCTTTTTCTGTTACGGCCCCTTCCTATTTTGCGCTGGTGGTGCGTACGTTATAAACCTTCACACCCACAACTTAATTCTCTCTCAAAGAATCAAATGTTTCTTCAGATTTTTCAGTTCACTTATCATTTTCAAAATAAAGGGTGAGTTTTAATTTTTTTTTTTTTTGCTGTACATATTATGTTTGATGGTGAATATGATTTAAGTGAATATAACAGCTAAAAATGGAATCTTTTTTATATGGGGTTACAGTTAATATTCAGTTTGTAGCAAAGAATTAATTTAGTTGGCTATTTATTGTTTGAAAAAGATGGGTTAAGTTGAATCTTGATTTTCCAAACAAATTTTTTTTTTTGGGATTTTTTGTTGATTTTTAGCTGCATTTTGATGTAAAGATTTCATTTTTTTGGTATTTTTTTTTGTTTTTTGCTGTTTATATTATTTTTGATGGTGAAGATGATTTAAGTGAATAAAACAGCTAAAAATGGGATCTTTATTTTTTGAGGCTACAATTAATCTTTAGCTTGTAGCACATAATTTATTTATTTGGTAATTTATGGTTAAGTTGAATCTTGATTTTCAAAAAAAAGGTTTGTTTGTCTTAAATTTATTTTCTTGGGATTTTTTGTTGTTTTTTAGCTGCATTTTTATTGTAAAGATTTCATTTTTTTGTTTTTCCTTTGTTTTTATTGCTGTACATACTATGTTTGATGGTGAAGATGTATTTAAGTGAATAAAACAGTTAAAAATGGAATCTTTTTTATATGGGGTTACAATTAATCTTCAGTTTGTAGCAAAGAATTACTAATTTATTTGGTTACTAATCTTCAGTTAGTGCACCGGGCTGCCTTTTTTATTGTTTGAAGAAGATGGGTTAAAGTTGAATCTTGATTTTCCAAAAGCATTTTGTGATGGTTTTTAATGTTTGTTTCTTTATAAGGAAATTATTTTTGTTGAAAATAATGGCTGATAATCAGTTTCCTCAGAACCCCTTTTTCAATTTAATGATATATTTTGGATTTTCATGGCTGTGTGTTGTCAATTTTGGAAATAGGGTTCTGTCTTTTCTTTGTTGTTCTTGAGGTTGTGAGCTTATGAAACCTACAAATTGCTATATTTTTTTTCTTAAAGGCAAAAGATATGGAAAATTAGACTGTGAGTTTGTTTTGTTCTTGAATTTCTGAGTTATTCTCTGTTTTAAGTTTTGTTTTCTTGGTCTTTCAGTTATTCTGAAACCTGAATAGAAGTGAATAGCCAAAATAGGCAAAGCCTTGTGCTTTTTTTCGAGTTTTCGGAGCAATAATTTGCTGAAAATGTGTTAATGAAAGTAGTTTTTATTGGACTTTAGTTGTTTGCCTTGCTAAAATTGCATCTTTAAGGGTTTGGAACAATTAGGTCAAAAAGAGAAAAATAAAAAGGGATTTCAGTTTTCAAACATTAGTTGGAATCATATTGTTTGTAGTTGTAGAAAACCAGAAAGAAAAGAATATTTGTTATTCTTCTTTTCCTTTTTCCTTTGCTAAAGTTGTGATTTTTCTTAAAATTCAGTGTGCATATTTCACCTTTTAGAGTAATAAGATGAGCTTTATCACTCAGATGATCGTAGCGAATAGCCGAATACACACTGTGGTGATTTAAGCAATGTTTTTCGGATTAGTTGTCTGGTCATTGTCATGGTGGTTAATGTTTTTTCATTCTTTTTTCCAACAGGTAGGTGGAATTCTTGAGATTGTAATCTAATTCTGTATTTTGTACCGGGGTATGATGGGAGTTGAAACAGTGACGGAGTCGTTTTTCAATTTGTGGAGATCAACTTCACGGAAGAGCTCTGCTTCTTCGGAGCCCGAGAGGAAGCACGTGATAGGAATTCTTGCTTTTGAAATCGCAACTTTTATGTCTAAGGTGGTTAACTTGTGGCAGTGTTTAAGTGACAGACGAATTGATAAGTTAAGAGAAGAGATCTCGAGTTCACTTGGCATTCAAAAACTCGTTGCTGAAGACGATGAATATCTCATGGATCTTGCTGTTGCGGAGATAATCGACAATTTAGGATGTCTGATGAAATCGTTGGCTACTCTCGGTAAGAGATGTGCTGATCCAACTTATCACGATCTTGAACGGATTTTCAAAGATTCGGTTGAAATTGAACTGAACGGATGTGCATGGAGATATAGGCTTAAGAAAATGGAGCGGAAGGTTAAGAAAATGGAGAGATTTGTCGCGGCCACGACTCAATTGTATTCGGAGCTCGAAGTGCTCGTGGAGCTCGAGCAAACATTGAGGCGGATGCAGGCTGGTGCTAGTTTGGGTCAGATGAAATTGCTCGAGTTTAGGAAAAAGGTTGTATGGCAGCGGGAGGAAGTGAAGAATCTTAGAGAAATGTCGCCTTGGGTTAGAACATACGACTATACTGTTCGGCTTTTGCTTCGATCTGTTTTTACAATAATCATGAGGATTAAGTACCTATTCGGAACAAATCAAACGGAAGTTTCCAGAGGAAGCAACCATTTTGATCGCAGCGGGTCCATCTCTGCTCTTACTCTATCGTCCGTTTATCCATCAGAAAATAACACGTCGGAATCTTATTTAGGTTCTCTAGGCAGGTCATTTTCGAGCCTCGGGTTAAGTGGAAACAAAGACGGACCGAGTAATAGAAAATCTCTCGCTCGGCAGTCATCTATCTTTTGCGGAAAGTCACCACAACAGAGATCATCCAGGCGGTTTGCTAATGTGGGACCATTTAAAGGCTGCATAAATAGCGGAGCCGATTTGCCTGTTCTTGAGAGTTGCATGCCTTCCAACAGCGACCATTCAAAGTCGGATGACAGTTTCCAAAAAGATACCGACAATGGCGTAATTTTGACTAAAGCTTCTCTTTTCAATTTCAAGCGTAAGCTGTTAATCGCTCCTCAAGATACTCTCGGTTATGCTGCTTTGACACTTAAGTACGCGAACATCCTCATACTTATAGAGAAACTGGGCTCGGCTCCACACTTGATAAGTCTCGATGCAAGAGATGACTTATATAACATGCTGCCCGCTAGTATCAGAAACTCGCTGAGGTTGAGGTTAAAGGTATTCGCCAAATCAGTGACGTCATCTATTTACGATAATGCCCTTGCATCAGAATGGAGTTTGGCACTCGGAAGGATATTGGAGTGGTTGTCTCCACTCGCTCATAACACGATAAGGTGGCATTCTGAACGGAATTTTGAGAAACAACGACTGGTTTATGGGGCTAGTGTGCTTCTTGTGCAGACCCTCTACTTTGCGAACCAAGCAAGAACCGAAGCAGCGGTTATAGAACTTCTCATGGGTTTGAATTACCTTTCAAGATTTGGTAGAGAAGTTGGTGCAAAACCGTTAATGGAGTCATCTTGCGGTAGAGCTAGTAGTGAGTATTTTCTCCACAAGGATAGTAACACGAGTGCGTACCAAATGTATCATGATTAATATACACCTAAATGACTAATTAGAATCACTTAAAGTTGAGTTTGTTGTTTGCTTGATTGAGTTTGTAGTGAGGTTTTGTATATTCTTTGTTTCTTCCTGCTGCTTAAGGTTCCATTTGATAACTCAAACTGTTCATTCCTCTTGTTCTACTGTTCTATTGATTTATATATACTCCAGAACTTTGTTATTTGAAAAAATAATGGATGCTTTTAGCCACTGTGTAAGGGAACAAGTACCATTAGAAATGCACTATTCTATGTTGCTCGGATTCTTCAAATATACCACCGGGTGCATGTCATATCCTCGAAAAAGTAGTGCATTTTTGGAGGATCCGATAGGGTGCGGCAACATTTTGAAGGAGTCCAAGCAACATAGCGTAGCGGTCTTATTAATGCTTAGAACTAGATTGTTTGTGTTATTGATTTCCCATGTGAGAATTTGAGTACTGATACTGCTGGGGTTAACTTCCTATAGTGAAAGAAAACAACAACAATCAAGAACTCACGGTTTCCCAAGATTTACTGTATTTGTTTTCCTAGTCAAATAGTTCTATCCATGCTTAAAAACACCAATTACACTATAAATTCATAGTCTATGATCGTACTTGAGTTACAAAAAAGATTATTCCAATGTTTACGGAGAGAGGGAGAGAGTGTTTTTGTTCTGCGTCTCAAAAGAACGTATCCTTTAAAGATGAGAAGTTCCTAAAGTTTTACATGTCCAACCTAGAGTTGAATATAGGGCGGGTTTTGTGGTTTTAACAGAAGCCATTGCTTTTGACTCAAACTATATATACATAATTTCTTTTTTAAAATGTATACATATAAGACCACACACAAATCAGAACCTACTGAGTATTGACTCTAGATTCCTTGTAAGGATAAAAAGGAAGACAAAGTTGGACAACAAAGCATTTCCCAGGCTGTTGGGGCTTTATTTCTTAGTACAGATAAGTATTACGACATTATTTTCTTTAACGTTCTTGGTCAACAGTGGGTCAGTGATGTGTACATTTTTAGTGGAAGAAAATTGTAGTTAATTGGGAAATGACTTAAGTTGTGTTTGGTGAGTTTTTGAACTTAAAGAGAGATGATGAGGTGTGGTGCTGACTGCCAAAAAGTATTTTAAAAGAAAACGAAAGGAAAGTCATTTTAGGTTCTAAACCTGGGATTATCTTAAGGCTTTTCAGTGGACCGGGTCGGCCCGATTCTGTCCCGCCCCGATCCCCCCAAAAAAGAAATTGGTGTCGGGGTTCGAACTCGGGACGGGATCTGGGCTCGTCCCGCCCGTCCCGATCCCGATCCGACCCATCCCAACCCGATCCCGCCCCGCCAACGCCTGTCCCCCTTTGCAAAAATAATCATTGCAACAACAACCAAATTTCGATTTTTGGCCGTTGTGCAACGGCTATAACGATCATTTTTAGCCCCCCCATCCCATAAACCCCCCTACCCCCTTAATATGTATTTTTAACTGCTAAATTAATATATTTACACTTTAACTCTATTTCTCAACTATAAATACCTCATTTTCCTCTTTATTTTTCTCACAAATATTCCTACCATCTCTCAATTTATCTATCTACAATTCTACATTACCTACTAAATATTATATTTTTTTCTCATTTATATCAAAGTTCAAAATTTGGGAGTGAAGTTGACAACTAGCTTGAGGATCATCCATCGAGCAAAGTTTTAATTTTCAACCTCGATTACACGCCGGCGTTTGGTACCTTCGTTCATTCTTTAAATTATTATTGTTACTTAATTTTAATTATCACACTTAATTTAATTTACTTTAATTATTTATTTACATAGTTACAATGAAATGCTTTGGACGTATGATTACGGGTAAGAGTAAGAGTTCTTCTTCTAGTAGGGGTAACAAGGGTAAGTGTACTTCTTCTACTAATCTTATTCCTAGTCCCGATGATTTGATTGATTTCACTCATATAGATGAAACTGTTTTTTTAATTATATACCATTAGATGACGAGGTATATTATGCCTCTGACGATAATATAGATGACATTCCCACTAGTGCACCTCAACATCAACCTCAGACTGAGTCTCAGCCTCAAACTGAAACTGAAACGCCTCTTATTCCCTCTAGTATGAGTCGAGGCCCCACACAACGAAAATTAAAATCAGTTGCATGAGGTTTTTTTGATAGAAACCAAGAGAATCAAGTAGTTAGATGTAAAATTTGTAAAAATGTTTATAAATTTAAAATCGGAAGAGGTCAAGCTGGGACAGGAGGTTTATTGAGACATGTACAAGGCTAGCACACATCTAGGTGGAATCAATACCAGGCTAAAAAATTGGGTGTGTCAAAGCCATATGAGTCGGGACAAGGTTCACATAGTGTCTTCGACCAAGTACATGGTCAAATTAACCCGACAGCGGGGGGAATTTTTTGTCATAAATATGATAAAAACAAAGATAGGGAAAATGTGACAAAATTAGTTGCGGTGGAAGGTTTGCCCTTTTCATTTCCTTCCTCTCATGATTTTATTTATTATATTCGAGAAACATATAATTCCGCTTTAATGATTTTCCTAGATCAACTGTTAGAAGAGATGTTTTTTAAATTTGCAAGTGAATATCAACAATATTTCCGTTATGCATTGTATCATTTTAATGACAAAGTGACTATCACTTCTGACATAGGCCATAATACTAACGGTAATGATTATTTAACTGTAACATGTCATTGGTCTATGCAAAAACGTATTTTAGCATATATATATATTGATGATAGACACAATGTAAGTTTTATTGCACAAAATATTAATGAAATTTGTGATTATTACGGAATAATTGATAAAATTTTGACTATTACATTAGATAATGCTACTTCTAATGATTATGCTATAAGACTTTTAAAAGTTCGATTAACTCCATGTTTTCCTGATCATTTTCATATAAGATATGTGTGTCATATTTATAACTTAGTTGTAAAGGATGACCTAAAATTTTTTAAAAACATTCTAGATAAAATACAATTTGCTATAAATTTTATTTTTAAAGGTAAAAAAATACAAAGCCGCAAAGAGTATAAAAAAACTTGCCACGATTGTGGATTAACTTATAGAAAAATTCCTGAAGAAGTAGCGACTATGTGAAATTCTCTATATGAACAACTACTTGTTGCTTACGATTATAGAAAACCTATAACTTTATTATTTAACACCCATAATAAAAATCCAAGGGATATTCTTGTAGATAATGATTGAGAATTTTTTTTAGAACTTCATGGATTTTTAGAGAAAATTTTTCAAGCTACTAAAGAATTTTTTGATATTTATTATCCTACTATTTCAGCTATGTTATTTTATATAGCTCTAATATTTTTGTTACTTAATGAATATATGAAAAAAAACTTATAAGACATCTATTGAAAAATGTTTAAAAAAATTTAAAAATACCTTTTTTCTATTCCACTATTTATATTATTGGTGCTGTATTAAATCCGACTATTAAAGTAGACGGTTGTAAAACACTTGTAGAAATGATTTATGATTGTATAACAAGATTTCCAATGCACTCCAATCAAGAACCAACTCACAAACCAACTAAAGAAGAAGTTACGTCTAGCATACACACTGAATGCAAAATAGTATATATGTATTACCAACAACAAAATGCAAATAATCAACCGGCTTCTGTACCATCTTCTACTACTTCGCTGCAACCTTATAAAAAATATGCGGTTTCTGTTGCTAGTATTCAAGGCCTTAGAAATAAAATGTTTAGTGGTTCAACTTCTTCACAAGTTAGCGAATTTGATGTTTATGTTTTGCAGGGTGTTATACCGTACGAATTAATTGTCAATGATGAAGGACATGAAGACTTGCTGAAATACTGGAGGGAAAATGACAAGACATTTTCGACTCTATCAAAGATGGCCCGAGATGTGTAGAACAATCAAGCGTCATCAACAGCGTCTGAAAGCGTTTTTTCTGCGTGAAGATTTCAAATAGGAGAGCACAAACATTCATTGGTGGGACACACATTGGAGATTGCAATTCTATTCAGAGATTGGATTCGAGCGGAGCGTAAAAGGTGCGGTCAACCGAAGATCAACGAAGAAGAAGACTACAACTACAATGAAATCTTGTCCGAGGGAACATGAAGCGACGTCGAACAATTTGACCAACAACTTCCTATTCCAACCGAAGATCCTCAAGACATTGTGAGAAAATTAGAAAAAGTATGGTTAACTATTTAGTTTTTTTAATTGCAATTTTACTATGTGATTTGCAACTTTTGAACAACACCACAAAGTTACAATTTTGAAATTGTATTACAAAAAAATCACATTTCTATTAAATTATATAAGAGGCACAAAAACTGTCTTGAGATATTTTTATTACACTATGTTGTTTAATTATTGAAGTGTTTTTATATATTATTTTTTAAAATTAAGTGCAAAAAAAAAAAACCGAAAATCCGATCCCGCCCCGACCCCGCCCCGTCCCCCAACACCAGTCCCCTTTCCGGCGGGATGTAGGACGGGACGGGACATCTGCTTGTCCCGCTAATCCCGGCCCGCCTATCCCGCCAGAGACTTGATCCCGACCCTTCCCCCGTCCCGTCGGATCCTGTCCTGCCGGGATCTGTCCCGGCTCACTGGCCACCCTTATCTTAATGGCTCAAATGATTCCAGCAAAATATATACTAACAGTTGTAAGCAAAAGTGCAAACAAGAAGGTTGTCTATGTGAGCATAAGCATACAGCCTTCTAATTCTCCTCAACTGAAGTTCAAAGTGATTTCCTTTCCAGTCTAGTTTAGAGTCACTTTAGACTTCTAATTCTCCTCTATTCTTCGTGAAAGCATATTAGTCATTACACTAACTGATCGTTTGGTGAGATTAAATTTGAGATGTATTTATCTCATGTTTGGTTGGAACAAAAACATGGTATAACTAATTTTGAGATTAGTTATCGTGAGATTGTAGTGTTATTTTATCCGTGTGAGAGAGTGGAATAACTAATTCCAAGATAACTTATCCCAGAATTAATTATCTCAGGATAACTTGTTTCCAACCAAACGAACCTAAGCATCTAATCCTAGTATTTGTTTTATACTTGTGTTAGACGAAGTCTGAATTATACTCATTCGTACATATTAAATGCATTTCCAAAAATAAATATTAGATTTAGGCTAAAGTTATTGAGTTTATATAACGCGTACCACGAAATGTACATCCACCCCTAATTACTGAAATTCACTATTTTTCTTACTTCTGCTCTGCTGTTATAAAAAATATCTCTTTTGGCCAAAAACCTCCAATATTCCTAAGGTGCTTTCTATTTAAAACGAAAGTGCTTTCTTAAAATTTTGACCAAATAAGTTAGTTATTACTAGACGTAATATGTTCAAACCGTGGATCTTGTAAAAATGCAGGGTAAGACTGCATACAATAAACTCTTGTAGTCCGATTCTTTCTCGAATCCCGCACATAGCGGAAGCTTAATAAACCGGGCTAACCCTTAAATTATTACTAGATGTGAATAACTTTATTCGCGCGCAATGACTATATCAAATCATATTAATATTCTATAATTGAATTATAAATTAAGAATAATATGTATTAGTTAATTACAGTTCACTGATAAAAGTGTATATGAAAAAGTGTATCGTATATTTATCCAATTCTTATAAATATCAAATACTAATAATTTTTATCATGTTTTAAGTAGTGGCTAGTAGTGTTATAAAACATTATTTAACGAATCAGAACTAAATCCGTTAACATAAGCCCAACCGTCAAACCCAATCTAAGATCCCAACCAAACATTTCGCCGGCGCCGGAGAGCAGACTCACCGACGAATCGAATTCCCTCTCGGCGTTAAGGTAATCTCTCCCAAAAAAACTTTTTTTATAATTTTTTTTCTTAATTCCTTGATAAATTTCAAACAATTAAGTCAAGTGTTTTTTTTTTGTTCCCAAGTACATTTGTTTATAGCTCACTATTGATGGTATCTTGGAATAAAGTAGGAGCTTATTGTGGATTAATGACTTGTTTAACTAGAGGCGTATTCAAGATTTGAACTTTATGTGTTCGAGTTCAAGATTCTGAATGGGTTTGGAATTAATTATTTGTACTTATTTAGTGAATTATTCTTAGCTAATATGTAGACTTCGAGCCAAAGTTATAGGGTTCATGGGTTTGGAAGAACCTGTAAGTAATAGGTCACGAGTCTAATGATGTGACACCCTAGCTTAGGAGATGAATCCCACATCGACAAAACATAGGAGAGATGCTGGGTATATAAGTAAGCGGGCCTTACACCCTAGTGACGCGTTTTAAAGCCGTGCCGGCCCTAAACCCAAAGCGGACAATATCACTAGTGAGCTGGGCTTTTACAAATGATTAGTCTAATTATGATGAATTCTTTGAAGACATAGAGTGGAATGGAATTCAAAATGTGTATATGCAGTGTACGAGTCAGTCTACTCAGAGGCGTATTCAAGATTTGAGCTATATGGGTTCGAGTTCAGGATTCTACTCACTACTCATTTGATTTATTGGGTTTCGGAGTCAATTATTTGTACTAATTTAATGATTTTTTAACACATAGAGATAGTTTGAGTCAAAGCTACTGAGTTCATGGGTTTGGATGGACATGTAAGTAATAGCTCCTGAGTCTAATGATAGTCTTTAATCATGATGAATTTTCTGAATACATAGAGCTGAATGGAATTCAGAATAAATATTTGAGCTTTATGGGTTCGAGTTCAGGATTCTACTCATTTGATTTACTGGTTTCGGAGTCAATTATTTGTACTAATTTAGTGATTTTTAACACATATAGAGAGTTTGAGCCAAAGATATTAGGTTCATGGGTTTAGATGGAGATGTAAGTAAATAGCTCCCGAGTCTAATGATAGTCTTTAACTACGATGAATTCTTTGAATACATAGAGCGGAATGGAATTCGAAATGTGTATATGCAGTGTACGAGTCAGTCTACCCGGAGGCATATTCAAGATTTGAGCTTTATGGGTTTGAGTTCCGGATTCTACTCATTTGATTTACTGGGTTTGGAGTCAATTATTTGTACTCATTTAGTGAATCTTTTAAGACATGCAGAGTTTGAGTCAAAACTACTGGGTTCATGTGTTCGGATGGACCCATTACTAACAACTCCCGAGTATAAAGATAGTTTAACTATTGAATTCTTTGAGTACATAGAGCGGAAAGGATACAAAGAAGGATATAGCTAATTCCTATCTTGCCCGGACTCTCCAAAAATGCTATCACTCACGTGTTGGGTCCTTAAAAATGCACTACTTTTGGAGGATCTGACACACAACCATTGACATCTTTGAAGAGTCTGAGCGACATAGACCAACCCAACTAATTTGGGGTTGAGGGGTAAGTGATTCATTGATGAGTATTAACACCTTAAACTTGAGATGGTGAGCAAGAAGGATAAATTGTGAGTAATTGTTTAGGCCATTGGTTGGACTTGGGGTGATACATTTCGTAATTGTGTCATGTTTACTCTTCCATGTAGCCCGTGTAAGCTTGACTATAAGATGGGGAATGTTTCCTTTTCTACTAATAATTAATTATTGTGTGTTGGCCTGTGTTCTTTTGGGATAAAGAGTTGATTGTGTAACGGGGTGAAATGATGGAAGGAATTCGCAGTAATTTTGTAATTTCAGCTTGTGTATTACATGTTTGTTATTGCACTCTTGACGTTTTTGCTTAAGAGGCAGCCCTGTGCACTAAGCTCCCGCTATGCGCGGGGTCCGGGAAGGGCCGGACCACAAAGGTCTGTTATACGCAGCCTTACCTTGCATTTCTACCAGAGGCTGTTTCCACGGCTTGAATCTTGACGTTTTTGCTTATTTTTTAAATTTCCAAAATCGTGTTTTCCTCATTCGATGCTACGATGGATGTGTGGGCACACCAGGAGAGATAAGATTAGAAATGTAGATATCGGGGACAAGATAGGGGTGACCCCCGTGGAGGATAAGATGTGGAAAGTGAGGCTAAATGGTTCGGGCATGTGAGGAGAGGTGTAGATGCCCTGTTAAGGAGGTGTGAGAGGTTGACCATTGTGGGTTTAAGGAGGAGTAGAGGTAGGCCAAAGAAGTATTAAGGTGGGGTGATTAGGCAAGACATGATTCAACTTCAGCTCACCAAGGACATGACCCTTGATACGAGGGTGTGGAGGTCGAGAATTAGACACATTTCTTTTCCTTTCTCTGAGTTTTAGCATTACCCTTGTATTCTCTTATTCTTAGATTTCTATTATTATCTGTTATTTCTTTAGCCTCGGTTACCTTATTATCTTGCTATTATTATCTATTGTTTCCTTAGCCTCGGTTACCTTATTATCTTGCTATTATTTTTGCTTGTTGCTACTGCCTCTTTTTCTTCTTTCTTTGAGCCGAGAGTCTCTCAGAAACAGCCTCTCTACCTCTTAAAAGGTAGAGGTAAGGTCAGCCTACACTCTACCCTCCCCAGACCCCACTTCGTGGGATTCCACTGGATATATTGTTGTTGTTGTTGTTGTTGTGTTTTCCTCATTTAATTGATGTTTATAATCTAAGGCTATGAGTGCCCTTACTGGAATCAGTGATAGTCCTAGTGGTAAGCTGTTACTAAACTAAAAAAAGTGTAATTTAGGCGGTAGTAATTTGCATGTTGGATGTGTTTACTTTAGTGTTGCTCTCAAATGTTGATGTTCTGGGAAGAAAGCTTGTTGGCTTAGATAATATGTCCAATTAACTTCAAAATATCTAAGGCGGTTGCGAATATTAACAGGAAGCTATCGAGGAAAACAGAGAACAATTATGGTGTTCTCAATGGTGATGAATTGTTCACCTCATTTATGTCTTCCAAGGAGCCGCATGGTTATGCAGAAAACAATCCGGTGTTCTTCTTCTGTTTCGACATCATCTGAGTCCATCCAGTTTGATCTTAAGACTTATTGGTCAACTCTAATTCGTGATATCAACCAGAAGCTCGATGAGGCGGTCCCAGTTAAGTACCCAAATCAGATTTATGAGGCCATGCGTTACTCTGTTCTGGCCAAAGGTGCCAAAAGGTCCCCACCCATCATGTGTGTCGCGGCTTGTGAGCTTTTCGGTGGAAATCGCCTCGCTGCCTTTCCCACTGCCTGTGCTTTAGAGATGGTTTGTTCTTCATTTTCTTTCATCTTTATTTGCTTTGCCTGGGCAAAACCTCCCCCTAAGTTCCTAACTCTCTTGGTTTACCCATGAATTCGTTGGATGATAATAGCGTATAAAGATTTTCTTTCTACTTCCTCCTCTATCTAAGTGTCAAGTAAGAATATTGTCAAATTGAACTAATGAAAACTATGTATTTGGTTTCATAAGTGAATAATCTCCTCGGTATTGAATTTTACAAGATGAATACTTGTTCATTCCTTCCACTTTTCTGTTTGTATTCTTCATTCATTTCTTTTGGGTCCACCCTCAAAGGTTCTAACATTACTTAAGTTGATTGCGGATTTTTTGTAGAATAATAAACTAAAGTATCCACATTGTAGGATTAACCTTTAGTTTTTGTCATTAAGGATTCTCATCTCCTCCACAGCTGCACCGAATAACTGGGTTTTATTCCATCTTGCTGTCTCCACAAACAGATCCTTGGAACTGATATTAAGATGTGAGTGTTTGGGGTGGGGTGGGGGCGGTTGTTCAGGTAACTGAACTACTTGATACTATTGCCTTCTGGTCGTTGAACTGCAAGTAGTCATGTATAGACACAACCTTTTATGATAATTATACCTTCTTGGTACTATTTTCTTTTCCAATAAAGTACGTTATCTTATTAAAAAAATATACACAACCTTTTACAACCAAGCTTCCATTATATTAGCTATACTTATCCAGTTGAAGGAAAAAATGTTTTTAAAAGTAGAACTTTTGTAGACTTTTTGTTTTTTGATAACGGTGGTGTTCAGACCAGTTTGCACGCACCTTAAGTAATCCACTGGGTACCAAGTGAATTCTACCAACATAGATATCAGGCTGTCCACCAAAGATTAAGACGTATGAAAAGAATTCACCTAGCGACGCCTCTGTTGGGATTCGTACGTTGGTCTCCAAGGTTGTTACTTCATGTCTTCAACCGCTTGGCCCTTCTCTTAGAGGTGAAAACATTATAAGATTAAGTTCTTTTGGTTTTTTGGTGCAAAACGAGCAACATCAGCGATATAAAAAGCATAGTGAACTTCATCTGCCTTGTAGAGTAGGAGGAGCTGATTTTTGTAACCTCTTGCAACTGTTTCTACACAATCTTTCTGCACTCAGGTGCAATGAGATTTAACTTTCCTGTGCTTATTCAGTTTTATTCATGATACAACTTGACCCAAATTCTTGAGGTAACTGAACATGCAACAGTAAGTAGGTTAAGCTACTTAATACATCACATTTTGCAAGACTGATGTTTGGTTGTGTAATATGCAGATGAATTTTAATTGTATATGATATTATAGCAATTTCTAACTCTAATAGTTTTTTGTGATCCTCTGATTGAGCTTGAGATTTTCTGTTGTGTTGATATTTACATTTGACCTGGGTCTGTTTCTATTAGGTTCACGCTGCTTCATTAATTCATGATGATTTGCCCTGCATGGATGATGACCCAACTCGACGAGGTCTGCCTGCAAACCACACAGTTTTTGGTGTTGATATGGCCATTTTAGCCGGGGATGCCTTGTTCCCTCTTGGGTTCCAGCATATTGTGTCTCATACCCCAAATGATCTCGTCCCCGAGGATCGAGTCCTCAAGGTCATTACAGAGATTGCTCGAGCTGTGGGGTCCACTGGTATGGCTGCTGGTCAGTTCCTCGACCTTGAGGGTGGACCAAATGCTCTTGACTTCGTTCAAGAAAAGAAATATGGTGAAATGGGCGAGTGCTCCGCCGTTTGTGGAGGTCTCTTGGCTGGTGCTTCGGATGAGGAGATCCAACATCTAAGAAGATATGGTCGAGCTGTTGGTGTCTTATATCAGGTTGTTGATGATGTATTGGAAGCAAAGGAGACTGAGGACAAAATCGAGGGGAAGAAAAAGAAAGGCAAAAGTTATGTCAGCGTTTACGGCATTGAGAAGTCTATGGAAGTCGCCGAAGATCTTAGACTGCAAGCTAAGAGAGAGTTAGATGGTCTCGAGAAGTATGGCGATAAAGTAATGCCACTTTATAGTTTTGTAGATTATGCTGCAGATAGAGGTTTTAGCATTGATGACCAAGTTTAGATCTTATTTAGCATTATTTTCTTATGTTTCATCATGATAATTGACATAAACTATTAACTTTGTTGTATGGAGAGGTGTTGTTAATGAAGCTATAATTTATGTATCCTTAGCTAAATTCAGTCAAACCTAGGTATAACATCGTCGTTTGTCTGGATAATTTTGACTTCTATAGCGAAATGTTGTTACAGAGAACATATAATATAACATAATATGAAAGTTAGTTTCAAAGAAAACTTCATTATTATAGTAAAATATTGTTATAAATGATTTGTTATGGAGAGATCGGACGGTAGAAGTCAAGCTTACATTTTCAAATAGCAACCAATTTTTCTGCTTTTATGATCAGTAAGGTTCCAATGCCTAGAGATTGATACAAACTACAAGTTTTAATTTCCCATGGAAGGGTTAGCTCCATTTAGTTCAGTTATATATACTCCCTCCGTTTATTTTTATTTGTCAACTATTCTAAAAATAAATTTTTATTTTTATTTGTTACTTTTTGCATATCAAGAGAAGATAATTTCCCCCCTATTTTATCCTTAATTTATTTACCACAAAGACTTCTTGAAATTGTAAGTCAATTTTGGCTAACCGCACCTCTTAATTAACCCTCTTCAAGCACTAAAGAGATGGATGAGTTGTAAAGTGCTATTAATATCTATAAAAACTTAATGTTGAACTTGAAACTTTATATTAGCTCTAATAATTATGTATGGAATTTTAATTTTAATTATTGAGATTTTTTATCAATTAATAGGGGTATTATGATAAAATTTTTATATCAATCATTATTTCTTAAGGGCATAAAAAGTCTAAAAATGACAAGTAAAAATTAACGGATGGAGTAATATTGTTTCTGCAACGCTCCATGTGATTCAGAATTGAAAAAAAAATGTACAACCTTAACTAATGAAAAAAACTGATAGAATATTGAAATTTCTCCTTGGAGTTATGCTAATGTTGGAAATGGTGAAGGATTCTAGTGTATATGTCCGTGGTTAACTGGACGATGGAACCAATCGAATCGAATCTAATCGAACTGATTTTCAAATTTTTTTAAATAAAATTGAGGTTCTTAATATTAACTTATAACCGTATCGAATAATTAGATTAATTTTTTATTTTATAAAAAAATATTGAAAAATACCGAACCAAATATTATATATATATATATATATATATATATATATATTTATTTATACTCATATATAATATTTCACACACACACATATATATATACTCATATATAATATTTCATCTATTAAGTTTAAAATTACAATTTACAAATGCACTAAATTTTTGGGAAACTTTCATAAATACAAGATATAAGGAGTTAATTATATAATTTACAACTAATTTTGATATTACATTTGTGCAACTTAAAGCAAAAAAATTAGGAGATTATTGGTATGAATAAAAAGCTAAAAATAGGTACTATATAAACAATTTATTTTTCGTTAATTAGTTTCTTTATATAAAATAATGACAACTTAATTTTTTTTTGTTCTTTACAGATGTAGATTATAAGCACAACTTTCATAATATCATGGCGTAAAGTATGATTATTGTTAATTTGTTTGTGCTGCATTGTTACCTTCTAGTTGCTAGTTACACTTTTATTCCATTAATTTATATAGTTTTTAATAATTTTATGCTAAGTATATTTTTTGGAAGAAAAAAAAAAGATTACATAAAGCTTAACGATCGAAATTTGAGGGCAAAAAGTTAGATTACCCGTTCTATTATATATGAATCAACATTTTTTATAATATTAGTATAAACGTTGATGTTTTAAAAATAAATTACCAAAAATTAACCGAACTATACCGATATCGAAGAGAAATTGAGATGATTGGTACGGTTTTGAAAAGTTCACTTTTGGTTATATTAGTAAATTAACCGAAAAATTGGTATGGTATAATTTTTATAAAAAAAGTTAAAAACTGACCGAACCATGCCATTGACATCCCTAGACTTATAGTCCCTCCGTTCACTTTTACTTGTCAACTATTCTAAAAATAGATGTTCACTTTTACTTGTCAAATTTAGCATATCAAGAGAAAAATAATTTACTTGTCCTATTTTACCCATATCATTAATTACTCATTTCAAATCATTTTTTAATTCTCATTAAGACTATACATAAATTAATATGAGTATCATGATAAAATATATACTTCATTTATTATTTTTTAAGAGGTGTGCAAAGTCCATTCTTGACAAGTAAGAGTGAACGGAGGGAGTATATAATACCAATGTAAAGCACTTCTTCCGTCCATTTTTACTTGTCATATTTTGACTTGGCACGCCTATTAAGGAGCCAAAAATAGAATGATAATTTCAATATATCGCCCCTGATTATTATTGAGTAACCTAATGATTAAAATAAATAAAACATACTTTAAAAGTTGTGCAACCACTAAAATTTCTTTAAACTTGTTAATCCAATAATAAATTATAAGGGTAAAATAGGTATGGAGTGGTAAATTATCTTTTAATTTTTCAAAGTGAATAATTATTTTTAGTATTGTGAACAAGTAAAACTGGACGGAGAGAGTACTTTCTAATCGATTGTAGCAAGTACTTTATTAGGTTATCAAATTAAGATTGTTGTATTGTGGACATGTTCTGTTTCAGTAGGTCATCTTAATCCGTTAGTGTAAAAAAAAAACTGTGCACCGTCCATGCACTGAAGTTAAACTCTTGTGATCATATCAAAGTGCAATTTTGTATTAGAAGAAATTGATTGTTCATTCATTAGGCTCACAAGCTTCTAAACATAGGTACACATAACACTGGGCAAATTCTACATCGGAATACGAGAGTAAAGTGGAGAATTTTATAAGATATAACTCAAGTCAATATGATATACGCGCTTTTGGGCTCAATGATAGTGTAGTTGAAGGGACAAATCTGTGAGGTCTGTTGGGCCAAAGCAAACTGTTAAGAGTCTCACATCGAAAATGGAATGAGAATATAAACTCTTTATATGGATTTTGACGATCCTCACCCTGCAAGCTAGCTTTTAGGGTTGAGTTAGGCCCAAGATCCATATATTACATGGTATCAGAGCCAGACCCATTCCAATTCTTTGTTCACCGATGTTGGGTCCCCAAATTATACCACACTCCAGTTAACAAGGTCTAGGCGTGCGGGGGAGTGTTAAGAGTCTCACATAAGATATGGAATGGGAACACATACTCCTTATATAGACTTGGACAATCCTCACTCTACAAGCTAGCTTTTGGGGTTGAGTTAGGCCCAAGATCCGTTCTTTATAATAACAACTCTAAAGAGAGTCGTTTCAAACTATTATTGGTTGATTTTTTTCTGAATATTGATGAATAAGCAGTGGTGGAGCCAATAATGGGGTAAGGGGGGTTGGATGAACCTTTCACTGAACAATTACAATGCATATATAAGGTTAAAATTATTTTTTATGTTTATTTAATAGATGTTGAATCCCCCTGATTTCTTCGTGTGTTTACTTTTTATATTTTTGAATCCCCTTAGTAAAAATCGTGGCTCCGCAACTGCGAATAATGTCATTTATTTCAAGTATATACTCCCTCCGTTCCAATTTAAGTGTCTTAGTTTGACCTAGCACGGAGTTTAGAAAACAAAGAGAGATTTTTGAATCTTGTAGTCTTAAATTAAAGATATGTGGGGTTTTTTAAATCTTGTGGTGTTAAACTTGTCTTGAAATTGAAAAATTTACTAAATATAGAAATATATACTCTTTTTGGGACAGACTAAAAAGAAAATAAGACACTTAAATTGGGACGGAGTGAGTATCAAATTAAAACTATGTAATTAAGTAGTTTTAATATTTCAAAGTCGTTTATTTTATCGTTTATGGTCAGTCAAAGGAACTATAGTTCTCCTTAATTAAACTAAGGATTTTAAGTAGTAGCTACGTTCTAATATATTTTATAGTAGTATATAATTTAAGTAGTACGAGTCACCTAACACTAAGTTTGTATATTTGAAACTAGCTTCGATAGAATTGTTGAATTCTGCATTTGGTTTTGAAATTTGAAAGCTTAGGATATTTGGCGTGCAAATAGGCTGCGCAACAAAAAATTTACTCTATTTATTACTCAACTCATCCCAAAATAAGTGTGGTTTTTTTTTTCTTTTTCTAGAATTAATTTGATTAATTTTTGTCGGCGGATTAGATTAGATCAACTTAATATTTTAAAATTTAAGTTTAAATATTTAAAATCTATATAAAAGTATTATAACTTATAATTCTTCTAATATTTATATAACAAAAATATATATTAGATGTTAATCAAGATTGACATAATTTCTAAAAGCGAAAAATGACGAGAGTAAATAATTTTGGACAAAGGGAGTATAATAATTAAGAGAGAATCCCTTATGTGGATATGATATTAAACAAAATTTCATGCTGCCGCAATAGCCATTAGCTTGCCAAATCAATTTTTTTGATCGAACAAACTATATATATATATATATATATTACTCACAGCAGCCAAAATTACATCCACAAGAACCAGACACAACTAAAACAAGCTCAACCGATCACCCCTCCTACTTTCCTCCTATCTTTTATTCACTTATTCTATGTAATATATCTTCTATCCATCCTCTATCTCTACAAGTATGTTTCCTATTTAGTAGTGGTATGATTCTGTATTTACTTTCCAGCATCACTCTCTTCAACACTTTCCTTGGATGAGGTACACATTGATTCCATAATGCATCACTCCGGGCCATCCAAATGTTGTATATGACAGCAACTAGAACACACCACACAAATTGCCTGCTTATCCTACCTTTTGCTCTTCTTACCAGTCTCTTCCATGCACCCATCAGCTCCCAGTTCTGCATATTAATCTGCATCCAGTCAAGTGCCCCTTTCATGCCAAATCAATTAGTGGACGTCTGGCCATGCGTTTTCAAACCATGATTTCATAATTTGATTTCAAATCATCGTTTGTTTATGCAATTCAGACATAATTTCAACTTTAACTTCATGTCATGATTTGAAATTCCAAATCATCCAAAAAGGTGTGATTTGGGATTCCAAATCATGATTTCAAACTTTTTAAATATAAAACTTGACTCATAAGTTTATATTTTGTAAAAAATGATTCATAAGTTAGTAGATATATACCAATTGATCGACTTTATATTGTATTGAATATAATTGTCCAAGATTTTTTCATTGGGACTCAATTCCTTCCCTGCAATGACTTAAAATTTCAAAGTAAATAGTGGGAGGATTGTCCATACCATGTGGGAGGATTATATTGAAGAGTAGTTACACTACTATTCATGTTCAATTTTTCTTTTTATTGAACTAAAGTTAGATCAATTGATGTTGTATTTTTTAGAAAGGTTTTCTAGCCGCGTATTAATTTTGTTATGAATTATGACTTGCTCATTTGGTAAAATTGCATAAGAATGAAGAAAGTTTTGATATTTTTTCACAACTTATGTGGTTTTATGTCAATGAGAAAAAATACAACTTGAGAAATCCAAATTGCATGGCTCAATGGATGAATGAATTGATAGACTATATATCACCTCACTACCATACTACTCGAAAGGAAACGTAGCGAAAGCGGATGCTTGAGCGAGTGATTGTGTAGTACGGTTTATAAAGGGAAAGAAACATCTCCGTCATGATCTCAAATCATGTACAAACGGCTCCTTAAACTACTCAAGAATGGTCCATGGTAATAAATTCATAAATAGAAGTATAGGCAGCTTCCATTTTGTCCGTCGTTATTACAAGAATCGCTTCTCGAGCTAGCTAAGTATTGTATCTTAATCTTAGTACATTTTATACCAACCTAATTTTGAGAAAATTAATGTAATTAAAAAATAGTTGATATAATGGAGTTTTAAATTCTACAAGTAAAAGTTTCAAGATATTATCATGAATTCTTACTTATAAAATTTTAAACTCCGTGAAGATAGCTATTTTACAAAGATGGCCCGGAAAGTAGCCACTGAACATTATTTCTACAATAGTCCACCATCACTGAGAATAACGTGCAACTGCATAGAGACCAGCAATGTTAAATGTATATATAACGACATCTCAAAGTTAAGCCAAAAACAACATATTGCCTTTTGCTCAACATGATACATTACAATTTAATTACACTGTAAATTCTGTTTATTCTTTTTTCTTGGTCTTTTTACACAGCTGTTTTCCTCATCACAATCTAGTACTTAGAATTAGCCTTAAGTACATATCAATGTACATTATTTTTAGTGATTGTCCTTGTTACCCTTTGTATGCAATAGGTATAGCCTTTAATGGAATTACTTTCTTTAAAGTAATTCCCATTCTTTCATTCATGTCCAAATCCACTGGCTTCACCCCATTAGCTAAAACCCAATCAAACTTGTGCAGTACTGACCCTAAGGCCAGTGGCAACACACGAGAAGCAAGGGGAACTGCAGGGCACATTCTTCGACCAGAACCAAAAGGTATGAATTCAAAGAGATGACCCTTATAATCCACCGTGTTAGGTTCTAAGAATCTCTCTGGCTTGAATTTTAAAGGATCTTTCCAAGTATATGGATCCCTACCAATTGCCCAAACATTGACAAGTACTTGGGTTTCTTTTAGGATGTGATAGCCATGCATGTTGCAATAGTCCATGGCTATGTGTGGGACTAAAAATGGAAGTGGAGGGTGAAACCTTAGGGTTTCTTTGATCACTGTGTTTAAGTATGAGAGATTGTCTAAGTCTTCTTCTTCTAGCTTATTCGAGTGGTTGATAACTCCTCTTAGCTCATCTTGGACTTTTTGGAGATGGTAGGGTTGTGGAGGAGCTATGCCATTGCCCATTCTAATGTGCTTGTAGTTGTATCTGTTCCTGCTGTGAACATCTCCCGGTAAACGGACAAGTCAATCCCTTTAAGCGTAACCTCTATATACTGATAGAGTAAAGATGTTGTTAGAGATATCACATTTTTATTTATTTATTTACTTGATTATGTGTTTAATAAGAAGCATGTGCAATATTTAGGAAAAAGTTGTATATCACTAATTAAGAGATCAGTTGAAACTTTTAGAGTGAACAGTGGTAGTTAGAAAAGTGAAAATAACAAAAAATGACCCTTTTGGGGTAGGTTCAAAGTACGGTGTCCTGAAGAATGCTTTTGAATAGTTTTAGTTCTAAGTTTGTTAAAAGTGAACACGATCTTCATTAAATATTTAACAAACTCAATGTGTTAGGTTTGACGAAAACCGTAAAATAAAAAGTATTTTAAGTGAGCTCACATTTGAAGGCGTAGTTTTTGCAATTTCTACTTTCATGGTATTTCTAATTGAATTATTATTTTCCCACATTTTCCCTCAAATCTAAGAAAGAGAATTGTAAAACATTTGACGAAACTAAAAGTCCTCACTTTGAGCGAACTTAAAGAAAAGAAACTGTCCAGAAATTTTTATTGAGACATCTTAACTCAACACCTCTTACTTGGACCTATCAACTTATAGTGTGAGTGTTTAAATTCACTTTTTGTGAATTCCAGTCCCATTTAGTCAAATGATTAACTGGATTTTTTAAATAAACAGAACAACCACATGAAATATAGCTCAACAAAATATATATTATAATACTTAAGTATTAATTTGCCGTACGATTCGTTGGTTGGAAGAAATATATAATATATAAAGATCAAGGAAATATTTTAAATTTAAAATTGTTGGGTAATAACCATTATTATTGGACTCATTTAACTACCACTTTGGTGTTTGTCACCAAATCTTGGAAAAAGGTAAATTGCGCTATATTATTGACAACTATACTTTATGGATCAAGAGAAAGAACTCCATTTCTAACGACCAAACTTCCATATGGCCGATTAAGTTAGTTACAATTGTAATATATTTAGCCACACGTGCTAATAGAGTCGTTCAGTAAAAGTAAGACCAATAACTTGAAAATAAGTCATGTGATCTGTTATAAAATGTTAAAATATGTTGATCGCATAATTTCTTTTATAAGATACCCTATATAAGTTAAACAAAATATTTTGTTATTTCAAATCACGCATAAAGAGATAAATTTATCGTCACTATGAATATGCATTAGGGGTTTTGCTTTTAGCACTTTGATCACAGAATATTTGAGCACATAGAGAGTACTTACAAAAAGAATGACATTAATCGTTCGAGAGGAAAACCTAGAAGGGCCCTCCACACCATCACCACGATATTGAAGTAGCACGTCTAAGCAATCCTTCTTCCTCTCCTCACCATTTTCCATATCTTCCATTCTTTCTCTAAGGAATCCACCAGCTATATCAAATGCCCTTTTCACATGAAAGTGTGTCTTCCTCCTAATACCTTGTGGATCAGGCCATCTCAACATAGGAAAAAAGTTGGCCATATTAGGTTTCCCTGCAAATTCCATACCTTTCTCCGCATGTAGTGGTGATAAAATTAGCTCATCAAAACATTATCCGTCTAACTCGCCTAAGTTTGAGCGAGTTAATGTTATAAGAGGGGGCCCAACATCGGAAACAATGAATTGAGACGGGTCTGACTCTGATACCATGTAAATAATGGATTTGATCTTGGCCCTAACTCAACCCCAAAAGCTAGCTTTTGGGGTTGAGTTAGGCCCATGTGCCATTCCTTTACATGGTATCAGAGCCAGACTCATTCCAATTCTTTGTTCACCGATGTTGGGCTCCCAAATTATATTATCCACGCTCCAGTTAACAAGATCTGGGTGTGCGAGTGAGTGTTAAGAGTTCTACATCAGATATGGAATGGGAACATGGACTCCTTATATGGACTTGGACAATTCTCACCCTACAAGCTAGCTTTTGGGGTCGAGTTAGGCCCAAGATCCATTATTTACATGGTATCAGAGTCAAATCCATTTCAACTCTTTGTTCGTCGATGTTGGGCCCCCAAATTATATTATCCACACTCCAATTAACAAGGTATGAGCGTGCGGGGAGTGTTAAGAGTCTCATATCGGATATGGAATGAGAACATGAACTCCTTATAAGGACTTGGAAAATACTCACCCTACAAGCTAGCTTTTGGGGTTGAGTTAGGACCAAGATCCATTCTTTACAATTAGGCCCGAGATCCATTTTTTACATCGTATCAGAGCCAGACCCATTCCAATTCTTTGTTCACCGATGTTGGGGCCCCAAATTATATTATCCATGCTCATGTTAACAAGGTCTGGACGTGCGGGGGAATGTTAAGATACCCACATCGGTGAGATAAGTGGTCTTTGGTCTCCTTATATGGCTTGGGCAATCCTCCTCCCTTTGAGCTAGCTTCTAGGGTTGAGTTAGGTCCAGGTGTAATTCCTTTACATGGTATCAGAGTCAGGCCCATTCCAATTCTTTATTCACTGATGTTGGGCCCCCAAATTATATTATCCACGCTCTAGTTAACAACGTCTGGCATGCGGGGGAGTGTTAAGAGTATCATATCGGATATGTATGGGAACATGGACTTCTTATATGGACTTGGACAATATAAGAGGGGGGCCCAGATTCGGAAACAATTAATTAAGATGGGTCTGACTCTGATACCATGTAAAGAATGGATCTTGGGCCTAACTCAATCCCAAAATCTAGCTTGTAGGGTGAAGATTTTCCAAGTCCATATAAGGACATGTTCCCATTTCATTTTCAATGTGGGACTCTTAACATTCACCCGCACGCCAGTGCTCGTTAACAGGAGCGTGGATAATATAATTTGGGAGCCCAACATCGACGAACAAAGAGTTGGAATGAGCCTAGCTCTGATACCATGTAAATAATTGATCTTGGGCCTAACTCAACCCCAAAAGCAAGCTTGTAGGGTGAGGATTGTCCAAGTCCATATAAGGAGTCCATGTTCCCATTCCATATCCGATGTGAGACTCTTAAAACTCCCCCGCACGCCCAGATCCCATTAACTGGAGCGTGGATGACATAATTTGAAGACCCAACATCGGTGAACATAGAATTGGAATGGGTCTGGCTCTGATACCATGTAAAGAATGAATATTAAGTCTAACTCAACCCCAAAAGCTAGCTCAAAGGGAGAGGATTGCCCAAGACATATAAGGAGACCAAGGACCACTTATCCCACCGACGTGGGTCTCTTAACAAATGACCCTCATTTATTAACTCAGCTCATTTTGATCCGTCTAATTTAACCCATCTAAAAGTTTGGCTAATTTGGATTAATTGTGTAGCCTAAATGTATACATGAGAACAAATTTTTTTTTTATAAAATATCTTTTTTTATTTGATATATTATATAGTCATAATAAAAAAAAAACTTATTATGTTAAACAAATTATATAAAAAAAAACAAAGAAATTCAAACTTGGTAAGGGTTGGGCTAGTTGGGTTATGACCTATTATTTAGCTCATCTCAACTCAGGTAACCTTTTGACGGGTTAATGACGCGACAATTTTAATCCGTCCAAAATCAACGCAATCCGCCCATTTGATACCCTATCTCAACGGCGGAGCTAGAGTATTGGTTACGGATTTGGCAGAACCCAGTAGCTTAAGCCAAAATTTTGTATTTGTATAAAAAGTCCACTTATTATATGTAAGTAATTATCCAAAATCCAATAAGTTACTCTTTTAGAATCTAAAACTCATAAACTCAACATTTTAAATTCGCTTCTACCCTACCTGCATGGTAAAAGAATTTTGCACCCCTGTCTGATTTTGGATCCAATAAATCCTTTGAGATCGTAAGGTTTCCAATTAGGTTAAAAGCCATTAAGAAAAAGAACCTACCAACATCAATGGAAGTTGTGCCAGAGTTTCCTGCGTCTCCCATGAATTTAACCATTTGATCAATGCATTTTGTACGTACACCTCTCATGACATCGACGCGACTTGTAGTAAAGAACTCCATCGTGCATAATCTCTTTAACATACACCAATGTGGACCATATTGATTAGTGATGAGTGAACCCTCGTTTCCAAAATCTCCTTTCATGGCTTCGTAAATCTTTCTACCTGCATCATCCAAGATTGTGTCCTAGCGGTTAAATTTTACTGAAATAGTTTTATTAGCTAATGAAGCATATGAAAATAATTGGAGGAGGGAGGGGGTTAAAAAATCCAACATACAAGTAAAAACATGAAAAGTGGAGGTAAACACAAGCTGACATCACCATTATTAAAACACTTTTGGCCCCTCCACTATTAATAAATTCTTTTTTTAGTCCTTGTGATATCTGATTAAGTACATTTAACCTTATCAATTGAAATATGCACTTTTGATCTCTTTCTAGTTTCTAGGGAATATTTACAAATCTACCATAGGTGAGAAACCTATGGGGATACCTTTTTTTAAATAACCTTTAGAGGCGCGATTGAGATTAATTTATTATTTTCAAAAGCACGCCCGAAAATCATCAGAGCCAACTCGTGGTAATGGAGACGCCTCGGTTAAAGGGGAAACACATTTCAATAAGTAATCATCATTGCATGCACTGGAGACGAGACGATTGAAGTGACATGCGCGGCTGTCAGACTGAAACGACGGCTACTTTCGGGTACATCAACTCAACAGTCACACTCGAGTTAATGTAGGGGCAATTGTTAACACTCAAAAATAATTCAAGTGTTTAACCGAATTCAGTGACAGCCGGACTGTTCCAGAGCCGAATTTACTCCTAGCCCTCGACTACAAGAACTTCATCAGCTACTAAGGCATCTTAGCCGAGTTGTTAGTTAGAGGTACGACTGAGACCCACTCAGATGCAGACGCCTCAACGACCAAGTCAAAAGGGTTTTCGAACCCTTAGAAATGGTAACAGCCAACAACAGCTAAAAGAAAGGGCCATTGAACTTAGTGGGTTACTTGATGGCTGACATGGGGGGATCACGTTGTACATTTTATCCCTTTTTTGTACTATAAATAGGATCATTCTTACTAATCAATCAAACAACTCAATTTTTATCTATCTTTATCCTTTACTTTATTTATCTTTTACTTTACTGTAGTCAACTGTATTCATGTTTCGTATCTCTTAGTTTACTCATACCACCGTCCTAACGCTTTCTGGAGTAGTTGGGGAACCCATTGCTGAAAATTAGAGTTCCGTTTTCAGCCCAAATCGCTTAAGTTAAGGAATCAATTTGTCTCCCGATACGGTCAGCCAATAAAACGGCAGAGAACAGAATTCGGTGCGAGAACACTTTCTAATATTGTTTTTAAGGAAAAAAGAAAATTATTGGTAGGCAGGAAAGAAATAATAAAGAAAATAGCTTTACGAAATTGATAAATATGATTGCAAGTGTTGAAATCATTTCATTGGTGCATAATTAATTTTGAACAATTTGGCTCATGATTGATCATTATCATATTCAATTCTGTTAAGACGTCACAAATTTGTCCTAAATAAAGGTGTAGGGTTTAAAGTTTCAAAAGTTAAAACTTTTTGTGGAAATTTTTATGCTGATTGGACTCACCATCTGATATATGATTTTGTCCTTGTTCCTTCTTTGACATAAAAAAATAGTGATTTTCTTCAAGTCAACTCTCAAAAAAGATATCGTTTGTCACAGATCAAATAATCAATATATAAACATTTCTTGTTATTTAAGTATTAAATAATTTGTGGGAAAAAATCCAACATAATTTTGAGTTTTTTAATGAGCTTTTGAGTCGTAGTATCATTAGAAGCAGGAGTATTTGATTATTTTAGGTTATGAAAACTATTGCAAACTGAATATATCATGTATCAAATAAAAGAATACTCCTTTTTTTCAAAAAGAATGGTGTCTTTAAAAATCTAAAAATAATTTAACTGAATTTTTTATTTTATGAACAAGCTTTTATAATCATAGGTAGAGCTAGGGTGGAAGGAACATCCGATCCACTTTGCCAGAAAGTTATTGTGTTTATAAGGTCAACTATTTTATTGTATATTAGATGTTAAATCGCCTTAAATTTTTGTGTTTACTTTATTTTAATTTCTATCGTGAAAATCTTGCTTCCACCATTGTTCATAACCACACAAATGTTACGGCGTCCTATCTAAAAGTATAAGTTTCAAAAAATTTACTCACATAAATATTGTGATATATTTACAAGTTTTATTTTTTAATTTTATATAAGCAAGAGGGACCCCTATAGTTAGACTAAGTGATCAATAATGTTAATGAGATTCACGCTATGGTGAAGTAAAATATCTATCACTATAATGGAAAAAAGACAAGTTCATGTAAATATAACGCACATATTTTTCCGGGTCTAATATTTTAATAATTAATTAATCTCTTTCATACTTTTTACGTAAATTTATCTTACTTGGAAGCCTTAAATATACAACAAAAGGGTGAAATAGGATGTAGGATGAAATAGAGTGTGTGAGCCCTCTGCAATATACAATCTCAAGCCATTATGGAACTTCTATAATCAAGTGATTGAAGCAATTACTTTTTTTAAAATAAAGGGAAAATGGTCAAATTTATCCTTTAATTATGCTTTATCATTTAATTATGCTTTCCATTAGCAAACTTATTAAATTTTCCCTCAACATGATGTATTTCAGACTTGAACTTCATATCGGATCCATATAGACGCCACGTCGGCTCACTCAATTCTTTTAACCCGTACCCGTTACCCCATCCTTTAAATAGTTTTAACTCGTTACCCTCATTGTTGCTTCTTCTCCAATGGACCTCTGCCATCTCCGGCGAGCTCCGACGAGTTCACATGTCGGAGCTCCGACGAACTCCACCATTGTACAACCAATTCACCACCAACGCCTCCACTTCATCTCCCTCTCATCCCTCTCCATTTTCTGCCAGTTGCCGCCGTCGGATTTGACCACTGAACGGCTGGTAATGACGACCACTAACCACAACTGCTCCATCTCTACACGAACAAGAAACCACCAACCAAACACCCTTCTTCTTTTCCCCCTCTTTTCGACGTTTCCGGAACAAACCAACTCCACCAACGACAACCAAATAGCCCTTCCTCTCTACCGTTCGTCGCCACTCCTCTGCCACATTCTCTAGTGAAAATCCAGCATCACGAATAATACTGTCTCTCTGAAGAAAAATCTCTTTCACCACTATCTTCTGAACCCTCCCCCAAAAGGGCCACTCTCAATTCACCACCGCCGCCGCCGCCGCCGCCATTGCCGCCACCGAGGATGGTCCTTCCATTTCACCAATCACTTCATCATCCCCTGCTTTTCACCCTTGTCCAAAATGGTGTCTGAAAAATCACCTTTTGCTACCAACACCAACGTCGCCCCCACTGCTGCTAATACCACGGCGGCGCCACCGCTCCCATTTTCAAGATTCACCACATGCGGCCCAATAATAATAAAATTCTTCGTCGGACTCTCTCAGAACCACCAGTCTTTAATTCCTTTTTCAACTTTTGTCGTTACATGAATTCTCAGGCACCAGAAAATGGCAAAAACAATTCAATCTCTGTAAAATTACATCTTCGTAGATCAATTTCTGATCCCTCTACTCCTGATATTATTCTCCCTCTGGCACCGACAACTGCAACTCTGGCAATGGCTTCAGAAACTACAAAAAGAAAGGTGAAATGAATGCAATTAGTGTAGTGTTCAGTTTTAGTACTTACTTATCTTTTGTGTATAGTGAAATTCCTATTCATATGTGGCGTCTGTGTGGATCCGACGTGGAGTCCAAGTCAAAAAATCATTCGGTTTAGGGCAAATTTAATAAGTTTGCTAACGGAAAGGGTAAATTTGATCCCAAAGTTTGACGAAGTGCAATGTTATACTATAAAATATAGTTGGAGGGTTCCTGTTCTCTTTTGAAAAGTTTCAAACTTTGTCATACATGTATTGAGCAAATTTTCTTATATAAGGACAAGTTTCTAGGACATTTAATTTTTGAATAAAAGGGCGGTATGCAAATCTATCTATCCTCTTCTTTGTTGCTATACTAATTTATATTTTGTAAAGTTTGGGAATGATTAGTCCTTTTGTTAATTTAATATATATAATAATGCACTAATAAAAGTTGTAGCTGTAAGTCATGAAAATTGCAAAGTTTTGCCCCCACCCCTAGCCATTAGGCAGTACATAGAGATAAGCTAAGGTGAAACATACCTATCAACTGTATCAAGTGCTCTTTTCTCTTTTAAAAAGTCACCAGTTAATCTCGTAATTTATATGTGGTAATTTTATTAATTATGTCTCATTCTAAATAAAACGACTTCCACCTACGGGTGGGCATAAAATCCATTGAACCGAAAAAACAAGACGGTTCGGTTCGATTTTTATTCATTTTTTTTAAATCCGGTTCTTTAAAAAATCGAACCGAATCAGGATTAAATAAACCGGTTCGGTTCTTTATAATTTTTTATGAAGCGAATCGAAAACCGAGGACAAATTTGTAATTAATCTTATTTTTTATTTTAGGCTACTGCTATCTCTTGAATCATAGTCATTGAAGCCAATGTATGAAGCTTTTATGGAAGTCGAATGCGGCATGAACTTAATTAACATATCACGGAAGCATTGACAGAAAATGTAGGTAGGGAAAGAAAGTAGTTGTAAACTGGTGCAACTTTAAATGGTCATAACTCTGCGCTCGGATGTCCGTTTTACCGTAAGGCAGTTTGGCGCCGCCAATTTTTACGAAAACGTCCGTTTTCCCAATCAATTTGTGTTTTTTCCCAAATTAGGGATGTCAGTGGGGTGGGTAAATGTGGGTACCGCCCCGCACCCGCTCTAGTTGGGTCGGGTATGGGGATGGTGGAGCGGGTATGAGTATCAAAAATGTTACCCGTCATGGGTAGTGGGTGGATTTCATATAAGACCCGCTCCGTACCCGCACCGCTCATACCGCACAACCTAAATAATGAGGCGGGTACTCGCATTTACCCGCCCCACTGACATCTAAATTAGCCACCGAATCTGTTACATCACTGAAATGTCTGAGTGCCTCCATAACTCTAGAGATGGTATTCATATTTCATTTGCAGAAAATCATCAAGTCATCATCAAATATAATGTGAGTCAATTTTGAGAGTTTACACATAGGATGGAACTGAAAATCAGATAGTTCACTCATTTCTTGTAGAGTTCTAGAAAGATATTCCATCACCAACACAAACAATAGTGGTGACATGAGATCTCCCTACCTAAACAAATCATGACTTATTAAGACATTATGAACCAATGATCTTCCAGCTACAAAAGTTGTTTGATTCTCAGCCACAACAGTAGTACTAATGTTCTTTAATCTCATGCAAATTAATTTATAAATGCATTTATATATGACATTGCAGCAAGATGTGAGCCTATATTAACTAACATATTGGGGGGGCTGCCACTTTGGGGATCAGAGATATAATGGTAGAATTTACTTGTCTTAGTAATTTACTATTCTCAAAGAACTCCAGCACAACACTTGTCACCTCCTGCCCAATAATACTCCAAGCATCTCCAGTGGGCGGGTAAATGTGGGTACTGCCCCGCACCCGCTCCAGTTGGGTCGGGTATGGGGGATGGTTTGGTGGGTGGTGGGGCGGGTATGGGTATCAAAAGTGCTACCCGTCGTGAGTGGTGGGGCGGGTGTGGGGGTGTATTTTAGGTGGCGGGTACGGGTATGGGGTACCGTTCCCCCGCCCCCGCCCCGCCTCGTTGACATCCCTATCGCAAATCGATTTCTAATTTTCCCCTTTCTTTAGTAAACATCTCACGATATACAATATATTTCAACGTCGAAATTTCGTGGTAATGTAAGTGTGAATGCCAATTTCAATGTTGGAAATTCAATTTTTTAAAAAAAAAATCCCCCGACCCGACCTATTTATTTTATTTCAGTTTTTTTACATGTTTTAAGAATATATGTGATGCAGACTTTATGTTTTTGGACTTCAAATTATTTTTTCTGGACTTTATATTTGAATTAAAAAAACCGATATAAATCGATACATTCGGCGATATAAACCGATATATCATTTAAAAAAAAAAGTTTAATTCATTTTTTTAAAAATCAAATTTTGTTTAGTTTAGATTTTTTTGATACAAAACAGAACCGAACCGATATACGATCATCCCTACTTCCGCCTTTCATAACAGAAGTTAAAGAAAGTCAACATAATCTTGAAATTGGGGTCAGTCTCCCTATCACTTTTATTGTTGTTTTCTACTAGCTCATTTGCAATTATTATCACAATTAGAAAGTCACTCCTATTTCTAAACGATACATTACAGAATAATATGTTGAGAATTCTCTCCTCAACAATGAATAAAATGTAACATAAATAATATATCAAGAGGTAATCCAGGTAAGGATGTTATTGTTATGGTGTTTAGAGACGAGAATTAGTAACACAAAAGGTCATTCAATTATGTGTATTATTCTCTCAAGGTCATATTTTTTTATTTTGTAACTATAATGTCATCAAACTTTTTCTATATCACATCTAAAGTCACTTAATTAATATTTGAGCAGTAAAAATTGACATTACATTTAGTTTATTCCACATGATATTAACTTATTCTACATGACATTTTTTTAGTCCAACTGGCAACCCAACCCTACGGACTAAAAATTGAAATTTAGTGGACTAAAGATTTAATTTTTACACTTTTTGGTGATTTATAAGTAGTATTTGATTTTCCACTTTTTTGTTATTTTAAGCAGTACCCATTACCACCATTTTCAACAAACAAAAAAAGATTTAATTTTTACACATTTTGGTGCATTATAAGTATTTGATTTTCCACTCTTTTCTTGTTTCAAGCAGAACCCATTATCACCATTTTCAATTTGCTGCATTTTTGGGTTATAATCTAAATTATTTGTCCATTTCTGCTTGGCTAAATGCCAATTTTTAGTCCGTATGCTAAATCTCAATTTTTAGTTCGTATGCTAAATTTTAATTTTTTGTCTGTAGGGTCAGGTCGGGTTGCCAATTGGACTAAAAAAATATCATGTGGAATAAACTAAATGTCATGTCATATTTTATGGACCAAATATTAGTTAAGTGACTTTAGGTGTGATATAAGAAAGTTGGATAACCTTGTAGTTACAAAATAAAGAAATATGACTTTGATAGAACAATACACATAGTTGAGTGACCTTTTGTGTTACTAACTCTTAGAGACGATAGAGGTGATTTTTGTGTTCTCTACGAGACCTTTTACATGACTTGAATCAACAAAGAGGAACCCTGAACCTGAGAGAAGGAGCAGACCCGCAACTTATACCTCTCTCCAAAATGGAGCAACTGATTCTTCCTCACTTAAAAGTTAAAAGGAAGAGAGAAAGCTCTTGAGTCTTGACAAATCATACTTGTGATATTTATTTATTAGAAAATTTGCATATTTATTTGGCTGCCCCTAACAAGTAAATATATCTATTGAAGTTATGAATTCAGTCATAGAAGGAAAAGAAAAGATTAGGGAGTCAACTTTGCGGCCTTAGGGTCGCAAGTTCGATTCTCCCCTCCGGATATCGTCCTCCGGGGCACATACATGTGGTAAAGCCTGGGCGCTAAAAGCCGCTCGGACATGTTGCAGTGTGGGTTCGGTCTCCGCCAAGCCTTGTGGATGGGGCCTGTGGGGGGGTTAACCTTGTAGCATTGATCCGTTGGACGCAAGCAGACACTGACCATGTGTGCACATCCCGCGATTTACCTGGTGGTGGGGTGCTGAAGGACCGGTCCCATCATCTCCAGGACGTCTGGGTAATACCAGTGAAGTAGTCAGGCGCAAGCCTGGAAACCTGGATTATCAAAAAAAAAAAAAGGAAAAGAAGACTCTTTTTTCACCCTTTTCCTTTACTTGATTCCATTTGCTAGGGGAGTGGAGAAAAAGAACATCAATCATATGCTCATGCACTATCTTTAATCATTTTCCCCAACTTTTCTTTTCCTCTCTCCCAAAACAAAAGAGAAATCACAGTGCCAAGATTGAACTCAAATGAGAATTTAGAATGTGAAGTTATTCCATCATTTTGGAATTAATAGATTTTAAATTTATAATTTATATATATTAAATAATTTTTTTAAATAACAACATTTGAATCGAAATTATTAAGTTTATTCGAGCTCGTACCATAAATGATACATCCACTCTTACTGTCAACCAATGACGAAAGGAAAAAACTTACTCACCTCGGATTAACATCCGATCAATAGATACAAGATTAGTGTCTTTCATATACTTATTCATCACTTAAATACTATCCCTCTTCATTTTAATTCAAAACTTTTATGGCTAAGTTCTTGATTTGAAGCAAACATTGAGTGAGGTTAAATATTAATTGTGAAAAAAACACCTTTCTACACGAATCTCATCTTAGTGATATTTCTTCTAAAAGCACAAACATATATATAATGTTTATTTTAGCAAACGATATGTGTATATATAATAGACTTACAATATTTGAAAAAAGAATATAAAGTACATATCAATTTGATACAAAAGTAAAGCCTTAAAATCTATTTAATAAAATCCAAACTCATAGACAAGTTAAATTGCGATAATAAGCTAACACCATTAAAATTATGATAAAAATATTTTTGCTTCTTTGAGAAAAGAGACGTGAACTTTGTATAAATATTATTGGAAAAAGGGTCAAATATATCCATTTACTTTAGTTTATTAGTCAACTTTGTCATTTATTAGCAAAAGTAGTCAAATATACCCCTTCTGTTACAAGTTGGGGCCAAATATACTCCTATCGTTAGCAAAGTATTGCTCTTTTAAAAAAAATATATTCTGGAAAATTGGATTTTTTAATTAAAAAATCTGTAAAGTATTTTTTTAAAAATAAAGTGTCCTAAAAATATTTTTTTAAAATCTGGATCAATTTTAAAAAGAAATCTGAAAATACTGATTTTGAAAAAAATATATTTTCCAGATCTAATTTTTCAGAATTTTTTTTTTAAAATGAGTTTTATAAAATAAATAAAATTTTATATTTTTAATAAAAGCCATTCTTTTCAGATTTGTTTTAATTAGAAAAAATTAATTTTCTAGATTTTTTTTAAAAAATGTCATGTAGGCACCACATAGAATAAGTTAAATGTTATATAGAATAAGTTAAATACCTATATAATATGTTAAAATGAGGCGTATTAGTGTGTATTTTCCTATATAATATGTGTATAATTTGGGTGACATGTAGCATATTAATGTGTAAAAATGAATTTTATTAAAAATATGAAATTTTCTTCATTTTATAAAACTCATTTTTAAAAAAAAATATTCTGGAAGAGTTATGCATGAATTAGTTAGGAGAGAATCTATTTATTTAATACATGAATAACTTAGCTGGTTAGCGACTTCTAAAAATATCACATATATTAAGGCAAAAAAAATGTAATTTAATGTAAACATCGAGTACGAGTAAGTTTTTATTCGCAATCAAATCTACACTAGTCACAAATGCAACTCTTTTGTTCCTTAAGGACTCGTTTGGCCATAGATATTTTTTATTTATTTTTTCAGAATTTTTTCACTTTTTTTGAAAATTAGTGTTTGGCCATGAAAATTTTAAATACAGTTTCAAGTTATATTTGGAATAGGAAAAACACATCAAACCTTATTTTCACAATTTTTATTTTTTGTTTTTGGTCATTGCTTTTATCTTTTACTTTTCAAATTTTACCCTACATTTTTGTTTCTATAAATTTGACCCCATAGTAGATTCGACCGATGAGTTTCGTGAACTTGATTATATCATCGTAATAAGGAAAGTCTATTTAAATCATGCTTAATGTAATAGAAAATAATTGATGACGGTGTTTACGCACTCGTTATGTTTATTAATTGTTTTGCATGATTTTGCTAGTTTTTAAAAATTGTGGAGTATAAATCATATTTCATACTTATTAGAAAAAGCACATTCCAACAACCAAATATTATCTGTAAAAATTATGGTGAAACATAATTCCAACTCTAAATTCAACTCCAAAAATTCTAAAAAAAAGTGAAATTATTTTTTATTTCTATGGCCAAAACTACTGCTAAATCTCACACTATCTGTCTAATCTACAAACTCCAACTTGTTTTTTTGTTCTCTTCCTATTTCTTATTCAATTAACTCAACTCCACTTCCCGCTCTCTCTGTGCCGTAAACCCAAAAAATGAACTGTTTATTCCTCCTCCTCATACTTCTCATCTCCGCCGTGATCACCACCATCACCGCCGCCGTCAACGGCGGCGCCGGAAATGACACCGCCGCACTCCTCCTCTTCCAATCCCAAACTGACATCCACGGCACACTTCTCCACAATTGGACTCTCCCCTCTCCCTCCACCACCCCATGCTCAGCGCATTGGTTCGGCGTAAAATGCATAAACAAACGTGTCTCCTCCGTGATCCTCCCATTCTTGAATCTACGGGGACCCATTACCGCCCTCGCCTCTCTCCGCCTTCTTCGCCTTTTAGACCTTCGTAACAATCGCCTTAACGGAACCCTTCAACCCATTACTCAATGTACTAATCTTAAGCTCATTTATCTCTCCGGCAATGACTTTTCCGGCAAAATCCCGCCCGAAATTTCCTATCTCCGTCGGCTTCTCCGACTTGACATTTCAAATAACAATCTTGAAGGGTCCATTCCTACCCAAATTGCAAATTTGACCGGATTACTAACCCTTTATTTACAAAATAACCAACTTTCTGGAACTATACCAAAATCTTTAAATTTTCTTGAAAATGTTAAAGAATTGAACTTTTCCAATAATGAGCTATATGGGTTAGTCCCAAATGAATTATATAACAAATATGGTGAAAATAGTTTTGATGGTAATGAGGGTTTATGTGGAATTGGGAGTTTACCTCAATGTTCATATACACCACAAATAGTTCCTTCAAACCCTAGTTCTTTACCCTCAACATCAATAGTAGAAGAACCCCGCGAAAAAAAACAGCGAAAAGGGTTGAGTAGAGGTGGGGTTGTAGCAATAGTGATGGTCAATGTGGTGGCATTGTTAGTTGTAGTTTCATTTATGGTGGCATATTATTGTGGGAAGTATTCAAGAAAGAGTTATTCAATGTCAGGAAGTGAGTGTGGGAAGAGGAGTTATTCGAGCGAAAAACGAGTTTATGCTAATAATGGTGGTGGTGATAGTGATGGTACTACGGCTACTGATAGGAGTAAACTCGTGTTTTTCGATAGGAGGAAGAAATTTGAGCTTGAAGAATTGTTAAGGGCGTCGGCGGAGATGTTAGGGAAAGGGTGTTTAGGTACTGTTTATAAGGCTGTTCTTGATGATGGGATTATAGTTGCTGTGAAGAGATTGAAAGATGCAAATCCATGTGCAAGAAAGGAGTTTGAGCAGTATATGGATGTTATTGGGAAACTTAAGCATCCAAATATGGTGAAGCTTAGAGCTTATTATTATGCCAAGGAGGAAAAATTGCTTGTTTATGACTATTTGCCTAATGGGAGTTTGCATTCACTTCTTCATGGTAACTAACATTAGGAAATGTTTGTGTCTAAAGATTGTTTTGTAATTCAAGGTTGTCTTTTTTTGGGGTTGTTAAGATCTGTATTGTCACTCTTCAAAAATGTCGACGGGTGTGTCAGATTCTTTCAAAATCTTCAAAAATAGTGTATTTTTCAGAGAATCTGACTCGGGTGTGGCAACATTTTTGGAGAGTCCGATGATCATAGATTAAGATTGTTTTGTAATTCAAGATTGTCCACTTTTGGGGTTGTTAAGACCTATATTGCTCGGACTCTTCAAAAATGTCGACGGGTGCATGTCGGATCCTCCAAATATCTCCAGAAATACTGCATTTTTGGACGATCCGACATGGGTGCGGCAACATTTTTGGAGAGTAGAGCAACATAGGTTGTCTAGAGATTAAGATTGTTTTGTAATTCAAGATTGTCTTTTGGGGGGTTCTTTAGATCTATATTGCTCATACTCTTCAAAAATGCCGGCGAGTGCGTGTCGGATCCTCCGGAAATCTCAAAGACTAGTGCATTTTCAGAGAATCGGACACGGGTGCAGCAACATTTTTTTAGAGTCCGAGAAACATAGGTTAAGATAGTAATAATATTGATGGGTTTTTTATTTCTTGATTCTAATAGGAAACAGAGGACCAGGGAGAATTCCACTGGATTGGACAACAAGGATTAGCTTGGTACTAGGGGCTGCTAGAGGGCTAGCTCACATTCATGAAGAGTATGCAGATTCAAGAATTCCACATGGGAATGTGAAATCATCCACTGTGTTGCTTGACAAAAATGGGGTGGCGTGTATTTCTGATTTCGGGTTGTCATTGCTTTTGAACCCTGTTCATGCCATAGCTAGATTAGGAGGATACAAAGCCCCCGAACAATCTGAAATCAAGAGGTTATCTCAAAAATCTGATGTTTATAGCTTTGGAGTACTGTTATTGGAAGTTCTCACCGGTAGAGCTCCCTCAGAGTACCCGTCACCGACTAGGCCTCGTGTCGAGGAAGAAGAATTGGCTGTGGATTTGCCTAAATGGGTTCGGTCAGTAGTAAGGGACGAGTGGACTGCTGAAGTGTTTGATCAAGAATTGTTGAGGTACAAGAACATTGAGGAGGAATTAGTGTCAATGCTGCATGTAGCTATGGCATGTGTAGTGCCACAACCCGAAAAAAGGCCTACTATGATTGAAGTTGTTAAATTGATTGAGGAGATCAGAGTTGAACAATCTCCATTAGGTGAAGATTATGACGAATCGCCCAATTCTCTATCGCCCTCACTTGCCACCACCGAAGATGGACTCCCTGGTTACTAATTTACAATCTTCTAAGGTGGCAATGGTGGCGGCATAGGTGTTTCATAGTGCTAATATATGTTAAAATTTGCAGCATCTTACTGCAAATGGCAAGTTCAAAAAATCATGGACTTATGTTTCATCTAGTATGTTAAGTAGTTATTTGGTTGCTTTGTGTTATTATTCCATATACTGCACTTGTGGAAAATTTGATGATCCAACAAGCCTAAAAAGTGCAGCAATCAGTCCATTGTGTAGCTTTTTCTTAATGTAATGTAATGTTAATTCTTTTTATTTAATTCATTTTCAAGATTGTGTTCCAAGGCAAAGCTTTACTTTAGAGTCTAGTAGCTCCATAATTAGCATTGTTTGACTTCCAAATAACTTGTAGGGCTATTTGCAAGTAAGTCAAAATATGGTACTAGTAGAATTTAATGAACCATTTTTTTTCTCATGCGGTGCCCCATGTTCGGTACCTGCTCTAGTGTCCAACTATTCTGGATTTGTGTCTGAAAAGTTTACTTGAGAAAAAAGCGTTATGTATGCAAAACGATTTCATTTTCAGAACTCAAACCAAAAATATTTGATTGAGAATAGAGAAGTACCACAAACTTTGGTGGTAAACCTATGAATATTTTAAGCAAGTAGACTCACTAAGACCAATTTGAATTGCCCTCCTATTAAATGACTACATCTAAGAAATTGTTGATTATATTATGCTCTATTTGTTTTGATTAACTCCACTTATGTGTGTTCGGTAGAGTAACAATTTATCTCAAGCTGAAATGGAGGTTACAATAAGTAGGCAGCCAGCATAAAAATGATACGTATAATTTATATTAATGAATTCATATTCTCAAGGAATGAACTCTGTTACTAATGTAATTCTCAAAAATCTCTCAAGGCTTAAGTGGAACTATCCCAAGAGATATCTGACCATGTCATGATTTGTCTTGTCACGCTAATGCATGCTTCATTATAGAAGGAATTTTTACTTTTCACTTACTCCACCTGATCCATTTAAAGATTCCTCTCAATCGTTTTATTTTATGAGTTTAAATTTGATTAGATACGAAGTTTAAAAGTATTTAAAAATTTTATAATTTAAATATGACATTTTTCTTGAAAAATAAATAAATATGAGATGTCATTCCATTCACTAAAGATTGGAATGAGGGTAGTTTAGTTGGTGAACAAGCTACATCAATATTACATGTCGAGATTATAACACGGAGATTAGTAATAACATGATTATTTAGTTGACATATTTTTACAGGTAAACGTTTGATTTCTTGGACTAAAAATATGATATAGAACGTATAATATAAAATATGTGGCTGATTTTTATACTAGATAAACTGCAATAAACTTTTATTTCAATTTTAACTTACAATTTTAAAGAATTATGAGAGAAAGACACTTTGTCATTTTGACATTTTATCCCGAATTATTATCCCACATTGTGTGTGGTATAAAAATAGTATCGTGATTGTGATATAAACAATCTCAAAATATGCTAATCATAAAATCAAAAATTCAACTAAATATGAAATAATAGAATCTCATATTTTATTTGGAAATTATTATCCCTCGTCCTACAAATCAAATCACCTTGAAATGTTTTAGGAGGAAAACAGTGTTATACATATTTGTTTTATAAAATTCCTTTTAGACTGTCCCAAATGATAATGTCTCCATTATCTTTTACACTTTCAAGTATTCATCATTGATGGGAAAAAGCAGAACATATAGATAGGCTGTCAATTTGTAAATGTATTTTTTTTTACAGCTTTTACTTTTTTTTTCTTTTTTTTTTCACAACTACCATTTCCCTTGGCGTGATTTCCGCTACTTCACTCTGCCAGTTTTCATGTGTGATTTGAGTCAAATGTAGAGATGGCAGTGGATACTGGATTCAGTCCGAATTCGGTGGATCCAGATCCATTTTATAGGATATGTATTTTTAAAATTTGGACCCGACGGATTCGAATCGGATCCGGATCCGTTTCTGACGGATTGAATCTGGATATGGATCTTGTATTTGAGATTCGTATCCGATCCAAATCCGATCAATGGATCCGTTATTTATTAAATATATTCATAACCTAGAATGTAATTTTATAAGTATTTTCTTAAATTTGCTAAGCACATCCTTGCAAGTTTAATTCTCAAAATAAGTGTAATGTATCCCCGCGTTAACTCAAAAACTAAAAAATAAAGAGATAACTTCGATAATAAAATCAATGTTATATTAGTGAATGACTAACATCTCCATAGACAAGTAGTTAAAATTATATTCACTTCATTTGCGAAGATTCCAAGCACATGCAAGTTCTGCATTGTGGAAATACTAGTCATCATTTTTCACAACTATTGTCATTGTCCAACATTTTCAATTAATAGCCCACAATCAAAACGAGACAAGGAACAAAATATCTCATATGAACATTTCAAAATTGAAACACGGTAAACTGTTAGCTAAGTAAAAATCGTTTGTCAGTTCAAAAAAAATTCTTGGCAAGGCAAAATTTTTTACATGTGGATCCAGATCCGATCCGTGGACCCGGTGGATCCGATGGATACGGATTTGGATCTGATTTTTATGAACCCGATGGATCTGGATCCAGGTATGAAAAACGGATTTGGATCTGGATCTAGTAGGATTCGGTCCAACTCCGATCCGTTGCCATCTCTAGTCAAATGACAAATTTTGAGACATATACTTTAAATTGGTTTTTCTTTAACAATGTTACGCCCCGTAAATTCGCATATTGAATATACCTTAAGTTAAAAAGCTTAATATAAGAAAGAAGGCTCTATTAGGAAGGCTAAGGAATGATCGAGTTGAAATCCGAAGAAGTCATAAGAGTTTAAAGAACTGTTACGCCTTTCGTGCTTGCAATCCTTACGTTAAGTGTGTCGTGTCAAGCCAATGCAAGATGAGAAGAGTATAATGTTCATAAAAAGGACAAGGAAGGCCTTGGGCACAAGCTGGAAGCATATCTAAAAGATTTTGAGTTATACTCGTCATTTCGTGCACGTTTGAGAACCCGATTAACTCCGACTACTCGAGTGTCGTTCCGAGGATCACATACGACATAAATGGATGTTAAGAAGGCCTATGGATGGTTATAAGTAATTGGGATCAAAGGAATCACATCTCGATAAAGTTTGACAAAGATAGGACGATACGCTAAACATTCTGCTCCACAGAACCCATTCCGCGTTGTAGATAGGGCAGTACATCATGGCAGCCACTTGTCCACCTCACTGCCACCGTATGTGGTGGAGGATGCGGCCGCATATTCCCATATGCATCGCACATCCTCCAAAATATGGGAGGCGATGGGCTGCCTATAAATGGCCCAACCTCGAATTTCATTTCAAAACATTTCATTTTCGACCCCTTTAGCTCCTAGATGAATCCAAACCTTCTCGCAAGGTATAAACACCATTGAAACACCATCCCATGAAATTGAAGTGTGAATCCTCCCTCAAGAAGCTTGAATTATCTTGAAATCTCCCTTGCATTATTGGAAACAACTCTGAAGTCTCGGAAAATCGGAGGAGTTTTGGTATGGAGAGTCTCTTGAATGTTTAAGGTATGGTTTTTGTCATTCTTAGTATTTCAAAGATTCTCCTAGCTTAAGTGATCTTTTGGTAAAAGGGTCTATGGAGGGATTGAGAGAAATTCCTATAGATGAGCATGATAGTTGTTGTGTTGATTGTTGGATGGTTTTGATAAAATCTTTGAAGTAACTATAACTATATTTTGTGGAATATAATTGTTATAATCTTGGTGGTATTTTGGTTATTGTAAAGGAGGTGGGAAAGGATTAAGTTTCTATGAAGGAAAGATAAGACGGAGTACGCACGCCAAGTGTTCGACAAAATGTCGCAATGATGAAATTATGAAATCATTGATTGGATATTGATACAGATCATCTTAATTGTGTAGGTTGACACTTATACGACTAGCGAGACGTCATAGGAGTGTTGCTCGGCTAACTAGGTATGTTAAAGCTCATTCTTTCTTTCATTTGGCATGACCTACGAATAAGTGTAGCCATAATGAACGTACCTCCAAAGAGAACTTTATTCTTAAGATTTGAGCTTGTAAACACCTTTGTTTCATATAGTTATAGCTTATGATTCTTATTATCCTTCGTCGGGATCACTTCCCGTCTTGATAGCATCTTGAATCGTATGTTTTCTTATGATCCTTGTTGATTCTTGGATAATTGATACATACACAGTTACATAACGATAATTGAAGGATAAGGACCTTGAGTCACTCCGAGTGAATCCATAAGGCCCTTCAGAGTCATCATCTTGCATTGCACTTATATATATATATATATATATATATTTATTTATTTATTTATTTTTTCTTACCGAGCCGCGCTACAGTTAGTCAGGTACGGTGCTTATATGCGCACACTACTGCAGTTAGTTTTAATATTATCGAGTCCCATTTCTGGGTCGGGTACGATTGAGTCTTCTACGAGGCCGAGTACGTTATGACATGACATGACTTTCCCCACAAAGTGACTTGATACTATATTATATACATATGTCCCTGATGAGTGGCTTAATATTTACAAGACATGCATACATACTCATGGTTATGACAGGTAGGCCTCAAAGGCTTGCTATGAGTTTCAGGTTGACTTATATACTCTTCTTTCGTATTTCATCCTTTATTTATATGTTGCATGCCTTACATATTTAGTACATCTTTCGTACTGATGTCCCTTTCTGACGCACTACGTTTCATGCCCGCATGTACATATAGAGACTGAGAAGATACGCAGTAGGTGACTTGACTCAGCTGAGGATTGTCACACTCCTTTGTTTTGGAGCTGTCTAGTGAGCTGATAGGTATGTCAGTTTCAAATATGTATATAGTTGGGTATGTTGGGACCTTGTCCTGATCAGATATTGTTGAAATACTCTCTAGAAACTTGTAGACAATTGTTTGTGTATAGTGGTCTTGTGTGGCCTTGTCGGCCTCTTCAGTAGACTTATTGTGTTCACATCGGCCTTGTCGGTCTTGGAGTTTATATAGATATATGTAGATGTTGGGCCTTTTCTGTGTGCATGTGATTGTGTTTTGATCGGTAATCATTCGTTAGAGGCTTTGTCGGCCAATATATTATTGAGCATGTTACATGTATTAAGATTGGTACGCTCGGGCCTTCGGGTGTCCCCCCTCCCCCCAAGGTTGGGGTGTGACAAACAGGATATCAGAAGATTTTTTTGTAAAAAAATATTACTATTTCCTTTTTATTTTGTTTGTCGTAGCTTAACTTAATATAAATTTTAATAAAGAAATACAACAACAACAACATACCTAGTGAAATCTCACAATGTGGTGTCTGGGGAGGGTAGAGTGTACGCAGACCTTACCTCTACCTTGGTAGGTAGAGCGGCTGTTTCTGAGAGACCATCGGCTTAAGATAGAACATAAGTACAAGCAAAGCAAAATCAAAACAAGAGTAAAGCAAGCAAGAGCAACGATTAGAAAAAATTTAAAGCAATATGAAAATTGCTGGTATCAAAGCGAATAAGCCATGATAACGCATTCCGAAAAAGTGCACATTAACTAAAGCAGATAAATAAGCTAAACAATGTATACTAAAGGACACATATCAGCAGAAAACCAGCTACATTTGACTATAAAACAATATTGTGCCTATTTGTATTATAGGCTAAGCAGGCCTACAATAAAAACATTACCCCTACCAGTTTGCAAGCTTGAGTAGGACTACGCTCGACTACCTACTACCCTTCTACCCTAATTCGTATCCTCCACAACCCCCTATCTAAGGCGTCATATAAAAATATTATCTTGCGATTTTCAATATATCAAACATTTATGTGGCTTTAAAATTTTTTTATTAAGAAAATATATGAATATGTTATTCTCTTTTAAATTAATTAATAAAGAAAATGTCGTCCCACGGGGCATAGCTGGATGGCGAAAGAGGGGAACTTAAAATTCAGCTAAAGGCCTGCAGCGTGGGTTCGAACCCTGGTGAGAGCAATTTGCTCTCTTCTGGGGTAGGACTTTGTAGGTGATATCAGTTGCTATGTTCTCAAACCCTAGTCATTCAGGCACATCCCGCGATTTACTGGTAGTAGTGTTGAGGGACCGGGACTACTATCTCCAGAAATAGTCTGACGTAAGCCGGGAAGCTGGATATAAAAAAATAATAATAATAATAATAATAAAGTGGAATACAGGAAACTATAGTGTATAAAATTACTTTTTGTTATGTATATATATATATATATATATATATATATAGTAGATATTGAATTTCTTTTATTTTTTGTGTATTTACTTCTTTATATTTCGTATTCCATTGATGAAAATTTTGATACTGGCACTAAAAGGGAGTACGATATATTTATACCAAATTAATAATATCGAAACTCTCCATGTCACGTTTGTTTCCCACAATATGCTACTTTACTCTATCCTATTTTATACAACGCTCTTTTTCGTATTAGAATGTTTCAAAATGGAACCAAGGCAGTGTAACATTAACGAGGTTACACACAAATAAAAAAAAATTGACACTAATCAGAATATTAAGCAAAATTCAATATGCCTTGGGTGTTCTAACTTGGTACAATACTACGAAACAACACAATAGTGTTGAATATGTCAAATTCTATGTTGCTTGCATTCTTCAAACATATCGTTGGACATGTCAAATTCTATGTTGCTTGCCTTCTTCAAAAATATCGTTGGACGTGTTGGGTCTTTAAAAAACTGTATATTTTTTTAGAGAATTTGACATGAGAATAATAATATTTTAAAAGATTTGAGCAACATAAATGACTATCACAATGACCAGACGGAAATTTTTAAGTGATTGTCATACCAAAATGGATGGAATGGATTTATGAGAGTGACAGTGTTCCTTTTGTGGACCAGAGATTGTATAGGTTAAAAGAACAGTACACATAGCCTTAGTTTGTGGTTTGGTTTAGAAGACGAGAGACATAATCCGAGAAAGACTTGTAGATGTTATATGAACTTATGACAATATGTTCTAGCTCTTTCTATAATGACATTGTCGGACGGATTTGTGATTTGAAATTTATGTGTTTCTACGACAATCTCAAGTTAGTTACATTCAAATATTTATAGCGAATTTCTTATACATAGACTGGTCTAGGCAAAGAAATACTTGTTCACATGAACCCACGTATTATATTGTGGATCCAAGAAGAGTAGAATTCTACCGGCCCTCCCTTCCAATCTATCAATACTTTTCTGGAAGATTGATACAATATTTCTATATTCGAGAACATCTAACCAATACACTTCTCATTTACCCTTAATAAAAAACATTTATAGTCGCACAAATATTATAACACATTTAAGACCATAAATTTCAAAATTCATTCAATTTTCACTTTCACGGACTAGGGTTGATAGCTAAATTCAGTCTTCTAGACCACTAAAACACAAAAAAGTCGTGGAGCGCAAAAGTCCCTTTAACAATAGGGGCGGCTATCTTGTGATAGTAATTGCGAATAAGCTTGGTAGCAAGATTGACTGCAATTCCAAGAAAAGGTTAACTTTCTTTTATTTTTGTTCCTTTCTTATCCTAATAATAAGTTGAACTTCCACTTGACATACTTCAAAATCTTAAAGAAAGAATAAGAAGAAGAACATGGCCAAAATCAGAAGGGATTGACTTGAATATCTTCAATGATCCCGAAAACTCTATGTATATTTAAGGCAACTATATTGTTGACCTCAATGCATTTTAAGTTCTAAGACGGCAAATCGTAGGGGATACCTGCCTTCCAAGATCATTAACTTAAATCACTACACATTTAATCAAAAGAAAATCTAAACTACAACATACAATTCATCAGTGCCACGAACTAGATGATATCTTAATCTCTGTAATAATCTAAGTTAGGTCCAATTACCTTCATCCCATGTTATAGAAACAAAACCGAGAATAAGCCATGGGGCGTTCAACTCGGAAACTCCATGGCCATTGCAGCCTCAATGCTGCTCTCTACGAATCTCTTTATCTTTAATAAATTAACCTCAGAGTTACGTAAGATGAAGGTAAATGACACATATAATCAAGAAAACACTAGCTAACCCTTCCTGTCTGATCGATCAGTGTACCCACCTGCTCTCCACATAACGCTCTTGATATATTTCCAGGCCCATGAAGATTATAAATAACAACTGCAAGAAAAGCAAAGTATGTCAAAGAACATTTATTCTTCAGACTGGAACTAAATGCACTTCCATTAGGAGTGGGTGTGTTTGGTAATAATAAAATGTCTCCCGCAGAATGTTTTTCTGGAAAATAAGTGTGTTTCTTACTTTATCTTCTGGTGTTTGGTAAATATGCAAAATATATTATTCAAAAAACATTTGTCTATAATCTATGCAAACACTGTGAGGGATGGGGTTGGGTTTAGGGGGTGTGGGGGTGATGCGGATGGGGGGTGGGAGTAGGATATCTTGGAGGGTTGGAAGGAGACAACCAATGTGGAATGCCGCTATAGAAGTCATTTTCCTTATTTTTAAGGACCTTGTTTTCCTAAAAAAAATGTTTTCCAAAAATTTGACCAGCCAAACGTGGAAAAATTGGAGAACATTCTATAGAATAGTGTCGGGCAATGTGAAGAGCGGATAGAGAAATACAGACCAGGAATTGCATTCTCCTCACATAATGTAACAGCCATCATATCCAATGGGGAATCACCTCCGGAAACCAGCTCCCTGAAGGAAATATGCTCAGCAGCAACATTATTATTTCGGGAGTCACAAACATAGACGCCGTCTACATTTGTACCCTTGAGTAGTGCATCAGCATGAACTGACAAGGAAAACATTGAATCATTAAACCACTCAGAAATACTCAGTAGTATAAAACAGACATTTCAAGTGTAAATTTTTGTACTTTCAGAAGCTCTGAGTGCTGCAGCTGTATCCGTAGAGAAGAGTGGATTCCCTGTGCCAGCACCAATACCACCAAAGATTACAACTCTGCCTTTTTCAAGATGCCGTATAGCCCGTTGCCTACTGTATGGCTCAGCAAGCTCGGGCATAGAAAATGCACTTTGCACACGAGTCTGCACACCCATCTTCTCTAATGCTGACTGCAGCAGGATGGAATTCATCATAGTTGCCATCATTCTGCAAGATTAGGAAATGATGGGAAAAACTAGCTCATTATTACATAAGAACCGGAATACCTTTACTAGGCCTGGAAAGTGAGAGCAAACCATCTCAAGTCAGTGAACTAGACCATCTATCTGTCAACACATACTTTAGACTTGATTGTGTGGAAAAATCTAGCTTTTGCTTCTAATAATCCAATCAAAATGATTAACAACTCGACCGCAAACTCTAGCTCCTCCTGCTAAAAGCTAGTTGACCTTTAAAATCAAATTTTGGGGCTGGAATCATGATTTAGTCCAACTTTATTTTCTCCATGTCAAATGTAGCCTTGTTTCTTTCACTAGCCATATTCAAATTGAGTTTTTTGTCAGTTTATACACGTTTTTTTTATCAAGTTTATACACGTTGAACCAAACACTTTGCCAAATATTTTTTGTACTTAATATATAAATAAAAAGCCCGAAATCCTGTGACCAGGGCACCTCAAATTAAGTAATCATGCCCATGTTTGTATAAGCATGTATACCGACGTTCTTTTTTTAAATAAAACACATTAAAAGATCTATTCCACGATACAAGCCCCTACAATTCATATTACAGATCATTTAGAAAAAGTTGCTCTGCGCGTCATTGACCCAACGCTCTAGGTTCTTTTTTCCTCATTGCATTCCAACTATTTTGTTATTCCAATATCAACATGCATAAGGGTAAAATGAAGCAATCATAATATAATCTTAATAATTAAGAGCTCAGAGAGTTAACATATATATAAATAGCATAAAAACCAAAAACTACAAACAGGACATAGAAGCTAGAAAGACTATAAAGATCATCTGTCCATGAGGATGTGATTTTACCATTCCGTATCTTGTATGAAACTAAACCGAATGAGTGACAGCATAGCTAATAATTGCACAGCAAACTATAAATGAGACAGGAAGAAATTACCCAATCTGATACGCTGTACATCTATCCAATCCAGTTGAATTTACCCATGTGTCTCCACAAAAGAAATTGCGCCCACCAACAACTATTGCCACCTAAGGAAACAATTAACATGCTTGCTTGAGGAAATCAGATTACAGAAAAAATACTATTCCTTGGAAAATATTTCAGAAGTTTTACGGACTGATACCTCTATACCAAGACGACAAGCTATTGAGACTTCTCTAGCAACTAGCATCGCCACCTGGTATATTTCAGAGATTCAAACTTTATTATCATCATTGACAATTGTTAAGAATAGATCTTGAGCCTAACTCAACCCCAAGTCCATATAAGGAGACCAATTACCTATCCCATATCCGATGTGGGACTCTTAACACTCCCCGCACGCTCAGACCTCGTTAACTGGAGCGTGGACAATATAATATGGGGGCCCATCATCGGTGAACAAAAAATTGGGATGGTCTGACTTTAGTACCATGTTAAGAATGGTCTTGGGCTCAACCCCAACAGCTAGCTCATAGGGTGGATTGTCCAAGTCCATATAAGGAGATCAATTACCTATCACATATCTGATGTAGGACTCTTAACAACAATAAAGTAGAGACGCTTACCTCTTTTACAGATACAGAGTACGACATCTCACTTAATTAGGAAACAGAGTAAAAAATGTAGTAGCAATTAATATGACAACTTCTTGCTTGCCAAAATTGACTTCTCTGATACAAGCTGAAAAGTTTTTATGCATTTATCTTGCTGGTAATACTGACACTACGTTTTGTGATAAATTCACTTCCTTAGAAGGCCATACAATTGGAAAGTCACCCAAGAGGTCATAACAAGGTTCATCATTGTACATAGTAAGAAAGTAATAACCGTCCTATGAGAGAAAATTTGAAGTTCTTAGTCATCCCGAAATTATAAGACCTATTTGAACGATTAGATTACTAGCTTTTTTGGGCCAACCTACTTCCGCAGCAGCCTAAATTCAACTGGTAAAACTTCTTAGGCAAAGGTGAAAATAGAGCACAATGGAAAAAGAGACATAAACAACAACATACCGATCGAAATCCCACAACGTGGGGTCTGGGGAGGGTAGAGTTTAAGCAGACCTTACCTAGAGCGGTTGTTTCCGAGAGACCCTCGGCTCAAGATAAAGCACAAACAAAGTAAGACAAACAAACAAAGCGAATAAGTCATGATATCGCATTCTTAAAAAGAAGCAATAACTAATGCAGGAAAATAAGACAAACAAGGTACACTAGAAAACACATCAGCATAAGTCAAACGACAGGGGACTATAAAACAACACTGCGCTTACTAGTATGATAGGCAAAGCGAACCTACAATAATAACACTACAACTACCAGTTTGTAAGCGTAGGTAGGACTACGCTGGACTACCTACTACCCTTCTATCCTAATCCGTGTCCTCCATACCCCCCGTTCTAAGGTCATGTCCTCAGTGAGTTGCACATGCGTCATATCCCGTCTAATCACCTCTCCCCAATACTTTTTCGGCCTACCTCTACCCCTCCTAAACCCGTCCATAGCCAACCCCTCACACCTCCGCACTAGGGCACTTGTGTCTCTCCTCTACACGTGCCTGAACCATCTCAATCTCACTTTCCGCATCTTATCCTCCACCGAGGCCACTCTCACTCTGTCCCGAATATCATTATATCTAATTATATCCCTCATTGTATGCCCACACATCCATCTTAACATCCTCATCTCCGCAACTTTCATCTTGTGGGTGTGCGAAGTCTTGACCGGCCAATACTCCGCCCCATACAACATAGTCTGTCTGACTACCACCCTATAGAACTTGCATTTAAGTTTTGGTGACACCTTTTTATCGCACAAGACTCCAGATGCGAGCCTCCATTTCATCCACCTTGCCTCAATACGATGTGTAACATCGTCATCAATCTCTCTATTCCCTTGGATAATAGACCCGAGGTACTTGAAGCTTCCTTTCTTTGGAATGACCTGAGTATCAAGCCTCACCTCCACACCTGTCTCAAGGTCGCTCCCATTTCTGAACTTGCACTTCAAGTATTCTGTCTTGGTCCTACTTAGCCTGAACGACTTTATGGTTTGTCTCCAAACCTCAAACTTAGCGTTCACTCCGCTGCGAGTCTCATCAATCAGGACTATGTCGTCTGCGAATAACATACACCATGACACCTCCCCTTGAATTTGTCACATCAGTCCATCAATCACCAAGGCAAATAAGAATGGGCTAAGAGATGATCCCTGGTGCAGCCCCATCATCACTGGAAAGTGCTCCGAGTCTCCTTCTGTTGTCCTTACCCTCGTCTTGGCTCCATCATACACATCCTTGATTGCCCTAGTGTACGCCACAGGTACACCTCTAGCCTCCAAACATCTCCATAAAAACTCCCTATGAACTTTGTTGTATGCCTTCTCGAAGTCGATGAAAACCATATGTAAGTCTCTCTTCCTCCCCCTATACTGCTCCATCAACCTCCTAATAAGATGAATGACTTCTGTAGTCGAGCGCCCTAGCATGAATCCAAACCGGTTCACGAAAATAGATACGCCTCTTCTCACCCTCATCTCCACGACCCTTTCTCAAATTTTTATAGTGTGACTTAGCAGCTTGATAACCCTATAGTTGCTGCAACTCTGGATATCACCTTTGTTCTTGTACAAAGGAATCATTGTACTCCCCCTCCATTCTTCGGGCATTCTCGCCGTCCTAAAAATGACATTAAACAACTCAGTCAGCCAGTCCGAATCTGCCCTGTCTGCGCTCTTCCAAAATTCAACTGGAATCTCATTAGGCCCGGTCGCTCGTTCCCTGCACATCTTGCGAACCGCCTCCTTAACCTCCTCAACCTTAATGCTTCTACAATACCCAAAATCCTGGTACCTACCTGATTGCTCCAAATCTTCCAGCACAATGTCTCTGTCTCTTTTTTATTCAAGAGTTTATGGAAGTAAGACTGCCACCTCCGCCTAATTTCCGCATCTTCCACCAGTACTTTGTCGTCCTCTTCCTTGATGCACCTCACGTGATCTAAGTCACGGACCCTTCTCTCACTCGTCTTGGCTAGTCTATATAACTTCTTCTCCCCGCCTTTCTCCTCTAATTCCTCTAATTCCACATACAGACATTCAAAATTTCTTCGCTTCCACCTTCTCTTGAACTTTACCATTCCACCACCAGTCCCCTCGATGCCCAGCACGGCTACCCTGCGAGACCCCTAGCACTTCTCTAACTACCTTTCGAATGCAACTGGCTATTCTGTCTCACGTACCGGTCACATCCCCACTACTCCCCCAAGCCCCCTCGGCCATCAACCTCTCCCCCATCTCATTTGCACTAGCCATGGTCAAACTCCCCCATTTGATTCTTAACCTGTCATCCACAACCCTCCTCTTCTTCTCCATCTTAATCTCCAAATCCATCACAAAAAGTTTATGTCGGGTTGTAAGGTACTCTCTCGGAATGACCTTGCAGTCTTTACAAAGACCATTGTCAACCTTCCTACGGAGCAAAAAGTCTATCTGAAAAAGAGACATATATGTTAGAATAAAATTAGGTGCCAGTAGAAAATCTAGAGAACATTTAGAGGTAGAGAAACTATATGTTGATAATATTTGACAGAGATAGACTCAAATGGAACGACATGGACTCAGAGGAATTCATATAGCCCCGCCCCAACTTGCTTAGGATTGAGCATAGCATTAGTTGCTTTTTCTGTAAAGGTTTGTGCTCTTAGTCAGTTAAATGCCACATTAACTAATAGTCAAAGTGTAAGAAAAATGTTCATCAACATTACAATCATTCTGAAGTTCAAACTTAAAAGACACGTCTAACTTCTTCCCTTAAATAAATTGTACTTCATTCATTTGGTAAATATAAGTTAGTCCTCCATTTTTGCAATAGGTATGCCTCCATCAACCGATCCACTGATTTGTCATCCAAATTTTGCACGTAAAGAATGGCAACATAATGTAATATCTTGAATGTAACACTCAGAATGAATATAATCACATAGCGCATCCTCTCCAAACTACCATTAAATTTTTCAAACCCAATTCGTTTCTTCCAAGTTTAAACGGGTCTTGCTTCAAAATACAAGAGAATATTGTAAGTAAATTAACCTTTGGATCAAGGTTGTTTGGATCATTAGTGTTTGGTGTGGCTCCAGCTAGTGCAGCACCACTAATTTTAAGAACTACCCTTCTCCATCTTGGACCCATTGAAGATTTTGACTTTACAATCTGTCCACTGGGACTGGGCACCGCTGTTCCGTATCTGAAGCAGGTTAGGAGGAACAGAAATGTTAGATAATATGAAGAAGAAGAAAATTCAAGGAACTCTAGTTTTTGCTTTGATAAAACTAATATACATTTAACTGATAGTTCTGTATAATGGACAACTTTGAAAAGTAAAAATATATTCCAAAAACCATCGAAGATTTCAAATCTTCTATCCAATTAGAGCACAAAATTCACATCTAAAAAATATGATTCACATAAGGACTTAAAAATGGTACAACTCCCTCCAAGCCCAGAGAGATTACAACTTTGCTAAGCAATTCCCTATGTCTTCAATTCATTCACCATATACAAAGATTCATCTTTTTCCCAGCACAAGCTCATTCGAACCTTGCAGCAAGAAAATAGCCTAAAATGGAAAAACCACCACCAACAACAACATACCCAGTGAGATCCCACACTGTGGGGTCTGGGAAGGGTAGAGTGTGCACAGACCTTACCTCCACATTGGTAGGTAGAGCGGTTGTTTCCGGAAAATCCTCGGCTCAAGGCAAAGCATAATCACAAGCAAGACAGTCAAAACAAAGCAAACGATCAAACTCAGATAAACAATTAAAGCAGCATAAAGTGCATTCGAACAAAATGGAGCATTAGCTAACACAACTAAATAAGCTAAACAAAATACACTAAAGAACACATAGCAATAGAAATCAAACTACAGTGGATTATAAAACAATAATGTGCCTATAAGTATGATAGGCTAATCGGGCCTACAGTAGTAACACTATAACTATCAATTTGTAAGCATAAGTAGGATTACGCTCGAGTACCTACTACTCTTCTACCCTAATCGGTGTCCTCCACAACCCCCCCCTATCTAAGGTCATGTCCTCAGTAAGTTGCACCTGCGTCATATCCCGTCTAATCACCTCTCCCCAATACTTCTTCGGCCTACCTCTACCCCTCCTGAACTCGTCCATAGTCAACCTCTCACACCTCCGCACTGGTGCATCTGTGTCTCACCTCTGCACATGCCCGAGCCATCTCAACCTTCTTATCGTCCACCGAGGTCACTCCCACTTTCTCCCGGATATCATCATTTCTAATCCTATCTCTCCTTGTATGCCCACATCCATCTCAGCATCCTCATCTCCGCAACTTTCATCTTTTGTATGTGCAAAGTCTTGACTGGCTAACACTCTGCCCCATACAACATAGTCAGTCTAACCACCACCCTATAGAACTTGCCTTTAAGTTTTGGTGGAACCTTTTTGTCGCACAAGACTCCAGAAGCGAGCTTCCATTTCATTCACTCTGCCCCAATACGATGTATGACAGCGTCATCAATCTCTCCATTCCCTTAGATAATAGACCCTAGGTACTTGAAGCTTCCTTTCTTTGGAATGACCTGAGTATCAAGTCTTACCTCTACGCCTATCACAGGGTCGCTCCCGTTGCTGAACTTGCACTCCAAATATTCTGTCTTGGTCCTACTCAACCTGAACACTTTAGCCTCCAGAGTCTGGCTCTAAACCTCCAGTTTGGCGTTTACTCTGTTGCGAGTCTCATCAATCAGAATTATATCGCCTGCGAATAACATACACCATGATACCTCCCGTTGGATTTGTCACGTCAGTCCGTCCATCCATCACCAAGGCAAATAGAAATGGGCTAAGAGTTGATCCCTGGTGCAGCCCCATCATCACTGGTAAGTGCTCCGAGTCTCCTCCAACTGTCCGTACTCTAGTCTTGGCTCCATCATACATATCCTTGATCGTCCTAGTGTACGCCACATGTACGCCTCTAACCTCCAAACATCTCCATAGAACCTCCCTAGGGACTTTGTCGTATGCCTTTTCGAAGTCCATGAAAATCATATGTAAGTCTTGCTTCCTCTCTATACTGCTCCACCAACCTCCTAATAAGATGAATGACTTCGGTAGTCAAACGCCCTAGCATGAATCTAAATTGGTTCTCGGAAATAGACACGCCTCTCCTCACCTTCGTCTCCACGACTCTTTCTCAAACTTTCATAGAGTGGCTCAACAGCTTGATGCCCCTATAGTTGTTGCAACTCTGGATATCACCTTTGTTTTTGTACAAGGAAATCATTGTACTCTCCTCCATTCTTCGGGCATTCTTGTCGTCTTAAAAATGACGTTAAACAACTCAGTCAGTCACTCCAAACCAGCCCCGCCTGCGCTCTTCCAAAATTCAACTGGGATCTCATCAGGCCCGGTCGCTCGTCCCCTGCGCATCCTGCGAATAACACCCATAACCTTCTCAACCTTAATGCTTCTACAATACCCAAAATCCCCGTGCCTACCAGAATGCTCCAGATCTCCCAGTCCAATGTCTCATCTCCTTTTTCGTTCAAGAGTTTGTGGAAGTAAGACTGCCACCTCCGCCTAATATGCGCTTCCTCCACCAGTACTTGTCGTCCTCGTCCTTGATGCAAATAACTTGATCCAAGAGAAATTTCATTTCATCAAACATCAATATTTTGGAGGAATATTATCAAATCAATCAACTACACTTAACTCCAACAAGTTAGGGTCGGTTATATGAATCGTCAATATGCATTCTGCTCAATAATCTAAGGATTTTTATCCAATGAAAACAACTACTACTGCGCCTCAGTCCCAAACAAGTTGAGGTCGGCTATATGAATCATCACTTCTACATTTAAAGCTTATTTCATATTATAATTATACTAAATATTTTTACCTAATGCAAAAAAGAGAATTCATTCATCATACAATTAGAACTACCAAGCAAAAAGGTAATACCTTTTCGATTGCCTGCTAGTACCAGAATTGCTCATTGCAACAATGGCTTTGTCCTCCTCAAATGTAGCACCTTTAACTGATACTGAATTCCCAACAATCAGTTCCAATTGCTTAAACCACGGCCAATGACTCATTGTTATACCGCCATTACTCATCCTATGCCTTTCCAATTTATACTTCTTCTTCAAATTATCAACTTTATTCTTACATTGTTCAACACTCTTCGATTGTTTCTCACACCTTTCGCTCACCATTGCCACTACTTCTTCCCAATCTCTACCTCTCAAATTACCTCTATTCAATTGCACAAATTTCTCCATATATGCTTCAAGTAAACACGCGATCATTGTATCGCTCCATTCTTCTCGATCCTTCCTATACTCTCCAGATGAGGATGAGGTGAGTTTCGATCTCTTGTAGTTGTTATACGGTGTCATTGTTCCGTTATCGCTTATATCTTCTCGATCGGTACGTTTATCGTTCGATCTGTTCACATCGGCGTCGTTTTCGTACGGATTAACACCGAATTTCGATCTCTTGTAGTTATACGGTGTTCCGTTATCACTGACATCTTCGCGATCTGTTGTTCGTTTATCTTTCGATGAATTAACTCTAGGACTGTTCACATTTACGTCGTTTTCGAACAGATTTGAATCGTTCTCGTACGTATTAACACCGAGTTTCGATCTCTTGTAGTTATTATACGGTGTAATTGTTCCGTTATCGCTTATATCTTCTCGATCGGTTGTTCGTTTCTCGTTTGATGAATTAACTCTAGATCTATTCACATTGACGTCGTTGTCGAACGGAATTGAATCGTTTTCGTAAGGATTTATGTGATACGGCTGCGTGTTGTTATCGCTGTATCCATCACCGGAAGTGTTCTTCGGACTACCAGCGGGATGGAGTTGTGGCGGTTTGTAACGGTGTGAGAAAGGCTGGTGGTGGTAGGTATGGTTGGTAGTGGAAGGAGTAACGGCGACGGTGACGGCGCCGTTATCGTCAGCGAGGAGAGAGAAATCGTCGTCACAAGAAGTCATTGGGGGTTTGGATGTACGTTAGTTAGGGTTTGGAACGGAGAGAATAGACGACGTGAAAGGTAACGTTTGGGAGGTGCACCGTTAAGGGAATGCATTTGTGAAGAATGGGGGAACCGTTACAGATGTTTGTTTACGATTGACGAGTCCGTTAGGTAGGGGAGTCACGTGATTTGGGCCCCTTACGTTACAACTTGAGATTGCAAATGAATACTTATTTTTTAAAAAGAAAAAAAAAAGAACTCCATGCAAATTAATGGGTATAGGGATGGCCGGTGGATATAATTTTGCGGATTTCTCACCACACCCGTCCCAATTGGAGCGGTTATGAGTATAACTTTGGCGGGTACTAGGTGATGAATTTATAGCTATACCCGCCTCATACCCGCCTCCCCCGCCCCGCATCCAACCGCCCGCCTACCCGCCCCATAAGCCTAGTAATAGTTGTAGCAGTCCGTAAGCCCATAAGCCCAATGCCAATAATAAATGAGTAGGCAAAACCCTACTCACTTACACTTAGTCCTTACTCAAGTTCAGCAGTCTTCACTCTTCGGTCTTCACGCCTCCCTCTCTCGTTCACTCTTTAGTCTTTGCCAATTGTCGTCTCTCCTCCCTCTCTCGTTCTCCATCACGCCGCCATCAGCGTTCACGTCTCTCTATCCCTAAGACCCTGACAACATGTATTGATTAAGAGGACCTACTACTGTGAGAACAAAATGTTTGATTTTGTTTTCATTTGTGATAAAATTTAGAAAAGCATTTTTGGTTTACAAACTATATGTTCTGGTTTTATAACCGTGAGCCAAATCAACTACTCTAAGTTGATTGATTTTCAAACTGAACATGTCTTTGGGTTCTTTTAAGAACACAAATAATCAATTATGTTTTGGTAGTTATTTTCAAAGGAAAAAAGTTCATATTTTGTTAAAACCAGCGTGCTTAGATGCAATGCCCGCTACTAAAAATGTGTCAACAACCTTCTAAAAATTCATCCCTTTTATTTTTCTTGGTGCAAGTTTATCATGAATTTGTGTTTTGTATTATCTGAATATATTTAGGGCCTAAGTGATAGTTATATTATTATTTGAAAATGTTTAGTATGGTGCTTTGGCCATGCCTAACTTTTTAAAAATGTAATTGGATTTTGTGATGTTTTCTTCTAAACGACACACATCACTAATTACTGACTGGAAAAACACATCGTCGAAATGTAAATACAAAAGCACACCCATCACTAATTGTTGTTTTAAGTGCTCGAGATAATTTGTACAAATATCCACCACTTAGTGAAGATTGGGATAATGTTGTGAAAATATGTGAACTATTGAAAGTGTTTAATGATATTACACATCAATTTTCTACCTCAACGTATCCTACTGCCAATATTTATTTCCCTAGAATTTGTGAGATTAGAATCTTATTAACCAATTGGTTGTCCTCACCTACCATTTATATAGGAAAAGTTGAGGTAATGCTAGAAAATACAATAAGTATTGGTTAGATGTTAATGGTCTTATGGGCGTGACAACTATACTTGATCCTAGGTTCAAGATGGCTCTCATTCGATTTTACTTTGCTAAAATTTATGATGCGCTTGATGTTGATGTTGATGTTGAGGTAAAAAGGATTTATGATTTTCTAAAGGAATTGGTAGATAAGAATGGGTACAAAAATGGTAATAATCCAGCTAGTAGTAGCCAGGTGTCTTCAACTGATGTTACAAGTAGTATGGAAATGGGGTACATGCAAGAGTTTGCACAATTTCTGTCACGAGACAATAGTAACGTTGGACTAAAATCTGATTTGGAGAAGTACTTGGAAGCTGAAACTGTACCACTTATGGATGATTTCGATATTCATTATTGGTGGAAAACAAATGGAAATAATTATCCCGTTCTCCAACAAATAGCAAGGAATATATTGAGCATTCTAGTTTCTACCGTCCCATCGGAATCCGCATTTAGCACTAGTGGACGTGTACTTGATCCTTATCGTAGTCGACTTCTGCCGGAAACGGTGGAGGCATTGATGTGTGCTCAAAACTGAATTTGGGCGGATATTAAAGGTAACATTAATTTGATTAAATTATTTATGTTGTATTAAATTGAAGTTAGACTCTAATTACTTTGAGTATACATTATGCAGGTGGTGGTGATGTCAAGGAGATGAAAATATGTGATCTCGAGGAATATGATACTCAAGTCCTCTGTTGAATAATGAATTACCTGAAATATCTCATTGTTCACTGGGTCCTTGGAGAGCAATGGTTGGGTTTATTCAGCACATTGTTCTTTCAAGATGTTCTCAAATGAAGAAGCATGTATTGCTTTAAGTATTTATGGAGACATTAATATTTTTTTATGTAGTTTGTCGTGTTTATATAATGTATTAATTTAATTTATAAGATTTTTTTATTTTTGGGTTTGATCACTATTTTGTATTAATCACAAATGAATTGATTACAAAATATGATTGGTGGGTACATGCGGGTATTGGCGGGTGGCGGATATCCACCTGGTGGTGGAGCGGGTGTGGACTTAGAAATATACCCGCTGAATGTTGAAATTATACCCGCCACGGGTGACGGGTAGGTGGCAGATATAAAATTTTCTAACAAGTGCGGGGAAGGGACCGCACCCGCCCCGCCCAATTGCCATCCCTAAATGGGTAGTACTAGTAATATACCAAGATGTAAACAAAGAAGAAAAAATCACTTCACATTTTTTGGCTTCTATTATTGAAATTTGACACCCTACATTCAGACCTCTTTATAACGATATTTTATTATAACGATCAAGTTTTTTTAAATAAATTTTTCATGTGATATTTTAAGTTTATTATAACATTTCGATATAAAAGCCAAAAATTATCCAAACAAAACACACCGTTACAAAAAGGTTTGACTGATAGTGGTGATTTTAGATAGTAATTTATTGCTATAATTATGGTTGTTGATGGTGGTAATTGTGGCTAAGAAATGGGTGGACAACCGCGGTGATTAATGATGAAAGTGGATGAATAGTACCGAATCATCATCTTCATAGAAATCATTGAATAAACATCTTAATGATAGAGTTTGCTAAAAATCCTAATCATTTAGATTTATTCAGACTCATTCAGTGATCGTAAGAATAAAAAAATAAACTAAAAATCATTATATCACTTGAAATACTTCTTTATAACTAATTTTTCTACTTTAAATTCTTTATTTCAAATTAAAGTTAAAATACTAAACTAAATTATAAAACAAACATTGATTTGCAAACAATATTTCAAACAATCAGTTAGAACTTGAAATAAGTTGACATATGAATAGTTGATGTTGAACTGAAATGGCAAAAGATCAAACACCAAAAGAAATTAAAGGAGATAATAGATAGGTTAATCATGGCAAGACAAGAAATATAGGTGTAGAAGATTACTATTAACGCAATGTGTCTAATTTTCTTATTGCTTTGTGAACGTTAGGGAGATTGAACACTCACATTCCAATTTACAAGACTATTATACACTTTTTCTTCTTTATTAAAAACAGTATAATTTCCATTTTAGCTTCAGTGGAAGCCCATACACGATCCCTATATTCTAATTAAACCACCTAAGTCTAAATCTCTCGGAGAAGCCTTACACATTGAGAAATCAGTCATTAATAATACAAATATGCTTTCTTTTCTCTTCACTTGACTATCATTATTGCTCTTTAACTTTTGTACACCGCTATAGTCCTCATTCCACAATCAACTGTGGACATTTTTTTATAAATCAGTAGCGTACTCTATTTCTTTCCCAAATGAGATAGCAGTCGTTGACGGTTTCTCAAAATTTTCTTCAAACCTCTCTGAGAGCTGAGGTCAAATAATGAAGCCACAAACCATAGATACCACTGTTCCAAAATCCGCATTATTCATATTATTATATGCAACATTGTATCCTCTTATTGAAGTTTTACATGAATTATGTATCATACTTCATGTGTTTACTAATAGGTGCCTCATTGTGGTCATAATTATTCAGTGGGTGGTTTTGGAGTAAAATTGCAGCAGCCAAGGATTAATCAGAGGCGTTAAAAAACAAAGTGCCATAGCCCATGGAATTTGACATTTTGATAGTAATTGATCACTGGGAAATATAAGTAAAATAAAAAAGGGGATCTGTTATCCAGAGGGTCAGCTTGCTGGCAGGGAGTCAACTTTGCGGCCTTAGGGTCGCAAGTTCGATTCTCCCCTCCGGATATCGTCCTCCGGGGCACATACATGTGATAAAGCCTGGGCGCTAAAAGCGCCAGGCATGTTGCGATGTGGGTTTGGTCTCCGCCAAGCCTTGTGGATGGGGCACGTGGGGGTCAACCTTGTAGCATTGATCCTTGGGCGCTTGGCGGAATCGACCATGTGTGCACATCCCGCGATTTACCTGGTGGTGGGGTCTTTGAAGGACCGGTCCCATCATCTCTGGGGCGTCTGGGTAATCTGGGTGAAGTAGTCGGTATGGCGCAGAAACCTGGATTATCAAAAAAAAAAAAAAGGGGGGGGGGGTCTGTTTGTCTAGAAGAAAAGGAAGGGGACTTTCTTGAAATGGGACCCGAAGTTGTACTTTTACTTAATCTGCTTAGAAGTTTTAAGAACAATACGCCATTTTCTCCGACCTCGAGTTCGACAAATGTTACTTTTCGACACGTATGTTTTTATAAATAGACACATTTGACTTCATATTGTATAGTACTATGTTGGAAGAGAATAAGAATATACATCTTAATTTGTTGTATAGTACTATGTAGTTTACTTCATAACGATATTACTTATCCGTTTCATTTTGTACGTTAATTTGATTGCAAATTTTACAAATTGCATAAAAAAGAAAAAAAAAGTGGTCTTGAATTAGAGATGGCTATAACATATCAAAAAATAGCTTTGAATATGATAATAATTTACTCATACTAAGTATTTATAGCAAGTTGATAAATATAAAATATTGTATAGACACTTTTAAACACTTGTCATGATTGATTTGTTCATTATTTAGTTGGTGTAGATAAATATTTACCTTTTGAATCTTGTGACATTAGCATATTATGTCATTAATTCTTTCATATATAAAAGAATGTCAGTGATGACGAAATGAAAATACTATTATATAAAGGTACTTATAGTTATGTATTAAATGATTAAATTGCATAAAGTATTTTTGTACTATTAGCACATAAAATTTAAATTCAAAAAAGATAATACCAATAAAAATATTGATAAAAGAAATTTAAAGACGCTCGGCTACTTACTAATCTTTCACCTAATCCTCGACGGACACACAAGTTATTCATATGATTCATGTATTCATGGTTATGATTTATGTTTTTTTTTTAAATGTTGGTAGAGTTTTTATCCAGCAATGACAAAGATTGTTGGAACATTGGGTCCAAAATCTTGATCCATTGAGGTTATTTCAGCATGTCTTAAAGCTGGAATGTCCGGTAATTCTTGAAAACTTCAACTTTTCTTGTTTTTTTGGATTTTTATAGAGATGTGATGAATGGTGTAAAACAGTAAAAGGGTTGAGAAATTGACATAAGTAACCATCCACTAAAATAATAGCCCGCAAATATATTTTTTTTGTATATTAATATATAAATATACATTAAATATACATTTTTGATGCATATGAGTGTATATTTGGCAAGCTAATTTAATTATATTTGGTTTTGTTGGATTTGTAGTGGCAAGATTTGATTTTTCATTGGATGATCCGGATTATCACCAGGAGACATTGGAGAACTTGAAGGGTGCAATTAAGAGCACAAAAAACTATGTGCTGTAAGTATGACATTCTTTTAATGATAATTAGAGAGGTTTGTTTTTGTAAAGTTATGTTGCTTATCCTGGTCTTTGTAGATGTTGATTTTGATTAAGGCAAGCAATACATCCCCCCCCCCTGTTTTAAAAAGAATGGTGGGGTGTGAACTAAAGGGTCAACAACATCTATTTTTTTAGTGTGATTTGGAAGTTGACTTCTTTGTTCTTTAAATAAGAATGATGTATGTAGAGGCAAAAAATACTAAATGATTTCTTTATGTTTGTCCAAGCGTGTAGAGTTATTCGGTATCTATGCAGGTGGGAGATATCAGGTACCACGTGTAATTAGTCGGAAGTGTGCTTCTTTCTCGTCGCCGCGAGTCTTTTTAGTCTGTTTGGAGATTTGTATATCAGTAGAAATAAATGTGGAAAATCTCTAAAATTTAGACACTCGAATTGTTGAATATTTGAGATCGTTTTCGATTATCATTTTTATTCTGCTGAGGTTCAGTAATGTTTGAACGAACGCTATGAGATATGAATTCAAATATCTTGACTAAATTTTAGTATATTATATTCAAGAGAAAGCAATAATGCTGTCAGGCACCCTTCCCTAGGTGGACATTAGAGATCCCTTCAGGGTGTCTAGGATCCCCTCCGGTGGTCTTCTACCATTGGAGATCCATCTAGCTCTTCTTTACGTCTTTTTTTTCATGGAGAACAGGTTATACTTATGACAGGGAGGCAAATTATATGATTTAACAGAGACAACCTCCTCTTCTGAGACATGGTGTTGAGCAGGGGAGCCTTACTTTGGCTTTTGTAAAAGACTAAAGGAAGCAACATAGAACAAAGGGAAAAGCTTCAAGTTTTGGAGTTGCTGTGATTTTTCGACAAATATTTATTGTTCACAAAAGTGATTATTATACCTGAAAACACATTAAATAAGGGGTGGGGAGTTTGGTATCAAAAGTGCAGAGAAAAAAGGGTGCATAATCTTAATACAATCACTGGGAAGGGGAACTACAAAGAAGCTCTGCACAATAGCAAATGGAGCCAGAAAAATATGGTAGTAACTAAGGAAGATTCACTGTTGAAGACCTCCTCAACCACTGATGACAGGAGCATTCTCAGCCGATGTCTTGTAGGAAGGTTCTGTGGAGGAGAAGATGCACCAGTTCGCAACGAGGTTCGAAATTGGGCCCAACAGACATGGAAGGGGGCTCAGAATGTTCAGGTCTATGATATGAATGGATTTCTTTTCCAATTCGAATTTCAAACAAGGAATGATGCAGAGCATGTTATCATGGGTGAATGGAGAAGACAAGTTTCGATCTTGAAACTCAACTGGTGGTTACCAACCAAAGGTACTTACCCAGAAGAAACAAGGTTCGACTGGTTCTGGATTAATATTAAATTCACAGAACCCTTCTCTGAGTTTATTAATTTGGGCTTGGGAGACTCAAGTAAGCCCTTTCAACACTCAGTAATAGACAAAGAGATGGAGAAGCACATGCAGATGGCACCAGAAGTACATAACCAGAGAAATTTCTAACAGAGGAAATCCTTTCTGAGAATTAGACTCATGGGGATGAATATTTAATGATGAACCTAGAAGAAGATGGAGGAATTTAATTATTAGGCATCAATGAGGATACAAGTGGTGTCGTGAAATGTGAGGGTGCTCAATGAGGATAGAAAGAGGGGAGAAGTCAGGAATTTAATAAGTTAGTGGGGAGCAGATGTGTATATTCTGGTAGAAACTAAAATAGAGGGCAGTGTAAATAATATAATACAGAGTATTTGGGATAACAGATGGTGGGGGAGGTGCATTTGGAGGCTAGGGAGAGAAGTGGGGGAATATTGATCCTATGGGATATGAGAGTATGTGAATGGAAAATGGTAGAGTGTGACAATCAATGTATAACCTGCAAAATGACAGGACAAAATGCATATTTTACTTGATTTCTAACAGCAGTATATGCCATTGTAAAAAAATTTAAAAAGGGAGTTATTGAGAGAACTTGACTCAACAAGGACAAAGTGGGTGTTGGATTACCAGAATTTGCAAGAAACAGAAATTACAAGTAACTGTTTATGTAAGAATTGAAATTACAATTCAACTAGAAAACTGAAAATTACAATATAACAACAAAACTGAAATTACAATATTGGTTGAACAAGAAGACCGGAAACTGCTTTGATTTTCTTTGAGTGAGCGTGGCACTCTGTCCTTAAGATAATATTGCCCGTATGTATCCTTTATCGTCCCGGACAAATTAGTCTCCCAAGATAAAACAGCAATGTAACAATTGAGCAAAAGAAACTCAAGAGCTACCGTGAAGAATATTGAATAATGAAATGATGCTAGGAAGTTATATGAAGAAGCGATTTTACGATTGTATATTTTCGTGTATATCAAGTGTGTCTCAACAATGGTGTAATGGGTGTTTATATAGGTGAGGAAGGGACTGTTTGACGCCTTCATAACAACCATTATTGGCCAAATAATGACCATTATGGAGGTAGTAAAGCCACCCAAATTAAAGGAGAGAAATACCAACGGATGCCATTATAGGAGGTGTAATTCGGACCAAAATAAATGGCCGAATTAGTCTTGGGCGTTTACTTTACATTAGGTAATAAATTCAATTTCGAAACTTGAGGGACCAAACTGCACATCAAAGAATTACGGTCCAAGCTGTACATCTGAGCTTACGGGATCAAAGCGTATTACGGAAAAGTTCTTCGGCCCCAAAGATAATATCGAAGGCCTGACCCTACTGACCTACAAATTACCTGACCTACACTCATTACAAACGGCGGCGTGAACGAGAACCAGGAATCAGGCCAGGACGGCGGCGGTGGACAAGGCGTGTGGTCTTTCCTCAAAACACATCTAGGTCCTCCTCGGCTTTAAACACATGGGATACCCTTGGGGGTACAAACCCCAAACCAATTTCGAGTCTTATATACACAACAATTCTTTCTTCCTCTACCGATGAGGAGAATTGAACACAACACCACACTTTCCATGCTTGAAACACCTCACTTCGTGGACCAATATCTCTTTCATTTCTCAATGAAATTTGACAATTCTTGGCCTATGGTTATCGTGCCAGTAGATCATGCGTGTGTGAAGAACCGAATTCTCCAATATATGTAACACTAGTGTTTAAGCCGTTAAAAGTTGGTCGGTCGCAACTCCCATTAAGGAAAATTTCCAACAATCCCTCTTGAAGAGATTTTGGCGCACTCACATGGTGCCTTTTTCATTTCAAAGAATATTTCACCGGACCGATGTTGCATAAGGAGACGTGGCATCGGCTTTGAACCTTCCATAGTTGAATACCATCGGACTTACTTCTGCGAGGTGAGCGTGATGTCTTGAGCGTCGGTGTTTAGTGTAAGTCAAGTCAATGGTACCAACACAACAAATTCCCTTACTCTCTTCTTCGTAATGTTTTGTCCGTTTTGGCTGGACAACGTCTTGGATTCTTAAGTGCGTTCATTTTGAGGTGGCCGATCCTCGCACTTAAATAGGTGGTCTCCCTACAAGGTATCCTGCTATACCCACTTCACAAGTGTTAGGAACCGTTAAAGCGTTTCCCAAGAACCTAACCTCAGCTGTTGAGGATCATTCTGAGGTTTTGAAAACTTAACATTTACCCACTGCAGATAGCATAACGTCTACATCGGCGGGAACGACTTTGGATTTGGTGTTTCTTTTCAGAAATCACTATACGAAGTGCTCATACTTCCTTTGACGGTCAATGAACCTTTACAACCGTTTTCCCCATTGAACCAAATTCTGGGATCTCCAGTTCGTAAGGTTGGGTTACCATTGTATTAGTCCTTATATTTTGGGTTTTAAGCCCATTCCCCAGACGAGCAAGCCATCGATCCTTAGTGAGCCGCTTTGTCAGTAGTGCGCTATATTATCCTTTGACTTGATGTAATCAATGGTTATTATACGGTGGTGATCGGTTGCCTAGCGGTCTTATGCCTCCGTCGAATATGGCGAGACTTGCCGTTACGTAGTATTCTGCCCTTTCACAACGACCGTTGAAGTGGATCATTACGAAGATGCGAGTTTGTTCAACACGGAACATCCTCTAGAAGTCACTTGAAGCCACTCGGCTTCTTCTTACGCTTTGTCTAAAGCGATAAACTCCGATTCCATTGTGGATCGAGGCGTGCAAGTTTGCTTAGAGATTTCCAAGACCGACCACCACCGCGATTGTAAATATATACCCATTTGGTGGACTTGGTGTTCTATATCGGATATCCGGTTGCATCAACGCCACTTCTAGTACAACTTGATATCTCGAATAGTGCGACCATAATTTAATGTGTATTTCAGGTATTGTAATACGCGATTCAACGCCTTCCGGTGATTATCACTGATTCTGCAGGTGAACCTAGCCAACTTATTATCGTAAGCAATATCGGGTCACTGGTTTGCTATATAAATCAAACTCACGATCACCGTGTGCATATCGCTCATGGTATACTGAGGTGCACCAAGATTTTTATCAAGCTTTTGATTTGTATCCATTGGTGACTTTATCGGTGAACTGCCTAACATCTCGAACTTTCTCAAAACATCACTCGATGTAGTGAGGCTGGGATAAGACGGTCCGTCAGGACGTCTTAGAGATTTTAATCCCTAAGATGACATCTGCGATACCCATATCCTTCATATCGAAGCATTGTTTCAACATGTTCTTAGTCTCTAGGATTACCACAGACGCCGTGTGATTAACATGTCGCCTACATACATGCATATCATAACAAATGAAGTCGAGTTACTTTTAGGTGTAAACACATTTATCACACTCATTAATGGCGAACCCTTTACGATAGTAAGTACTATCAATTTTTGTGCCATTATTCCTTAGGGGCTTGTTTTCACCGTCTGAGAGATTTGACAAGTCTACAGACTTTCTTCTCTTGCCACTTGAACCACATACCCCTCGGGTTGGTCCATATAAATTTCTTCTTCCAAATCACCGTTTAGGAAGGTTGTCTTGGCGCCCATTTGGTGTATCTCAAGGTCACGCAAAGTGTGATCACAATGAATACCGTATGGATGTCATCAGAGATCTGGGAGTAGGTATCAAAGTAGTCAAAGCCTTCTGTTTGCCGATAGCCCTTGACTACCAACCTGGCTTTGTACTTGTCTATGTAATCGCTGTATTTCCGTTTGAGTATCCACTTACAACGGTTTATTTCGGAGGAAGATCAACCAACTCCGCGTATGGTTATCGAGAATGGAGCCTATTTCACTCTCAATAGCTTCTTTCCCAGGCGGTGCTTCGGAGTTGATAACGCTTTGAGCAATTGTCTGGGTTCATCATTAACCATATAAGCTACAAAGTCGGGACCAAAGGATTTATCGCTAGCCCTTTTACTTAGCCTTAGATCCGTCTCTCGAGTCTCAAGTTCTCGAGAATGCGGAACACTAGATTCCAGGATGTTCACCCACCTCGAGATTAAGCTAGATTCGAACCATTCGGTCAGGCGATCGAGACTCCGGTTCTTGAGAGCTTTGTGCATAACTTCGTTTGCGAGGGTTATGTCTTTCTCCTTTCTAGGAAGGCAGGTACTTTCAAAGATAGAGCATTCATTGATTCCATTATTGTACCCTGGTGGATATCTGGGATATCCGACTTATGCACTAAGAAGCGATAAGCACTATCTTTGTTATTTGCATATCCAGATGAATATGCAATCAGTCTTAGGCCCAATCTTGACCTCGCTTTGGCTTGGGTACTTCAACCTTTGCCAAACAACCCCAGCACCTTAAAGTATTTGTAGGTGGGTTTCTTTTCCTTCCATGATTCATATGGAGTTTGTCCTTACCGCTTATGTGGGACTCTATTAAGAATCATATTAGCGGTAGGGCGAACTTCTCCCCACATGTTTTGGGAAAGACCTAATTGATAAGCAAGGCATTCATCATTTTCTTTAATGTGCGGTTCTTCGTTCCGCCACACCCGTTTGATTGAGGTGAGTATGAAGCCGTCGTTTGATGAATAATGCCTTCTTGAGCACGATTCCTCAAAAAGCTACATATTCTCCTCCTCTATCGCCTACGAATGGATTTAATCCGTAGGCTAAGTTGATTCTCAACTTACGCTATGTAACGTCGAAAGCGCTTCAAAGGCTTCATCGCTTACTTTTCAACAAGTAAAGGTAACAATACCTTGTGCTATCATCTATAAATGTCACAAAGTACTTTCTACCCTCTAGTTTGTGCAAACTTCAAATCACATATATCCAAAGTGTGAATAAGTTCTAGAGGGCGGTATTCCTTTCTGACGGATCGAAAAGGAAGCTTAGTAAGTTTTGCCTCTACCTTACACCTCACACTTATGTTGAGGGTTTCACGATAGACGGCAACAACTCCATCTTTACCACCTTTGAATAGACTTGTAGTTAACGTGTCCCAATCTATGATGCCATAAATTAGAAGACTCAACCAAATAAGAAGAAGGTTCAACTTTATTTTCTTGACGCATCTGAACATGGCATTCACTTTGAAGAGGCCTTCACAGCGAAGCATCTCCCTACAAATGTGCCATTTTTGGTGAGTACAAACTTATTGGATTCAAACACTAGCCTAAAACCAAAGATTAACCAACAAAGGTCCGAGAAACTAGATTTCTTCTAATCTGCAGGGACGTCGCATCACTTCCTTCGAGTGAGTTCCTTCTTAGGAAGTCATCTTCGGGACCACCTTCCAACCCCTAACACGTCAGGAAGCGTTGTTGCCCATGAGCGACTTCTGTCGGAGACCTGAGTGCGTGGAGAAGGCATCTTTGTTGGAACAGATGTGTCTTGTTGCACCTGTGTCCACCCCCATCGTGACGCCAGTTCTCAACCAAGTTGGCTTTAGCACCACACCGGTAGAGATCACCAATCATGTCATCGGGCGTGTCCTTGACGCGGCGTTAGCGAGCCTTGCCTTCGACTTGGCTACGTTGTTGCTCGGTCTTGAGCTTGTGGCATTCCTTGATCCTATGACCGAGGTTTCCCGGTGATGGCGATTACCTCACGAGCGTCTCCATTTGTGGGGGCTTTGCCGTCTTTGTGGAACTTCGGCTTGTTGCTTGTTTTCCCTTTGGCCTCGGTCAGATTTGCCTTTGCCTCGACATGTTGTCTACCCTTGGCAAAGTCTTCTTATTATCTTCCTGGATTTGCGGTTTGATAACAAGCTCTTCAAAGGTCATCTCCTTTGTCTTGAGTTTCAGTAACTATAAACTCATTCCATGAAGGAGGTAACTTTTCAATCACAGATGCAACCAAAAAGCGCTCGTTTGGCTTGACTTCCAAATCCAGGTGATGTAAAATCATTTGGAATTCCTGGACTTAGGACATCAACATGCTTTGTCCACCATTTGGAATTTTAGAAATTTCCCACGATGAACTTCTTAGTACCCGCGTCTTTGTCGTTGTACTTCTTTGCGATTTTTCCCCACGGCTCTTTGGCGGTGCCAGTAGAATATACCGTGTATAGGTCGCCATAGCGGTTAAGTATATAGTTCTTGCACATGAAATCGCTATGATTCCACGCATCGCGAACCATCTTCATCGTTAGCGACATGGATACCAAGGCCCTTCACCAGTTTCAGCGAAGAGTCCATTTCATCTCCGACGTGGAGGATCTTCCAGTAGGAACCGAGACCATGCCCATATCATTAAGTAGAACAACATCTTTTCTTGTGCCATCTTTTAAATTCCGATCCCATGAACTTTTCAGCGATCATGGTGGTGTGAAAGAAGAGGTGGAGCTCACCTTGATCGGGAAGCGGCGATGTTCTTGCGCGAGCAGAGCGCAACAAGCGTTGAAGGCGGAGTTCTTGTCTTGGCGATGGCAGCGTTGGCGGGAAGCGACAACATTGAATATCGCCGAGAGGCGGCGATAAGCGACAACATCGGTCATATTTTTACTGACCATGTTATTGCGATTCTGTAAGCAAAGATATTGTCTTAAGTTGTTGGATTACAAGGATTTGCAAGAAAGCGGAAATTACAAGTAATCGCTTATGTAAGAATTGAAATTACAATTCAACTAGAAAGCGAAAATTACAATATAACAACAAACCGAAATTACAATATTTGTTGAACAAGAAGGTAGGAAGCTGCTTTGATTTTCTTTGGGTCGAGTGTGACACTCGTCCTTAAGACAATATTGCCGTATGTATCCTTTATAAATCCTTGACAATTAAGTCTCCCAAGATAAAACAACAATGGAACAATTGCAATATTGAATAATGAAATGATGCTAGGAAGTTATAGGAAGAGCCGATTTTTACGGTTGTATATTTTTAAATTCGTATATCAAGTGTGTCTCAACAATGGTGTAAGGGTGTTTATATGGGTGAGGAAGAGATGTTTGGCCGCCTCCATAACAACCGTTATTGGCCAAATAATGACCATTATGGAGAGTAGTAAAGCCACCAAATTAAAGGAGAAATACCAACGGATGCCATTATAGAGGTGTAATTCGGCCCAAAATAAAATGGTGAATTGAGTCTTTGACGTTACGTTAGTGTGAAGTGCAATTTAAAACCAGGGGACCAAAGCGTACATCCGAAAAATTCGGTCCAAAGCGTACTTCGAAAAGTTCTCGTACCCGACCGCCACAGCCGAGGCAGGAACCCGAGGAACAGACGGACGGCGGCGAGCGGCGTGTGATCTTTCTCACTGAAACACATCTAGGTCCTCCCTCCTTTAAACACATGGGGATACCCCTTGGGGTCCCAAACCCCAAACCAATTTGAGTCTTATATACACAATTCTTTCTTCCTACCGATGAGAGGGTGAACACAACACCACACTTTCCATGCTTCAAACACTCACTTCGGTGGACCAATATCTCTTTCATTTCTCAATGAAATTTGGCGATTCTTAGCCCTCTGATTTATCTACATACTTAGTAGATCATGCATGTGTGAAGAACCGAATTCTCCAACATACGTAACACTAGTGTTTAAGCCGTTAAAGTTGGTCGGTCGCAACTCCCGCCAAAGGCAAATTTTCAACAGTGGGCAGGGCCATGGGTGGTGGGGGTGACTTTAATGTCATCAGATATCCCCATGGAGAGAACAAACTGTTAGAGAATTAATGGAGCCATGACTGAGTTTTCTGAATGTATAGAAGAACTGGAGCTTGTGGATCCTCCTTTATTTGGAGGATCCTTCACATGGAAGAGGGGGGAAATCATAGAAGTGCTTCTAGAATTGACAGATTTCTTTATTCTTCAGAATAGGAGGAACAATTCTCTCTTATTAAACAGTTAGTATTTCCTAAAATAAAATCTGATCATAATCCTATTTTGCTAACTTGTGGAGAGCTGAACTTTAAAAAATCTTATTTTAGATTTGAGAACTAGTGGATGAGGGTAGAGGGTTTCAAGGAACAGGTGAAATTGTGGTGGAGTTCATTTGTGGTAGAAGGGAGGCCTGGTTTTGTTTTGACTGAAAAACTAAAGAAGCTAAAAGAGAAACTAAGGGAATGGAGTAAGAACAATAGGTGCAACTAAAAACAGAGAAAGGAGGATATCCTGAATCAATTGGCTAATTGGGAGGCTGTACAAGAGCAAAGAATACTTACAGATGATGAGGCTGTACAGAAAGCAAACTTAGCTATGAAATTTGAGGAAGTAGCAAGAAATAAGGAGATTGCTTGGAAACAAAGGTCCAAAATACAATGGCTGAAGCAAGGAGACAAAAACACAAAATACTTTCACAGGATAACAACATCTCACAAGAGGATTAATTCCATTGATAATCTAAAAGTGGAGGGTAATGAGGTGACTGATTCAGAGGAGATCAAGTAAGCTATCCAAAACTTCTACAAGGTTCTTTACAAAGAAACAGAAGAATGGAGGCCAGACTTGGTGATTCATGATATCAGTGGGATCACTATGGAAGAGCAAGAGTGGATTCAAAGACAATTTAATAAAGCAGAGGTTCTGGAGTGCTTAAAAATGTGTGCTATGGAGAAGGCACCTGGCCCTGATGGTTTTCCTATGTCTTTCTATTTAGCTTTTTGGGAGACAATGAAAGATGACATTTTGAAGACCATGCACTATTTTCAGGAGAATCAGAAGTTTGAGATAAGTTTTAATGCTACATTTATAGTATTGATTCCCAAAAAAGCAGGAGCAGCAGAGTTAAAGGACTTCATACCTTTTAGCCTCATAGGTGGGATATATAAGATAGTAGCAAAGTTATTAGCTGAGAGGCTCAAGAAGGTAGCAGACAAGCCAGTTAACAAACATCAAATGACTTTTATAAAGGGGAGACAAATCATGGATACTGCATTGATTGCTAGTGAATGTGTGGATTCCAGAATCAAAGGGGCAGAAGTAGGTGTCATGTGTAAACTGGACATAGAGAAAGCTTATGACCATGTCAATTGGAACTTTTTGCTAAGCATTCTCAGACAAATGGAATTTGGTGTGAAATGGTTGAAATGGATAAAGTTCTTTATTAAAACTATTAGGTTCTCTATTCTTGTGAATGGAGAACCTGTGGGGTTCTTTCCATCTGAAAGGGGACTTAGGCAGGGTGATCCATTGTCCCATTTCCTATTCATTATTGCAATGGAGGGTTTTGATAGCTTGATGAGAACAATTTTGCAGAACAGATGGATTAAAGGCTTTGAGATAAGGGGTGTTGGGGGGGGGGGGGGCACTGTGATATTTTACGAATCTTGGGTTGAACAAATTGGGTACATCAGAATGATCTTGACTATATTTGAAGTCACTTCAAGTCTGAAGGTAAATTGGGGAAAACCAGCATGTTTTCAATTAAGGAGGTACCAAACATACAGACTTTTGCTCTTATTATAGGATGCAAGGTGGAAACTCTGCCTACCACTTATCTTGGTATGTCTCTGGGCAGAAAGCACAAAGCTGAAGAATTTTGAAATGGAATAATATAGAAAACAGAGAAGAGATAAGCAAAATGAAAGGCACAGTACTTATCTTTGGGGGGAAGACTCATTATTATCAACTCTGTTCTAGACTCTCTTCCCATATATGTTATGTCATTATTTCCTTTACCTTTTTATGTTCAGAAAAAATTGAATAAGCGTAGAAGAGATTTCCTATGGCATGGATGCGAGGAGGGGAAGGGTTAAAAGCTGGTGAAATTACAGACAACAATGAAGAGTAAAGAAAGCGGTGAATTGGGCATCAAAAACTTAAAAGCTCTGAATAATTGCTTGTTGATGAAGTGGTTATGGAGGTACAACAGTGAAGAGAATGCATTATGGAAAGATGTGATTAAGAGCAAGTTTGGTGAATTAAATCCTTGGCGTACTAGAGAGAGTACGTGTACTTATGGGGTGGGAGCATGGAAGACAATCAGAGGTTTGTGGCCCAAGATGGAAAGTAATGTGCAGATAACAGTAGGTGATGGAAAGAGAGCAAGATTCTGGAGAGATGCATGGAAGGAACAAGCTCCATTGATGGATGTCTTCCTAGATTTGTTCATTCTCTGTAACAATTCAGACAACACAATAGATGAGATGTGGAGTGCAAAGGGTTGGAACCTATCCTTCAGGAGATTGCTGAATGACTGGGAAGTGGAAAGGGTTGTCAACCTGTTAAGCAAAATTAGTGATTTTATTGGTACCAACAATTATCCAGACACCTTGAGATGGAAGCATAACAGTGATGGAGAATTCTCAGTAAAAGGGGCCTACAAAAGGGAGGGGAATATTCAGAATAGAGAGCAACCAAAGTTATAGAGAAGCATATGGAAGTGCCCGTGAAATGCTTCACATGGCTGGTGGCAAGAAGAGCTTGTTTGACACAAGAATTTTTAAAGAGAAAAGGTGCCATCATAGTTTCAAGATATTTTTTGTGCAATGAAACTAATGAGACCAACAAACACTTATTTCTGCACAATTGTGGTCCTTATTACTCAACTTTGTGGGGACTAATTGGACTATGCCTAAACACACTGCAGACTTGCTCAACTGTCGGATAAAGAGGGGAAGCAGTAAAAGTCAGAAGAAATAGAGGATAATACTACATTGCATTTGGTGGACAATGTGGAGAGAGGAATGGGAGATGTTTTGAAGAAAGATCGAATTTCATTCAGAAAGTTAAATGGAATTGTATAGTATTTTTCTACTTTTGGTGTAAAGAGATAGGATTAGAAGGTATAGATCAATTTATAGAATTATTAACATCCATGTAAGTATTTTTATTTCCTTCTTTATATTTCTACTGTAAACAGAAAATGGTGTAATTCATGTAAGAAATATTAGTTTAGATTTGGAGCTCTCGTTTTCTTTGTTTAAATTTAGCTTTGTTAGCTTACATTGCATGCGTGAAATGTTCAATCTCTCACCCCCTCTAAAAGAAAACAAAGAAAAACTCATATTAAATTACTCGTATATCATGTTAGAGAAGAACTAATTAGTAATTCATGCAACTCTTTATTTATTTTTGGTTTTTAGTAGTGTTATATGTTTACTCTAGGTTCAGTGTTCATTATGATTCTTTTAATCTTGTCCGGTCGTAAACCAGACGGACGATACACAACTGGATTTTGAAAGATATATCACCAAAAATCGTAGAGATAGTAGTCTTTCATATTGGGACATTGAAGCAGCACGTTGTGATGTTATCAAACACTTATCTTGCTATTAACGAACAATTGCAAGAAATGGTAAGATATGAAAAAGAGTTCCTCGTGGATGTCTCCTTTACTGAGAAACATGTAGAAAAAAAGATTCTAAAGTGGAAACGAAATTCCACGAATTAATGGTGTGAGTTTGTCAAATGCACGATAAGCCACTACATTAATAGCGCATAAACTATGTTCAAATTTGTTAATGGTTGTAACTTTATTAATTTGACCCAAGACCACTTAAGTCTAAGTTGTCACAATATTGTTCGATTAAAGAGGGCAGTTTAGGAGTTGGCCTGATTTTTTGGATATCGTATGGGAGGAATTGACTTTTCTAATGCATATTTAATCATATCGACATGGCCTCACTAATTAGTTTTCAATAGAAGCATCAAACAACACAATTCCAATTTTACTTGACTAAGCTCATGCTTCTTTATGAAGAGAGTTTATTTTACCCAACTCTCTTTTTGATTACAAGACAAAAATCCTCCACCCGAGACTTGTTAGTTCATAATGAAGAATGGAATAGCTTATATAAAAAAATTTAGAGAACTTTTAGTTTTAGAGACGGGCTTAAATGAAACAAATGGATAGAAAGAATTTTTATATAGTCGATCATAGTTTGTTTGATACAGACCCCACTTGTGGGATTACGTTCAATGGCCGTAAGCTTATTAATCTGACTCAAATTCTCCACTTTGGTACACGCTAAAAAAAATTATTCTCTGGACTTTTTATTGAGGTGATCGTAACACAGTATATAACTTGTGAGTTTGCTTGGGATTGACCTGTAGTTGTATATCTAACAGAATTTGCATTATAATCAATACAACGACAAACTAAAGGCAAGAAGCGCCCATGGCCTAATGGATAAGGCGCTTGACTTCTAATCAAGCGATTGTGGGTTCGAGTCCCACTGGGCGTGTTCTCTTTTTTTTTTTGCCAACACTATGTTTTGCCTGATGTCAGTATTCAAAATTCAATCTTTACAATATCTTATTTAGTTGTTCATATTCTCTTCAATTACCACCTTATTTTGGCGTGATTGGTGATATATGAATGTGTAGTTGTACAGCAGACAATAAAGAAGAAAACAAAACAAATGAAGACAAAATCCAAGAGTAAGAAAAATGTGATTCATCATATAAGATTAAACTAAAACCAGAACAGACAAATTCAAGACTATAAGACTATGAAGAAGCTAAAAAATACCTTCATTCAAGATTCAAATTTGCAAAAACACAAGACAAAAGCATCATAATATATTTATTTACATAATTGTATCTTGATCAACAACATTTCATCCAGTAATAGAACAAGGGTCACTATTTCTATTGCTGAAATTTGGCTGTTGTTGATGATGAAAATCAAGAAGCTCAAGTTCTTTTTGCTTCAAAAAAGCACCATTCTTTCTTCAACTTTTTCCTCTCATTTATCAGCTTTTCCCTTTCCATTTCCCTTTCCTTCTTGCTTGTAAATTTCTCCCATTTCAACCTTCGCTTTTGTAGCTCAAAAGATTGACACAAATAACCAACATGTTATTCTTCCAATTGCATCATTTTACTGTATAGCCATTGCTTCGGTAATAATTTGAAAATGTTTTCCTCAATTGTATTCCTCCATTAAGGGAATAATATATACACAATATATAAATAAATGTGAAGAGGAAATCAAGCCTCTAATCTTCCTAATCAATAATCAATCCCTAATAATCTTCTTCTTAATTAACATATTCCTAATTATCATTTTACTACTTACCATACATAAAACGATACCATCATTAATTATAATAAATAATTATTCTAATTATTGTATTCTAATATTCTAACACTCCCCCGCAGTCGAAGTCGGAGGGCGGCGAATGCTGAGACTGTCCTGAAAATCTTCAAATAATACCAGCGGAATTCCTTTTGTGAAAATATCTGCGATTTGATGGCGTGTCGGGACATGTAACACTCGCACTTGTCCGCGAGCCACCTTCTCATGAACAAAATGGATATCTAACTCAATATGTTTAGTGCGTTGATGATTGATTGGATTCCCTGAGAGATAGATTACACTAACATTATTATAGTATAAAGTTTGGAAACAGAGGATGAGTATAGATGTAATCCATACTCCAGAGTGCCCTGAATATATCACACAATGCGTTTTAGAGCATACATATGTTCCTCAATCGGATTATGCATGAATAAGCACAATTGTTGCACTGCATAAGTAATATCCGGCCTGGTGAATGTGAGATACTGCAAAGCTCCTGCTAGGCTGCGGTATAATGTTGGATCGGCAAATGGTTTGCTTGAGGTGGCACTCAAGTTAGACTTAGTGTCTACCAGAGTTGCCGAAGGTTTGCAAGATGACATTCCAGCTCGTTCAACAATCTCAGATGCATACTTCTTCTAGGAGAGAAATACTCCACCTGCATGGCGTGTCACAGAAATTCCTAGAAAGTAATGTAGTGGACCAAGATCTTTCATAGCAAATTTGGAACCAAGCTGTGACATGATAAACTTGCGAAGAGAGTATGATGATGTTGTTAGGATAATATCATCCACATATAAAAGAAGATAAGCAATATTATTACCCTGACGATAAATAAATAGAGAATTATCGGAACGACTGTGAGAAAAACCAACGTGTGACACGAAATTTGCAAACCGCTTATACCATGCCTTGGGGGCCTGCTTCAGTCCATATAATGATTTATTGAGCAAACACACATGATTGGGATATTTGGGATCTCTGTATCCCAGCGGTTGGTGCATGTAGACAGTTTCATTGAGATGTCCATGGAGAAAGGCATTTTTGACATTCAATTGATGAAGGGGCCATCCTTTTGAGAGAGACATGCTTAGAACTGTTCTTATAGTTGCTGGTTTGATCACTGGACTGAACATCTCCCCGCAATCTACACCAACATGTTGTGTCTTCCCATCACCTACAAGACGGGCGTTATGTCGCTCAAAAGTTTCATCAGATTTTTCTTTATGACTGAAAATCTACATAGACGGAATTATATTGGCATTAGATGGACGAGGTACTAAATCCCACGTCCTATTTTTAATTAGAGCATGATATTCATCATCCATGGTCATTTTCCAATTCAGGTCCTTTAGAGTAGACATTGGGTTACGAGGCAAATGTGATTTCGAGACCTGAGTGTGTAGGCTATATTTGGTATTGGATTTGAAAATTCCATGTTAACTACGGGTGATTGGACGATTTGCAGGGCCAGTGGACTGGACACCACTGGACGGGAGTGAGGAATTCAAACTGTTAGGCGGCCAGTGGCCGTGGGCTGAGCAGCCCTGCTTGGGAGAGTGACCACTGGGTTCGGAATTGGCCCTGGAGCAGAGAGGTGGACCAAGCTTCCTATGGGTTGTTCCTGTGTGGATTGTGAGAGTGAGAGAGGGTGACTGGGCCTCAGAATTGAAGCCCTAAGCTGCTGGACTGAATCGCCAAGCGGCTGGGCCATCGTTCTTTGGTCTAGTGGGCCCAAACTCGTATTTCCAACGCAAATAATGGGTACCGAGCTGTGGAAAAAATGTGTTAGATATGGAAGCTTATCATTATCCAAAAAATCATAGGTGTGAGTCTCGGTTTCATGTATCTTGGCAAACGGAAAAATTGTTTCATAAAAAATTACGTGACGACTTATAATTATTCTTTTGAAAGAAATGTCGTAACATTTGTAACCGCGATGATTAGTAGGATATTCCAAGAAGACACATGGAGAAGATCGGGGTTGGTGTTTTGTGATTGTGGTGGATGGAAAGAGGGGTAGCAAAGGCAATCAAACACTCTTAAATGAAGATAGGAGGGCTCTCGTAAATAAAGCATCTTTAGTGGATCTTGGTAAGACATGTTTTTATGAGGAAGAATATTCAATAGGTAAGTGGCCATTTGGAGTGCATGATGCCAAAATATGGGGGGTAGTGAAGCATGAGCAAGAGATATTCTAACAATATTATTTATGATTCTAATTTTGTGTTCCGCCTTCCCATTCTGTGATGATGTGTGAGGACAAGACAGACGAAAATTTAGACCATTTGTTTTGAAAAAATCTCAAAACTGATTATTGTCAAACTCCTTCCCATTTTTACATTGAATATTTTTTATATCCCGTTCAAATTGAGTTCGGATGAATGCTCTAAATGTGAGAAAAATGGAAAACACTTGTGATTTTTTCGACAAAGGGAATGTCCACAAATAATTAGAGTAGTCATCTAGTATGATCAAATAATATCTATGACCAGAAGAACTCAAAACGGGTGATGTCCAAATATCACAATGTAAAATATCAAATGGCATAAGGGTGCACGAAGTAAAAGAAATAAATGGCAATTTAATATGTTTACCAAGTGCACAAAATTGACACTTATTTAGAGTCCGTGTTTGGGTACACGAAATAAATTTATTTTGTTCAAGAAAGGCTAAAACAGACTCCTGGATGTCCCAAACGTCCGTGCATAAAGATGGTACCAAGGCTGTAAGAGTAGATGGAAACTTGAACTGTTGATTGGGTAAATTTATTGGATAGAGCTCCCCCTTGCTATCATATCTCATGAGACGCTTCCCCGTCTGAAAATCATGCACGGAAAATCCAAAAGGGTCAAAACGAACAAATACTCAATTATCAATAGTAAACTTTCTAACAGAGATCGGGTTTTTGATTAATTTAGGAGCATGAAGGACATTCTTTAAAATTAGAGGTGGGTTTGGTGGTGATAATTTTCTAGAAACATACCCTTTTATTAGAATTGAATGACCATTTCCGACAACTATACCATTATCATTGCTCAAATTAAAATAGGATGAGAGATTACCTTGGGAGGACGTCATATGGGACGTCGCTCCAGAGTCCATATGCCAATTTGAATCTTGTGGGTTGAGTCCAAGGGTGTGAATGGAGGACTCAATATCCGTGGGGTGGACCACTACTGAACGGGCCTACTGCCACTGGGTCGGCAGTAGCCCAATAATGTTGCCTACCGAAACAGACCCAGCGAAATGGGCATGCTGGTCTTGTCTGTGATTCTGCCCATTATTTGGATATTGAGGAAAATAATTGGTAGGCTGGGATTGGCCAGTGGGTCGTTGGGGCGGCCTGGCCCAATTCCCTGTTGGGACTTGGCTGGGCGGTACAGCCCAAGGCCACTGCCAGGCCCAGTTACTCGCTTCCATCGTGTTCTGCCATCGCCCGCCATTTCTACCACCGCCGTCTTCTTGCCACTGCCCGCCACCGGTGTTGGTGTTGCCGCTATTTCCGTCGCCACCGGAATTTCGGTGGCCTCTACCTTTGTTATTTTCACGATTTCTACCCTTATTCTTATTATTATTACATCCTTTTTGTCCCTTATTTTGTTGAAAAGGGTAAAAAAAATTAACATCATTTGAGGAAGTGGCAATCATGGCGGAATTTGAAATAGTTGAAGCCTTTTTTGCAAAACCCGACTCTTCAAGCACAAACATAGATCGTGCTTGATAAAATAAAGGTAGAGGTTACTTTGACGGATTAGTGTTCCCATGACGCTATACGCATCGGTGACACCGGCAACCAGTTGTAAGACTAACCGGTTATTAGTAACCGGTGAACCAACGTTTCTTAATCGATCTGCCAACACTTTGAGGCGTTGACAATATGCAGAAACATTAGGGAAATTCGTCATGTCAATGGTTGAGAATTCCTGCTCCAATGTAACAACGCGAGAATTTTGGTTGTCTTGAAAAATATCTCGCAAGCGTTCCCAAGTCGCCATGGCTGTTGAATCCGGTTCCATTATTGTATGCAACAAGTCGGTGGAGATTATTGCATAAATACAACCAAGGATTGTGGCATCAAGTGTATCCCACAGTTCCTTGTCTGTATTGGGTGTTAATTCCTTCCCTTTTCCATCTTTTGAAGGAATTATATGATGAAGAACTTTGTGAGCACGACAACATATTTTGAATAATTCCACCCAAGTTGCATAATGAACGTTTTCCATTTCTAATTTGACGAAAACATGTGTGTTTGATGTTTGAGAGAATAAAGGGCAGAATGAAAAGATGATTTGGACTCAGAATGGATGATGACCACTAATGGAGAAACGAAAATAAAAAAAATGGAAGAAAATTTCAACCAAGCCTGGGTTTCTGAGAGGAAGATAGCCGAAATTGGTAGTGAAAAATATTTTGGATCTTTTTTCTTAAACGTATGATACCATGTAATAATTAAAAATTTTCCCCTTAATTGTATTGCTCCATTAAGAAAATAATATATACACTATACAAATAAATGTGAAGAGGAAATTAAGCCTCTAATCTTCCTAATCAATAATCAATCCTAATAATCTTTTTTCTAATTAACATATTCTTAATTATCATTTTACTACTTACGATACATAAAATGATATCATCATTAATTATAATAAATAATTATTTTAATTATTGTATTCTAATATTCTAACAGCTTCTTCTCAAGTGGACTTACATTAGCCAATTCTGTACTCAATTGTTGTACCATTTTCTTAGATCTTTCATCCACGTCATCGTCGTCTTCGTGGCTATGGTGATCGTGGTGATGGGACACCTCATCATCATTTCCCCATTAACCTCTTTTTTTCATTTTCTAGCCCTTTTCAAAACTAGCGTCAATTCTTGCATTTGCATAACGCTTTCATTGATTTAAAGTGTGATTTAACAACATATTCCGTGTAATCTCATAAATTGAGTTTGAAATCTCATAAATTGGATTTGAATAGGTAAGAATCTCATGTGCAATCTCATTAATTGGGTTTGAAATCTCGTAATTAGGATTTGAATAGGTAAGAATCTCATGTGTAATCTCATAAATTAGGTTTAAATCTCATAAGTAGGATTTGAATAGGTAAGAATCTCATGTGTAATCTCATAAATTGAGTTTGAAATCTCGTAATTAGGATTTGAATAGGTAAGAATCTCATGTGTAATCTCATAAATTGGGTTTAAATCTCATAAGTAGGATTTGAATAGGTAAGAATTTCATGTGTAATCTCATAAATTGGGTTTGAAATCTCATAAGTAGAATTTGAATACGTAGGAATCTCATATCTATTGTGTAAATCTCATATCTATTGTGTAATCTCATAAATTGGGTTTGAAATCTCACAAGTAGGATTTGAATGGGTAAGAATCTCACGTGTAATCTCATAAATTGGGTTTGAAGAATCTATGTGTAATCTCATAAATTGGATTTGAAATCTCGTAGAATTTGAATACGTAGGAATCTACACGAGGTTGTTTTCTATAAAGTTTTATATAAAACTACTTCGACTAAATGCAACACTGCATCATATGGATTTAACTCAAGGCAGAACAAACAAATTGAAGTCTACGAAGAAGCTAAAAAAAACTTGATTCAAGATTCAAATTTGGAAAAAACACAAGACAAAAGCATAATATATTTATTTACATATTATATCTTGAACTACAACTTTTCATCCAGTAACAGAAGAAGGGTCACTATTTCTATTGTTAATGTTTGGCTGTTGCTGATGAAAATCAAGAAGCTCAAGCTCTTTTTGCTTCAACAAAAACACCATTCTTTCATTCTCCAATTTTTTCCTCTCATTTATAAGCTTTTCCCTTTCCATCTCCCTTTCCTTCTTGCTTGTAAATTTCTCCCATTTCAATCTTTGCTTTTGTAGCTCAAAAGATTGACACAAATAACCAATATGTTGTTCTTCCAATTGCATCATTTTTGCTTTTAGCCATTGCCTCTTCTCAAGTGGACTCACATTAGCCAATTCTGTACTCAATTGTTGTACCATTGGTGATAATAAAGACCCAATTTTTTGCCTCTTTCTTGATCTTTCAACCACGTCATCATCATCTTCGTGGTGACCGGACACCTCCTCATCGTCATCCTCCTCATCTTCCTCCTCGTCCTCATCGTCATCCTCATCATCATTTTCACCACTAACCACTTTTTGCATTTCTGATCCTTTTGCAAAACTTGCCTCAATTCTTGCATTTGCATTTTCTGATGAATGCAAACACCTTTGTTGTTGGTCTAATTGGTTTTGATGAACTTGTGAATTACCCTCAACAATTGGTCCACCACTACCACTAGCACTACCACCATTACTATTATGACCACAACTATTATGATAAGCACACATTTCTCTAAAAAACAAGTGCTTAGAATTCAACAATTTCTTCACTTCTTCTTTCATTTTTGTTGATAAATGATCCATTGTTTCAAGTAAATTTTGATTCTCCACAACTCTACAAGCTGTCCCTTTACCAAGAATATCATTAACCCTTTTATACCTCTTATTCAAGTCATTGAATTTGTCTTCACATTGTTGTGGTGACACATAAAATCCCCTTTCCATCATTGCCCTTGAAACTGATTTCCACTTACCTTTTTTTTGCAAAACACCTCCACTACCACCACCACTTTTCTTTTTCCCACTAGGGTCATTATTGGTATTTCCTTCAGAACCAACTTCATCACCAATATAATAAACAACCATAATTAACAACCTCACCATATTATCAGTCCACTTCATTCTTTGCCATGGACATGTTTTATTACTACTATTATTATTGCTTCTCTTCCCATCATCAGCACTATTGTTAGGCTCATCATCATCACTAAAATTCAAGCTTTGATTTTTAGCCTTGTTACCAAATGGATAAACTATGGGGTGGGGTTGGGATTGGGGTTGGGGGTGGGGTGGGGGTTGTTGATGCATGGAGTGGTGAGGGTTTTGTTGAGGGATTTGATGGTGCAATGACATTTCTAATCCTAGCATACCAGGTCCCATATTTGAATATATACTACTAGAATCCATTAAAATATCAAGAAAACTCAAAATCTTGAAAACCCCACAAGCCAAAATGTTATGATAAGTACAATTATGTCAAAACTATGGGCCAAAATGGTACTAAAACATAAAACAAAACTACCCAAAACCCAAGAATTAATACTAAGACTTAAAAATATCAAGAAAACTCAAAATCTTGAGAACCCCACTAGCCAAAATATTGAAAATTCAAAATCTTGAAAACCCCACAAGGCAAAATGTTATGACAAGTACAATTATATCAAAACTATGGGCCAAAATGGTGTTAAAAACTAAAAATAAAACTACCCCAAAACCCAAGAATTATTACTAATAGACTGAACAAAAGATAAGAAAGTTAAGTAAACATCACCAGAGTACTAAAGACTTATTTTTTTTAACGTAAAGTTTCAATCTTTGAAGAAAAAAGCTGCTAAAAGGTGCAAAAAAGAGAGCAAGAATTGTTTTTTTTTGGTATTTTTGAGTGCAATTTTGTGAATGTATTTGTTTGAGAAGAGAAATAAGAGAGAATATGAAGGTTTATACAAGATTGAGTTGCTGGTTTTGTGATTACAGATAATCCTGCCCATGGTTTTACACTTTTCTGAATTTCTGTCAGCTAAAACTTGGGGTATTTTTTAAATAGTTTAAATATAAAGTGAGGGAGTCCCACAGGATTTTGCAAAACTGTCCCCTTTATTGTACTGGTGTGTGTTCTTTGACCTTACACTTTTTTTATTGTGTTTTTTGATATGTGTTTGGTTTGTAGCCATTGGATGTGGAGTGATGTTAGGGGTCGTTTGATAAGTGAATTAAGTTAGAGCTAATTCTATTCTGGTAATTGAACTTTACTTAAATATTACTCATTCCGTCTCAATTAAGTGAGTAAAAGTAAAAAATTTAAAATTTGTTGTCTAAAATAAATTTTGAACATTTCTACAGCTTTTAATCATCTCACTAAAAATAAATGATAATTTTAAAGTTAAATTATTTTAAATTCGGACAAATTAAAAAGAAAAATAAGCTACATAAATTGAAAATAGTATTACTGAATATTTTCCCAAAACTAGTTTCTAATTTTGCATCAAGGATGTAGCCTAGTGATCTAAATTGACAATCATGAGGTCTCATATCCAAATTCAACAAAAACAAAAGCACTCGATGATTTTCTAAGTCCGTCCAAATATTAGTGGACATAGTTACGGATACCTAGAACACTATGAAAACTTCAATGACTTATTATCAATCTTGATTTCACTAAGCTTAATAAGAATTGTGTCTATGGAAGATAACAAGTATCACATAAAAATTCTTGAGGTGCGTGCAAGGAGCTCAAACACAATGGTTAAAAGATTTATTTTCCTAATTCTGCTAACCAAACAACCCCTAATTGATGGGAGGGCAAAACTGTGAATTTAGATTGGTTAGCCAATTGGAATCTGAAAAAGAAATTGACTTTATTCTAATAAAAGGAGATGTACAACTTGTAATGCAGGATGTACCAAAATTCTAAGGTAGTGGTTTTGTAGTGCCCTCCATTTTGCATAGATGGTTTTCTTAGGTGAGATTGTAAGGTCTTCCACGGATCAACTTGTGGGACCCACTAGATAGAATTATTTCTGTGAGGTGTTTGGGCTTGATATTGGGCCAACTATAGGGAATAGGCCCATTAGTTTACTGTCAATTTCAAACTTTAAGTCCAAGTTCATTATAGTTTCAAGGGCTTTGGATGGACAGAGAGTTGGGCCTAAGGCTAATAGGTAATTTGCACAAAAAGGATACTTTTGAGCTGGTATTTAAGTTTTGTCCAGCGTTTGTATTTTGGAAAATTGCCGTGGGAATATAATCTGGGAAAACTAAGCACAAAGTAAAGAGAAGCTAAGTCGTCAAATGGAACTAAAATTAGTGAACTATGGCATGCAAGTTCTGTTTATCCTATTGAATTACTCACAAATTAAGCTGGATCGCCATAATTTCAGAGTTACAAATAGAAAAGTAAAAAAATACATCTTAAAATTGTGGCATGCAAGTTATGAATGACTGATATGATCACTTCATGTTATATTCAACTTAGATATACGATTGGACTACTGACAAATCAAACCGGGTCATTATGATTTCAAAACTAAAAATAAATAAAAAAATATACATTTTAGAACTGTATCATTCAAGTCATGATAGACGGTATAACAATGAGTCACCATTCACAGTCTACAGATTAAGACAAGTCGAAATGAACACACAATCAAGAATGGTACCAATATATAGTGAGGTATATTTCAACAAGAAATTAAAATTAAAAAAAGAGAAAGAACAAAATGACATTTATCTATCTTTTGTGTCACTTTTTAGCTTGATGAAGACCCTCAAATTAAAGAAATATTGGTCATGAACATTACCACAGTTTTTGTAGTGTTGTGATTATTACTTTTAAGTTTTAACCAATGGTCTCAAAGTGGCAAAAATGTATATTGATGTCGTTAATCATTAGTAAATGAATGTGTCAAAAATGAAAAAAAAAATCAATTGCGACAACCTTAGTAAATAGGTGAAAGAGACAAGCTTGCCAGCTCCACTTTTTGAAATGCATGGATAATCAATAATGGAACAAAAATTTACTTAGTGGATAGTACGTAGTATGACATATAATGAAAATGAAGTGAACCAAAATGTTTTCTTGGTGGAATTGTGGTATTAGCTACAAACTGTTAGATTTATATTTGATGGATTCGACTTTTAAAATTATTAATACTAACATTAGTTTGTTTAAAAAAATTGCGGGTATTAATATAATATTTTTTTGATATTTTTGTAGTTTTTACATACATATTTATACACTGCAGTCAATTTGTCTTCCCCGAAGCGGAATTCACATATAAATTAATGTATACATATGCACTTACAATTATATATACAAAAGGTGCAATCGTAGCATTAAGATCATTGAAAATACTGAATTCGAATAAACTCGAATAAGCGAAGAGATGTATAGCAACTCTTTATTTCACCAAAACATGAACTAGATTAGAAATTGAGATCTTCCTAAAATCAATCAAACATCATATACATGTGATATGCTTTTATGTAAAAACAAAAAAGAAGTTTGTAATAAAGTAATAAACCCCACCACGCATAAAGAAAGAAAGATTACATAGCATGCTTGATTACAGACGTAAACATCATATGCATGTGAATGATTTTTCAGTGAAATTTTGAATGTTTAAATGACCATCTTGTACATAAGGTTAGGATTAAACTTATATATACATCAAATCATAAGGAATCTTTACACTAAGTTACTTTGTATCAAGTTTTCTTAACCTATTATATCAAGTAACCTATCATATCTTTTAGATTATAAATATTGCTCTTTATGGAGGGTTATTTGTAGTTGTTGCTTCTGGTAATTTGAAAGTGCAGAAAATTCTTTACATGGTTAGTGTCACTACAAGAAAATATAGAATTAGCAATCAAATTTTAGCAATAATACATATATTGTTGCTAAAAAAATATAAATGACAATAAAAATTTAACATATTTGTAGAAGTGTGTAATTCTCTCTTGACTGGAGTATTCTCATTAATGCAACATATATATGTATTTACAAACCTAAGTGTATGAGAATATCTAGTTTACATAATTACACCCAATAATATAGTTACAGAATATATGGAGAATAAGTATATTCTCTCTCACACCCCGCAGTCGAAGCGAGAGAAGGCCAAACACTTAGATTGGATCTGATGTCAAGGAACAATTGCCGATGAAGTCCCTTAGTAAATATATATGCGTACTGATAAGAAGAAGGAACATGTAACACCCGAACATGACCCATAGCGACCTTCTCACAAACAAAATGAATATCCATCTCAATAAATATCACAATAGACAATAACATAAACTTCTAAACGACATCCAGGCCTACAAGGTCGTACCGTACAAACTGGACAACACAAGACATATCTACAAGCCTCTACAAAATGACAATTGTACTGTGGTCGGGACGGCCCCGACCTACCCATCATCTCTGTATACATATTAATACTCTAGACTTGACATCTTTGAATAACATGGAGCTTACCAATCAAGTTGAGCTCGACAACGTCTATAGATGAGGCATGTCTATCTGTCTCTCAGGACCTGCACGCATGAAATGCAAATACTTCAAAGGGAAGTCGATCTTAATAGATGTACTGAATATGTAAGGAAAATGAATAACTGAAAGTTGAACTGAAACTGTAAATATAATAGCTAAACATGTCAAAGAGATAAACGGAAAATCTGAGGATGTATCTACATGTTCCATGCTCACATTATATAGTAATGTTAACAACATACCAGGTCAATCGGGGCTTTGTGGATAAGTATAACGTATCAGGCCTTGACGAGGCTCTGTGGGAAAGTATAATGTACCAAACCTTAACAAGGCTCTGTGGGAAAGTGTCATAAATCACACCGGTCCATTAGGGGCATCTGTGGTGTACGCAACGTACCAGGCCTTAACGAGGCTCTATGGGATAAATATAACGTGCCAGACTATAGCGAGGCTCAATGGGATAAATATACGACGTACCAGGCCATCTATAGGCTCTGTGGAGTAAGCAATAAGGTTCCAAACAATCAAATAGATGTCTTACGTAAGGGATGGTGAAGCTCGAGGAGGAGATTTCTGAGCCAACAAGTTTCGGCAACGACGTTCGCAACGCCTCTATATTATGCTTTCGCACTTGAATGGAAAATCGCAGCTTGTCATTTTCCAGACCAAGAAATGAGGTTATCACCCAAAATACACAATAGCCGGAAGTAGATCGATGTGTGTCAGGACAACCGCCTCAATTGACGTCCATATAGGAGATCAACCTGGTCGGTGCAGATGGATAAAGATGTAACACCCTTAATATACCGAATGATACGTTTAAGAGCGGTAAAATAAGGCTCCCTAGGTGCATGCATGGACAAGAACACATGTTGAACAACATAGACAATATCATGCCTATTAAAGGTAAGATACTGAAGTGTACCAGTAAGACTCTGATAAAGAGAAGGATCAAGCATCGAATCCCCATCATTGGCACTGAGCTTCGACTTAGAGTCGACTGGAGTAGGCATGATCTTGCAATTTGCTATTTTAGCCCTGTAAACAATCCCCTCTGCATATTTACGTTGACATAAGAACATATTATTTTCAGATCTGGTCAAGGAAATCCCTAAGAAATAACTCAGTTTACCCAAATCTGTCATGGAAAATTCAGATTTGAGTAATTTAATGATCTCATTTTTCAACTCATCAGAGGAGGCAGTCAAGACAATGACATCCACATAAAGCAAAAGATATGCAGTGTCGTTACCTTGATGATAAATGAAAAGTGAATTATAACTTTTCCTGCATATGAATCCGATCTGCATAATGTAGTTGGCAAAGCGCTCATACCAAGCCCGAGGGGCTTGTTTCAAGCCATAGAGTGACTTTCGAAGACGATAGACATGTCGAGGAGTATAGAGATGCATAAAACCATGTGGTTGATGCATATAGACAATTTCTTTTAAATCACCATGTAAGAATGCATTTTTCACATCAATTTGATGAATCATCTAGTTTTTCCCCATAGAAATGCTCAAAACAGTACGAATGATGGATGGTTTAACCACTGGACTGAAGGTCTCACCACGATCAACTCCCTTTTGTTGTCCCGTGCCATTTGCCACAAGTCTTGCCTTATGGCATTCAAGATCACCACTATCCCTGAATTTGTGACGATATAGCCACATACAATGAATCATATTGACCCCTTGAGATTTTGGGACAAGATCCCAAGTGTGTTGTGAAGTGAGCGCATTAAATTTCTCACGCATTGCCACATTTCAATTTGGGTCAAGCTTGGCTAATTGAGGGTTTTTAGGTAGAGGTGATACAACTTGAGTTGATAGGTTAAAGTGAACTTTTGGTTTGAAAATCCCGTGCTAGGCATGAGTTTCCATGCGTTGTGTAGTAATAGGGGTAACACGGGTGACATTTTGTAGAATTAGGTTGGGCTGCATCGGATCTGGGCTCGAATGAGGGAGGTCAGACTCGTGTAGGGAGCTGGTGACTGGGCTGGGTTGCTGACTGGAGGCTGGCAGCATTGGGGAAAGTGACAGAGAGTTGGGCCCGTGTTGTGGTTGGGCTTAGAAGGATGGAGAGGAAGAGGTCTGAGGCACGGGTTGGGCCCGACGAATAGTTGGACTATATGAGGAGTCCACTGCGGCTCCATACATGGCATTTCGGATGAGAGAGAAGATGTCTGAATTGTCAAGGAAGCCATAGTCAGTGACGTGAGATTTTTCGGACGTTTGTGAATGGAAAAATGTGCTCCACAAATGTGACATGGCAAGAGACTAGGATTTTATTGGTGGACAAATCATAGCATAAATACCCCCTATGATTCGAAGGGAAACCCAAGAAAGTGCAAGGAGTAGTCCTAGGTGCTAATTTGTGAGGAGCCGTGGAGGATAGATTCGGGTAGCATAGGCAACCAAAAATCTGAAGGTGACCATATGAAGGGATCCGACAGAAGATAATTTCGGTTGGAGTTTTGTTTTGAAGAGTACACGTTGGTAATATATTAAGAATGTATGCTACCATGTGCAATGCGCAGACCCAAAAGGAAGGGGGGAGAGAAGCATGAAAGAGCATAGTACGGATCATATTGTTAACGGTGCAAATGATTCTTTCGACTTTACCATTTTAAGGTGAGGTATAGGGGAAAGAGAATCGAAATACCATGTCATTGTCCGCACAAAATTTATGAAAGGGGAAATTGTCAAACTCACGACTATTGTCACATTGAAAAGTTTTGATGTTCTTTTCAAACTGAGTTTAACATATGTTCGAAATTCAAGAAAAATGGAATAAACTTGGGACTTGTATTTGAGAGTATAAACCCAAAGAAAATGAGAGAAATCATCTAATAGCACCAAGTAATACTTATGACCTAGTTTGCTAGTAATGAGAGATGTCTATAAATCCGAATGAATGGTATCAAATGGAGAAAAAGTTACACTCAAAGATGAATTAAAAGGAAGTCTAACATGCTTCCCTAGAGGACAAGAGTAGCAATCATGGGTAAATTTTTCTTTATTACATTAAGTCAAATTTTGACTTCTAAGAAAATTAAAAACAGGTGCTATCGGGTGCCCAAGTCTATTGTGCCAAGTTGACGGAGAGATTGCAACTACAAAGATTTGTGGATTGACACTTGCAGCGGAATTGGAGGAGAAAGTATATAGGTCCCCACACTATTGCATCTCGTAAGAGTTGTCCCCGTACATAGGTCCTTCACAGAAAAACCAAAAGGGTCAAACTCAATAGATACTGAATTGTCACTGGCAAATTTCCTAACATAAATTAAGTTTTTAATGACGTTAGAAGCATATAGGATTTTTTAAAGCGAAATTGAGGGTGGGGTGGTGGAGTTTGAGTAGTGTCATAGCCTTGAATTAGAATGCAGTTATTATTTTTGACCAAAGTAAATTGAGTATTGTTCAAATTAAATAGTTGAGGGAGATTATCAGAGTTATGAATGAGGTGGGATGTGGCACCCGTATACATGTACCAGGTATGGTCGGGTTGTTGTAGATTCATAGTAATGTATGCATGGCCCTGATCAGTAGGGGCCATAAGGCCATACAATTGATGTTGTTGCTACTGGGCCGGAGAGAAGTAGGACATATGTTGCTGAGCCGTGTAGGGTGGGCCTGGAGGAGGGCCCAGTATGTTTGGCTGCTGATGTTGACCAAAATTCTAGGTCGGAGTAGTTGTGTAAGGGCACGAGGTAGAGTCCCACTGTCCGATAATCTGCCACGAAATTGAGCTGGCCCTCTAGGAGGGGTATTGGGCCTGGGCGTTGGATTGGGTCTGCTGGTACTGTCCACTAGAATTGGACTTTCCTCCACGTCCTCGTCTTTTACCGCCATGCCAGTTGCTGTGGCCTCGACCCTTGCCACCACATCGGCCACCTCGCTGCTGTTGCTGGTCCATTTGTTGCGCGGTGGTCCAGCGGGTGTAGTAGTATTTCTTGGTGTATGAACCACTAACGCATGTTGATTATGCTTGTCTTGTTTAGAACGTCTAGTCTCTTCCAATAGCAATTGTGATCGAGCCTTGTTGAATCTAGGGAGGGGATTGACTTGTTGGAACATCGTCGCAAGTATATAGTACTCACCCTTTGTCAAACCATTAATTAGTTGCAAAACCATCTTCGTTTCTGAAATCGGAGTGCCAACATTAGATAATTGATCCGCAACTAATTTCAATTGCTTACAATAGTCGACCATATTAGCAACGTTCTCAAGACGAGTGTTATTAAACTGTTCCTCCAGATACACGTCACATGTATGTTTGTTGTCTTGAAAGATTTCCTCTAGCCTTGTCCTGTCTTCATAATAGTATGAAGTAAATCCTTGGATATAGTGCCATATATCCATTGTTTGATAATTGTATCAAGTCGTTTTCACGTCGGGTAGGTATGGTGGCATCGATGTGATCAAGAACGTTGTAGGCATACACATGTATTTAAAATAGTTCAACCCACGATGAGTATTGTCCATTCTCTTGATCAAGAACCAAAGGGATAAAGTTTTTGATAATTGTCACGACAAAGGCCGGATGAAAGGTGTTAGGAGGGGTGGAGGAGAAGGAGGATGTGTGACGTCGTGGGTGGAGAAGGAAGATTCGGTAGAAGCCATGGAGGGAGGCTGTTGGCTGTGCAAACACAAAACAAGGGGGGGGGGGGGAATTAGAGTAGAAAAAAATTAGGGGAGAGAAAATTTTAGGGTTTGGTTTCTGATACCATGCAGAAGTGTGTAGTTCTCCCTTGTCTGAAGTATTCTCATTAATGCAATATTATATAGGTATTTACAAACCTAAGTGTATGAGAATATCTAGTTTACATAATTACACTCAATAATATAATTACAGAATATATGGAGAATAAGTAATATTCTCTATCAATATTGTTGCAAAAAAAATAACTTGTTGTTGCAAAAACTTTTCGCATCGGATGTTATTGCAACGACATGCAATAATTTTTGTGAAAAGTACATTTGACAATAACATCCAACATATGACAACAAAAATGTTATTGGCAAATGACTTTCTTCTTGTAGTGTGTATATAAGTTAAAACTAAATATTGTTAGGAAAGCTGTGTTCAACACCAAAAAAACAGAATATGGATGTTAGAACATAAAACGAAAAAAAAATTGCGAGCCCACAATTTCCTTGTGTATCCTTATGGAATTTAATCTCTTCACTATTGTCCAATATTTCAGATTAATTCCTTCAAAGATAGAACAGAATAAACTACTATGTAATAACGACAATTCAAATCACAAATTCTGGGAACTCAACAAATGAAACAAATCAAGACTACTTTTTTGTTTAAAAACAAATTAAATAACAATTTAGAGGGGAGAACGAAATCGAAGAGTTGATTAGATTTGACGCATAACCTCCCAATGTATAGCCAATGAAAGGGTAATATGAAAATGTGTTGGTTCAAAATGAAAAAAATGCAAATTAAGAATTGCACCTTTGCTGGTGCCTTTCCGAGAAACACCACTTCATTTTCCTTTCACATCTCACAGAATGCAACAAATATAGTTTAGATTATGTTACAGTGAAGGATTTAAGGTAAATACAATAATAGTGTTAAAAATATATATACTGAATTTTACTGAATCCGTAAAATTTATATCGCATCCACCGTTGCGCGCTTACAGTGTTGCAGTGTTAGTTATGATCATTACTTTAATATATACATGGCCTCAAGGTGTCAGATAATTTAAAGTAGTGATCAAAATCTCATTGATGAATAAAAATGAAGGAGCCAATTATTTTTAACTAAATATTTATTTATCAAGTAAGAGTTAATTATGTACGGAAGAAAAAATTCTCGCCACCTGTACAGTAGTCCTTAAGTACAAAATTCATAGAAACATCAGAACAAATCTCAACTGTCTACCCTAGCCATACTCTAAGTAGGCGTTTGACCATACATTTTCAAATCATGATTTCATAATTTAATTTCAAATTATCATTTGTTTATACAAATTGAACATAATTTCAACTTCAACTTCATGACATGATTTGAAATCTCAAATCATCCAAAAGGTGTGATTTGGGATTCCAAATCATGATTTAAAATTTTTAAAAATATAAAACTTGATCCATAAGTTTATATTTTATAAAAAAAAAGATCTATAAGTTAGTAGATATATACCAATTGATCGACTTTATATTGTATTTGATATAATTATCCAAAATGCATGCTCGACGTGGAGAGATTGTTCATATCATGTGAGAGACTTATATTAAAGAGTAGTTAAACTAATATTCATGTTCAATTTTCTTTTTTATTGAACTAAAGTTCGATCAATTGATGTTGTATTTTTTAGAAAGGGCTTCTAGCCGCATATTTTAATTTTATTATGAACTATTACTTGTTCATTTGGTAAGATTGCATAAGAATTGAGAAAATTTTGATAGTTTTCACAACTTGTGGGGTTTTTATGTCAATGAGAAAAAAAATACAATTTAAAAAATCAAAATTACATGTCCAAACAAAACTTCAACTTCAAATCATCATGATTTCAAATAATGTCCAAACGACTCCCTAGGATAGAGGTTCAATTCCTGTATTCGACTAGCAAGTAGCGGCTGCAAGCTTGCTCTGTACACACAAGGAGCCAAATTGTTAGAAGTGAAAAAAATCACGCTTTGAAAATGTTGGATCAATCACTCAAAACCAAAAACCAAGCTTAGAAAATGTAATGATCAATCACTTCTGAAATGAATGGCGGAGAATATTATGTTGCATCAATCACTGCAAATAAAACTAAAAATGGATACTATGAAATATCAAGTGATTAATCAAAATGATTAATTTGCACGGAAGAGGAATATATTCTTATACGAACAGGACATGAATAAGGAGCCCAAAGTGTTGGTCTAATACATCACGACGACACTCTTAACGTAGTGTAATACTGTCTGTTTAATCATTTTTTTCGAAACTTATATGATTTTTTTAAAGATCTCATAGCGTTAAGAGTATTCTTACATGACCTGATTTTTTTATCACTCTCTTATGTAGAACTTTATTTACACACTCAATAAAATTGACGTATTAGCTGAAAACTTCTTAATAGCGTACTAAAATCATCGCCTCTAGAATAGGACATGAGCATAAATCCCGAAATGTTGGCCTAAGACACTCTTGATATAGTAATTATTGCCCTTTTTTTTTTGCCAAACTTGCACGATTTTTTGAAAATATCTCGTAACACTAGTATTGCTATATTATCTGTAACTTTTTTAATTTTTTTTATAATATAAAACTTTATAATTTGCACATCCATCAAAATTAACGTGTACTAGTTGGAAATTCTCAATAAAGTCTTACAATCATCATAAATAAAACACTACACAGAGAAATTGAGATATTCCAAAATCAGACAAACAATATGCCATGTCTAGCTAGTGATCAAAACATAGGATATCTAGTCTAGTACGAAAAAAAGATGTGTCAATTATCGATGAATTACAAAATTTCACGTATCTTTGTGAAAAGAACTTGTATTATAAAGACTGGACTACTGATTGAGAAATAATATCGTACAATTATCAATTTGTCAGTCATTTCATTTTAACTTATCCCGAATATCTAACTAAATAACTTGTTCTTTTGTTAGACAAATTAAAGCTAGTGTAGTTTTCTTGTTTTATCTTTTCACACCATCAAACAAAGAGCAGTCAGTAGATATGCCTCACCATGGGTTAACACTCAAAAATAGTTAAGTGTTTAGCCAAATTCAGTGACAGCCGAACTATTCCGGAACCGAATTTACTCCTAGCCATCGACTACAAGAACTTCATCGGCTACCAAGGCATCTCAACCAAGTTGTCAGTTAGAGGTACGACTGGGACCCACTCAGACGCAGACGCATCAACGACCAAGTCAAAATGGTTTTCAGAACCCCATAAACGACAACGGCCAACGACAACTAAAAGAAAGGGGCCATTATCCGAGTAAGAGGAGTAGAGGGCGAGAAAATCGGCACCACCTCCCCCATAGTCGGCCATTAAACTTGGTGGGTTATTTGATGGCTGACATGGGGGGCACGTTTGTACATTTTTTTCTCCTTTTGTACTATAAATAGAACGCATTTCTGTATATAGACACACACAATCAATCAAACAACTCAAATTTTATCTATCTTTATCTTTTATCCCTTACTTTATCATTTACTTTTACTTTACTCGGCCGTATTCATGTTTCTTACCTCTTAGTTTACTCACACCACCGTCCTAACGCTTTCTGGAGTAGTTGGGGAACTCATAGCTGGAAATTAGAGTTCTGTTTTCAGCTCAAATCACTTAAGTTAAGGAATCAATTTTTCTCCTGATTTCATCATCCGATAAAATGGCAAAAGGCAGAACTCAGGGCGAGAACAAATTTGGCACGCCCAGTGGGACCATAGGTGAATTAATAGCAAAGTATGATTCTCCATGTCAGGATCATTCTTGGCGTATGCGCCTAAGGTCCAGTAAGAAAATGAACCTCGAGTCCAGTCCACATCCTAAACAAAATTCTCCCAAAATGGATAATCCGTCTTATCTTAACTCTTCATGTTTCTACGGCTACTACAGAAAGATCATTTTCAGCAATGAAGATAATCAAGACAAAGTTGCGTAATAAGATGGATGATGAATTTCTTGCTGATAATATGATGGTTTATATTGAAAAAGAGATAGCTGAAAGTTTTAGCTCTGATTCAATTTTTAATGATTTCAAGTCTTTAAAAGAACGAATGACAGCACTTTAATTGTGGGTACGTCTTTCCTTTTATATATTATATTTTTGTTGTGTTGATGTTATTTTGAATCTTTGATAAAATTTTATTTTGTTCTTATAAATTTCAATTATAATATTTTAGTTGGTAATTGAAAGTATATATGTCCTAGAGACAATCATTATTAGAGACAAATGTACTTGAACACATTCATATTATTAATAAGATTAATATAATTATGACATTTGCAATTATTGAATTATTGTTTGATTGTTTGCAATTATTCATATATGTGCATCCCTTGAGCTTACGTTGTCATTAATAGAGTGAGATATTAATGATAGAACGGAACTCTCAAAATAACCTCGACTAATGATCATCGAGAATGAGATATTGATGATATGTTATAAGTCGACATATGGTCTGCATATCAGCTATTTGTTATACATGTCTAGAGTGTTATCAGCGTGTGGGAGATAAATGTCCTTTGACTTGAGGTCAATACACACCTTGTTTACAAAGTAATGTACTTTGACCATGTCCTAAGCTTAAACCCCTTATAGGATAAAATACGGCTTATGTTGGGTGCATTATGATGTAAACTAAGGTGGTAGTTGAGCCAAGAATAGGATTCATTCCTCGATTGGATATTCGAGAGAGCACTCAACTTCTCAGTGATATTAGGTCGACCAAGTCATTGGCCAATGCAAGAGACATATTTAGAAATGGTCTAGTTGTCGACTAATATATATGAGATAAGGTGATCAAGCCATTTGGATAGACACATGGCAAATTCTAAGCTTGATCGAATTTCACATAAAGGTTATGTTTGCTGGATTCATGTAAACGTACTTCATATATTGAGTTCGTCGTACGGCGCAGTCTAGGAGTTATGTATGGACCTTAATTGGATTAGTGTCGATATATGAAGGCCTATAGGGTCACACTATGTCGATTGTCTCTTCGATCTAAGGGTGTATTGAGAAAATATTAAATATTCGATTTGAAATCGAGACATTTAAATTGATAATAACTATGAGATAATTTCTATTAGATGGAAATTATTTAATTAAAGTCAAAATTAAATTTTGGATTTAATGTGCTGAATATATATATTAAACGAAAAATGAGAAAACATTATTGACGTAAGGCGCCATTTGCTAGGTCGAGCCAGCGACGCGATCCCGGATGGGCCCTAGTCGACCGCCCATCGCACTCGCTTTTGGGCCAGGCTTAGAGCCCAACCCTAATTCATTTCTGACCTAATTGTAACTATAAATACAGCACTAAACCATTGTTGTTATACACTAATTCTCATAAGCAAATTCTATACTTAGAGTCTAGGATAGAACTCTCTCAAACCTCTACCAAGATTTCCTGGCTTTCTTGACAGAGGAATACACCGTAGCATTGTGCTTGCAGTCGAAAAGAGAATCGCGTGTCCACCCTTTAGTAAAGACTCCAGATATTACAACTTGTAAGTGATCATGTTTTATGTTACATGTTTTGATTGTCATATAACCATACCAGAAGAAATTGTTGGGTAAGTAGAACAAAATTTTAAACTTCCACTGTGTCTACTTACATGTTTTGAACCAACAAAATCCTACAGTAATTACCGCTCCCATTAATATTTTGGGCAAGTTCCGCCATTGTATGGAACTGTCAACATCTGATGGGCAACATATAGTGAATGAGTACTTCATACATGATAGCGATCAAGATGATGCAAGTGCAGATATAAAGCGTGGCAACTGGATAGAATACAAGGTGGGAGAATTTATAGTGAGTAGGTCCGACCCTGCTACTGAAGTTAGATTTTCAATGAAGCAGATTGATTGCAGACATTCAAAAGGTGGGCTCTGTGTAGATTCTGTATCGATTATTCCAAGCGATCTGAAAGGCCGTAGAAGAAAAGGAGTCTTTAAGTATCACTAATTCATCTGTTTCTTTTTTTCCCCACTACTCCCAGAAAGTTTTGGTTGGGGTCCCGTTATACGGCTTATACTACGTGAAAACATTGGTTTCGTGGAGGATAGTCATCGCAAATTTTTGCCTTAGGTATTTCCCTGTGTCCATGGAAATGTTACTATGTCATCTTTGGTCCAGTTTTGTTGCATAGAATCTCATCTGCGGAAGCTCAAGAAAACGTACTTTGCTCATCTGTCATGAGAAAATGATCAACTTTCTTCATGTACATGTAAATATTCTACAGATTCTTTTCAAACGTCTTTACTGCCACTTGTATTGTCCGTTTTTCCCTCGGCGATTGAAGTCTGCTTGGGTAGGATTCACCCTCTTTGTAAAAGCACACTGTGCCTCTGTTCTTTTAATTGCTTTCTGGTGGTATTCTATTGTACTTTATAATGCAGTACGGGAAATAAATAACTATTATAAGTATTCAAAAGGATGAACAAATATTCAATCTTCAGAAATTGAATCTTGTTGAACAAATAGGTCAATCTTGATCACCTTGCAAAGCCAATGATGAGAAGCAATTTGTTGTGTCTTGAATCTTGATAACCTGAAATCAAGAAACAACTAAATCTGGATCGTTACAACGTTGTGTGTTGAGTCGAGGATAGCCCTCTATCCTTAAGACAAGATTGCCCCATATATATGCTTTTACGTTAGCGGGCAATAGTCTCCCAAGATAAAACAACACTTTACACTCAACACTACAAAGCCAATAGATTGAGCCTGACGAAGAAAACAAATATGACTCGACTTGCTGAAAATATGGAATAGGAAGGAAGAGTTTCTATCTACTCTTCTCTTTTATCTCTGTGTATATAATGTGTCTCTATAGTGTATATCTTGTGTATACGTGAGGGTTTGGTCACTGTATTGGGTGATTTTACTTGTTTGGCGATTTTGCTCATTTGATTTCGTGATTTTCAGTCTGTTTTTGTCTTTGCAATGTTGCTATATTTCCCGTCTGTTTTCAGCTTGTTTCTTCCTCCTGTTTTGAGCCAAATGAAGCTCAATATATAGCATAGAGGAGGGTTGTCCAACAGCCATAAACAAGGTTGTAATGGCCATTAAAGGAGGGTGAATGGCATTTAATGCCATGTAATGAGGTGAATTAAGGTCATGAAAGAGGCTGCTCAATTACCCAACTAATGGGCTGTTAATGGAGAGTTAATTAGCTAAGTAATGGCTGATTAATGCCTCCAAAACGCAGTCCAACGGAGGTAGAACCAACCTTCCGTAAACTATGGGGACCAAACTGTAAATATTGAAACTTCAGGGACCAAATTATACATATGAAATAATTCTGGTCCAAACTGTATATATGAAACTTTAGGGATCAAACTGTACATCTGACAGAGTTCTCTAGTCCAAAAAGATAATATCAGAAAGCCCCACGGCCCACGGCCCACGACCCGTGAACCCGAGAACCCGAGAACCCGGAACCAGACCGGACCGGACTGGATGGGACGGGCGCGCGGCGGCGGCGCGCGTGTGTGCTTAACCTTGAACCCAAGCACATCTAGGTCTTCCCTCCTTTAAACACACGGGATACCCCTTGGGGTTTCAAACCCTTTACCAATTAGAGACTTATATAGAGAGCAATTCTTCCTATTCCTACCGATGTGATAGATTTGTTCCACACCACATGTCCATGTCTCAAACACCTTACTTCGTGGACCAATATCTCTTTCATTTCTCAACGAAATTAGACGATTCTTGGCCCTACGGTCATCTACTAACTTCGTAGATCATGCATGTGCGAAGAGACAAGGTCTCCAACATGCGGACACACTAGTGTTTAATTCATCAAAGATGGGTGGACGCATCTCCCCGCCAAAGGCTAATTTCCAACAATCCCCTCTATGAAAGAGAGATTGTGGCGCACGCACAAGGTACCTACATTTCAGCAATCTTTCAAATTAAAAGATATTGCATCGGGAGAGGTAGCTTTCGCTTTGAACCTTCCCTAGTTGAAACCATCTGACTTACTTATCAAGCGGTGAACGTGATGTCTTGAACCGTCAGTGTTTAGTGTAAGCCAAGACAATGATATCAACACAATAACTCTTCTTATTCATTTTTCTTCTTACGTTTCTGTCCGTTGTGGCCATGGACACACTTGGATTCTTAAGTGCGTTCATTTGAGGCGGCCATCCTCGCACTTAAATAGGTGATCTCCTACAAGGTATCCTGCTATACCCCACTTCTCAAGTGCTAGGAATCATTAAAAGTTTCTCCAACCTTAACCTCAACCGTTTGAGGATCTTTTAAAGGTTTGGAAGCTTAACCTTTACCCACCATGCAGGTAGCACTTTAATGTCTATCGCGGGAACAACTTTGGATTCATGTTTCTCTACAGAAATCATCATCCGAGGTGCTCTTGTTTCCACCGAAGCGCTCAACTGAACCTTTTGCCGCTTAGTTTTCCCATTGAACTAAATTCTTGGGATCTCCAATTAGTATGGTTGGGTTACCACCGCAAAGGTTCGTGTTGTTTGGGTTTTAAGCCAATTCCCCTAGACAGGCAGAACACTTGATCTCCGGGTAGTCTCTTAGTTAGTAAACAAGGATGTGACACCCGTGATGATCAACTGCTATACGGTCTTATGTCTCCGACAGATATGTCCAGACGCCGTCATCCGTGTCCTTCCTGAAGCCGACCAGCTAGCCACAATGTATAATTGTTGAAGGCACGGGTTTCTCCCAATAAGGGACGTCCTCTAATGAGTCGTGAAGTTACTTAACTTCTTTCATGCTTTGTATAAAGCGATAAACTCCGATACCATCATGAATCGGTCGATGCAAGTTTTCTTAGAGGATTTTCCAAGACCCACCATACACATTTACTTGTGGCTTTGGTGTTCTTCAGATCTGATGTCCAGTTTGCATCACTGTGTTCTCCCAGAACCGATGGACATCCAGAATACTATAATCCGTAGATAAGCGAATAATTCAGATATCGTCATATTCGACTTAACGCCTTCTATTGATCATGTATTAAGATCATCAGTGAACCTTAGTTCAACTGATCTATTTGTAGGACGATACCAGGTCGGTTGTAGTGTGTACAATACATTGAACTACACATAACCTGTGCATCTCTCTCATTGTCTATGGGTGCACCATGATTACAATCAGTTTTATGATTCATATCCATTGGTGGCTTCAACGAGACTGTCAACTATCGACCAGTCCGTTAGATGTCTTAGAAATCCAATTCCTAAGATGTCATCTGTGATACCCATATCTTTCATATCGAGACTTTGTTTCAATATGACTTTTACTTTCAGACTGTTGATTCTCCAACTATTGGCTTTCTAATTTCAGAGTCAATGTTTCTATGGTCAGATTCATTATTTCTGTTTTATCTGAAACTTTCAGGACCAAAATGTAAACATTTCAGGGACCAAAATGAAAGTTCAGGAAGAAGCCCAACAGTTCAGCAAACCAACTATGATCTTCTTCTTCCAACTCTCCGGTTGGGAAGGCTAATTCAACATTCATGCCACGCAAGACTGCAATGGCCCTGGATGTGAAGCTACTCACAAGGGAGCACATCTTACAACCCAAAGGATCTTTTCCCGGAGGAAGATCAACCATTACGCAAGTATGGTTCTATATGATAGAGTTTATTTCTCTCTTTGTAGCTTCTTTCCAAAGCAGCGCTTTTAGAGATGACAAGTATTTGTTAATTGTCCATGGTTTATTCTTAACCATACAAGCTAGAAGGACTGGAACAAGTCTTTGTCCCCTTCTTTGCTCCGTCTCGGTTCAACATCTAGAATCCCTGAGTTATACAGATCTGGATTATTAAGTTTCGGATAGACATCAACTTTCGAGTCTTGTAGATATGGAACGTTTAGTTTCGGACAGTCAGACCCTCGCGGGTTCTTGTTAACCTTGAGCAATTACTCCTTTTTCCTTTTCAAGGAAAGTTATCTTCTAAGAATTCAGCATTCTTTGACACCAAGAGGTGATCAACACTATCAAGTTATTTGCGGATCTTGTGGATATGCAATCTACAGTCTTAGGTACAACTTGACCTGTTTCATTATTCTAACTTTTACCAAGCCACCCCACATAATTTTGGCGTACGAGCTTTGCGCTTGGCTAACACCGTTGGACTGATGTGAGAAATGAACAGTCGTTTAATGAACGATGCTTCACTTTCTCCCCCTCTATCACTACGAATTTCTCAATCCGTAGGATTAGTTGATTTTCAACTTCTGCTTTGTAGCGCTTATCCGCTTCAACAACTTCATCTTTGCTTTTTAACAAACAAAGGATTCCATACGTTGTACCATCATCAATGAAGGTCACAACGCATTTGTCTCCCCCCTATTTTGTATAAACTTCAAATCACCCAAGTAGGTGTGACTAAGTTCTAGAGGAGCGGTGCTTCTTTCGCTATTCCCTTGACGGAATTTGGAAAGGTGATTTTGCCTCTTCATCTACCTCACATTTATTTTGAGGGTTTATGTCGACAGAAGGCAACAATCTCAACATCGTTAGCTTTTGAATGACTTGCTATTTAACGTGTCTTAATCTATGATGGCATAAATGCACGGATTACAAATATATCATTCATTTGGCTACAGACATACTGTATCATTCTTAGTTATTACAGACCTGTTGGACTAATCTCAAACCAGCTTAGCCAACAGCGTCCCATAAATCAAGTTAGGAACATGTACAACATCTTTTTAGAGTGATCCATTCCTTGAAGTCCTATTGAGGACAACCTCTCCAGCCCCTTTGATTTTAGAGGTGGCGTTGCTTCACATGAACAACCTCTTGCCTGTGGTTAGGCGCAATCAATCATATGTGATCGCGATACTGGCCCACTCCAGCTGATTTGGCATCGAGTGTCCAATTTCTTTTCTCGCTTTCTTTAGGCCTTCGATCATTTAAGACTGGAAACTCGGCCCACCTTAATAGGTGTCCATTATTTTTCCTATGAAATGAATTACCGCCCCACCTCCGCCGCCGAGGCTTTGTATGACTGAGTGTCCAATATCATCATATCAAAGGAATTTTGGCCCACTCCAGTCGCCTGAGGCTTTATATGACTGAGTGTCCAATATCATCCTATGAAGGATCTTCTGCCAAATAGTATGACAGGCTCAACGTCTTTAACTTTTAGATTTCTTCCGTTATGATTGGTGCCCAGATAATTCTTGGCGCTTACTTAAGAGTGGTAACAGTTTTCGCACAGTCAGTGGATCTTACTCCTTCGTATGTGCGAACATACTTTACACATTTTTAATAATCACTCTTAAAAGAACGGATCTTTTTAAGTTGCTTTACAATCCAATCTTTAAACGGAAAAGAAGATGAGATTAAACATCTAATTTTTAAAGAGTAAGGAATATAAATTATTTTCATATTCCTCTTTACTTTAATCAATTTTTAATCAGATCTCATTTAATCTTTATTCTTGACAAGTAAGAAAAACTACTTATCCCAATTTCGGATTCTGGCTCACTTCAGTCACTTCATCATACTAAGTGTCTATTTCCTTCTTACCATTATTCAGATCTTTTGTCTGGGACAGATATAGGTCTTCTGCTGCAAGATAGAATAACATCTTCAGCCTTCTCCTCTTGTCCCAGTTGACATCCTCAGGCTCTCGAGAGCGCTTGTTCCCACCCGTCTTGGTAGCGGTGACACCATGAACACGTTCATCATCATCACTCTCTTCTACCAGAAAACCATTGCCATATCCAGATTTAGTCACACAACTTTTGACCGACATCTTTCGAACACTAATAGTATTATAATACCAATTTGTCTTAAATTTGTTGGTACTCTATTGTACTTTACAGATCAGTACGAGAAGTAATAACTATTATAAATGTTTGAAAGAATAAATAAATGATCAATCTTCAAATCGCGTAAATTGAATCTTGATTGAACAAATAGGCCAATCTTCTTTTCTTGCCGCAAGATTGTTGTGTCTTGAATGTTGCTATCCTGAAATCAAGAAACAACTAAATCTGGATGGTTACAACGTTGTGTGTTGAGTCGAGGATAGCCCTTTATCCTTAAGACAAGATTGCCCCGTATATATGTTTTTACGTTAGCGGGCAATAGTCTCCCAAGATAAAACAACACTTTAATCTCAACACTACAAAGCCAATAGGTTGAGCCTGCCGAATAAAACAAATATGAATCGACTTTGTCAAGATATGGAATAGGAAGAAAGAGATTTTATCTACTCTTCTCTTTTGTCTCTGTGTATATAGTGTGTCTCTATAGTGTATATCTTGTGTATACGTGAGGGTTTGGTCATGTTGTATTGGGACTGATTTTCACCACTGCTTTGATTTTGCTGCTCATGATTTCGTGATTTTTCAGTCTGCTTTTTGTCTGCAATGTTGTTGTATTTCCGCCTGTTTTTAGCTTATTTCTTCCTCCTGTTTTGAGCCAAATGAAGCTCAATATATAGCATGGAGGAGGGTTGTCCAACAACCACAAACAAGGTCAGAATGGCAGGTTTTAATGCCATGAATGAGGTGAATTAAGGTCATAAAGGAGGCTGCTCAATTGCCCAAGTAATGGGTTGTTAATGGAGGAGTTAATCAGCCAAGTAATGGTTGATTAATGCCTCAAAAAATAGTTCCAACGGAGGTAGAACCAAATTTTCAGAAACTCTGGGGACCAAACTGTAAATATTAAAACTCCAGGGACCAAACTGTAAATATTAAAACTTCAGGGATCAAACTGTAAATATTAAAACTTTAGCGACCAAATTGTACATATGAAACTTCAGGGATCAAACTGTATATTTGGCAGTTCTTTGGTCCAACAAGATAATATTAGAAAGTCCCCACAACCCACATCCCACAGCCCCACGACCCGTGACCCGTGACCCAAATGCCCAAGTAATGGGCTGTTAATGGAGGAGTTAATCAACCAAGTAATGGCTGATTAATGCCTCAAAAAACAGTTCCAACGGAGGCAGAACCAACTTTCCAGAAACTATGGGGATCAAACTGTAAATATTGAAACTTCAGGGACCAAACTATACATATGAAACTTCAGGGATCAAACTGTACATTTGGCAGAGTTCTCTGGTCCAAAAAGATAATATCAGAAAGTCCCCACAGCCCCACGACCCGTGACCCAAATGCCCAAGTAATGGGTTGTTAATGGAGGAGTTAATCAGCCAAGTAATGGCTGATTAATGCCTCAAAAAACAGTTCCAACGGAGGCAGAACCAACTACCGGACCGGACCGGAGGGCGGCGGCGGCGACGCGCGTGTGGGCTTAGCCATGAACCCAAGTACATCTAGGTCTTCCCTCCTTTAAACACATGTGATACCCCTTGGGGTCCCAAACCCTTTACCACATTAGAGACTTATATAGAGAGCAATTCTTCTTATTCCCACCGATGTGATAGATTTGTCCCACACCACATTTTCATGCGTCAAACACCTTACTTCGTAGACCAATATCTCTTTCATTTCTCAATGAAATTTGACTATTCTTGGCCCTACGGTCATTTACTCACTTCGTAGATCATGCATGTGCGAAGAGACAAGGTCTCCAACATTCGGAACACTAGTGTTTAATTCATCAAAGATGGGTGGACGCATCTCCCCGCCAAAGGCAAATTTTCAACAAGTTTTGGTTGGGGTCCCGTTATACGGCTTATACTTCCTAAAAACAATGGTTTCGTGGAGGATAGTCATCGCAAATTTTTGCCTTAGGTATTTCCCTGTGTCCATGGAAATGTTACTATGTCATCTTTGGTCCAGTTTTGTTGCAAAGAATCTCATCTGCGGAAGCTCAAGAAAACGTACTTTGCTCATCTGTCATGAGAAAATGATCAACTTTCTTCATGTACATGTAAATATTCTACAGATTCTTTTCAAACGTCTTTACTGCCACTTGTATTGTCCGTTTTGCCCTCGGCGATTGAAGTCTGCTTGGGTAGGATTCACCCTCTTTGTAAAAGCACACTGTACCTCTGTTCTTTTAATTGCTTTCATGATGCGTATCTTCATCGCTAACAACATTCTTTACATGTTGTGCCGGGGTAACTAGTATTTGTTTGCATGTCGATGACAGAAAATTTGTGCCTGATTTTGACAGAAGGCCTTCCTTTTTCTCTTCTTTATGCTTTCTGGTGCTGAACATTAGCGTTCATTTCCCTTTCACTAATGCAGCTTCCAATTTAGACTGAAAAGTTTTGCCTTCACTAATAGCCTACTTATTTTACGGCGCATTATGGCATAGGTCACATTTTAGTTGTTTTAAGTTAGCCTCAGAGACTTGTGATAGAAAAAGTTAGCCTGAGTTTACTTTATAGTAAGGCTAGCCAGTGGGAACCCGACCCCGATCCCGCCCCGGTCCCGTCCCGATAAAAAAAAATGGTGTCGGGACTCGAAACCGGGACGGGACCTGGGCTCGTCCCACCCAGGCATGTCCCGCCCCAGACTCGCCCCGCCCCGATCCCGCCCCGCACCAACCCTGTCGCGACCCCACCCCCAACCCCCTTTGCAAAAATGACTGTTGCACAACGGTCAATTTATATTTTGGCCATTGTGTAGCGGCCATTTTTCCCCTACCCCCTTAAATTTATTTTTAACCCCTAAGTTATTATATTTACACTTTAACTCAATTTTTTAACTATAAATACATTATTTTCTCTTCATTTTATCTCACAAATCTTCCTACAATCTCTCTAATCTCTCAACTCAATCTATCTCTATACAAGTCTACAATTACATTGATTACTAAATATTTTATTTTATTTGTTCATTTGTATAATTGTATCAAAGTTCAAAAATTGGACTGAAGTTGGCAACTAGCTTGAGGATCATCCATCGAGCAAAGTTTCAATTTTCAATCTCGATTACAAGTCGACGTTACGTCGGCGTATGGTACATTCGTTCCTTATTTAAATTATTATTTTTACTTTATTTTAATTATCACACTTAATTTTATTATCTTTAATTATATATTTGCACAATTAAAATGAAATGATTAAGAGGTATGTTTAAAGGTAAGGGTAAGAGTGCTTCTTCTAGTAGGGGTAACAAGGGCAGATGTACTTCTTCTAGTCATCCTTTTTCTAGACAGTACGATTTGATTGATTACACTCATATAGATGAAACTGGATTTTTAATGATATACCATTAGATGATGAGATATATTCTGCAACTGAACCAAAATTTAATTTAGAAGATAATCTAGATGACACACCCACTAATCTAGATGACACACTCACTAGTGCACCTCAAACTGAAACTGGAACGCCTCCTATTCCCCCCCAGTATGAGATGAGGCCCTACACAACGAAAATTAAAATCAACTGCATGAGATGTTTTTAATATGGACCAAGAGAATCAAGTAGTTAGATGCAAAATTTGTAAAAATGTTTATAAATTTAAAATGAGAAAAGGTCAGGGTGGAACGGGAGGTTTATTGAGACATGTATATAGCTTTCACAAAGCTAGGTGGGATGAATACGAGGCTACAAAGTCGGGTGCGTCAATGCGCTCTCAGTCGGGACAGGGTTCACATAGTGTCCCAGACTAAGTACAGGGCCAAAGATGGCCCGAGATGTGTTGAACATTCAAGCGTCATCAACAAAGAAGACACTCATTAGCGGGAGACATCTTGGAGATTTCAGTTTTATTCAGAGATTGGATACGAGCGGAGCGTAGAAGGTGCAGTCAATCGGAGATCAACGAAGAAGATGACGAAAACTACAACGACATCTTGTCCGACGGAGGTGGAAGCGACGTCGACCAAATTGACCAACAAATTCCAATTCCAACCGAAGAACCACAAGACATTGTGAAGAAATTAGAAAAGGTGTTTATAATTATGTAATTTTTTTTCCAATTTTGAAAATGTATTACAAAAAAATTATATTTCTATTAAATAATATAAGAGGCACAAAAACAGCTTTGGGATGTTTTTATTACATATCTTGTTCAATTATTGAAGTGTTTATATATATTATTTTTTAAACTTAAGTGCCAAAAAAACCCGGTCCCGCCCCGACCCCGCCCCGCCAATACCGGTCCCCCTTTTTGGCGGGATGAGGGACGGGACGGCGTCCTGTCCCTCCAATCCCGGCCCGCCGGTCCCGCCACAACCTCGAACCCGACCCAATCTCCAATCCCGCCGGGACCCGCCCCGCCCCGAACGCGGCCCACTGGCCACCCCTAGTTTATAGTACCTTCTGAAGAGTGTTTAATCTTAACCAAGTCCAGTGACATTCTGAAATATGCAATAAAATGGATTTTGTCTAATAATGGAACATAATTTATCTATCATGTATAGAAGGTGGAATTATAATCCTGGGATTATTATTGGGATAACCATCCTTTGAACCAAACGACATTCATGGAGGACTGGATTCATCACAATAATCATTCCATTAGGCCCTTTTTCGTGTTTCTATGTAGATTTTATTTTGTGTCTTCAAAAAATATTACATATAATTGTTGGAAATTTACTAATGTGGAATTAAGTTTATCCCATTATTTATGACTCGAACAATTGGGGCCCGCACGTCGGAAACGTCGTTTCCACACACGTGCAATCTTAGTGCCAAGTATAGTAAATCTTAGTGCAAGCTGTGTCGCGGCGCTAATTGCATGTTTGGCATTCTGGAGCCGCGGCGCTTCCCAGACAGTGTTTACTCGACGGAATCCCAAAGGTTTGGTTGTTGAGGTGGTTTCAATGGCCTTGAATCCACCCAATAATGGCCATTATTTAGACCATTATGTTGCTGCATTACTTGAGGTTAAATGTCATCCATTACATGGCAATTGAATGCCATTAGGGCATTTGAAAGGCCATCTTGCACACCTATAAATTGATGCCTTTGGCTCAATTCTATAGATGAATAGAAATGAATAAGACAATATACATACAAGTATACAACACCACAAAGAGATTAGTTTTCCTGATAAGCAATCCTTCTCTTAGCAATCTTCATTGTTCGTGTTCTTCGCTGAGGTCATTTGTGTAGGATTTGCACGTTTGATAGTTTGTTGTTTTATCTTGGGAGACTATTGTCCACACTTCTGTAAAGCCTATATACGGGGGCAATCTTGTCTTAAAGACAGAGAGTCATCTCTCGACTCAGCCGGTGGTGTTGTGATTATCTAATTGGTTGCTAAGTGTTTCAGGTGTGAACTTGATTCTCAAAGGACTCTAACTGTTCGGATTCTCAGCGGATCTACAAGCCACAAGTGTAGCAGTTCATGTTCTTGTATTTCCGAATACAAGATCCATATTTGAAGTTCCAATTCAAGATCAAGATATTGACAACTTGTTGTTGTAATCTTTGTTGTTTATCCTTTCGATCACTGTAATAGTTATTTACTATTGCCATACGTGCTTTACATATCCAACAATAATTACTCATACTAGTAAACCTAAAATACTTGATGGCAAAGTTGAAACTATAAAATTTCCGATTACTTAGTAGGTAATAGTAGGTAAAGTTTAGTTGCTTTAATGCTATAAAGATAGTTTTGTGACTTTATTGTTAAAGTATATACAAATAAGTTTAACATGAAAAAAAGTTTAATTAATATAACGTGTAAGGACGGTCTAACGAGAGAAATGAATGTGATTAACACATGAACTCTTAGTATTCATAGGTCCACTGAAGCAAAAAAGACATAGGTCCATTGTCACAATGTGAAACTTCAAGATTGACATAAGTCCACCGTGTCTACAGAAACTAGGTATTGATACTTTTATCTAATAGTAAAAAAATATCTACTTTAAACCTTTGTAATCTCTATAACAACCCTTTTGAAATGTAATCCAAATTTCACAAAATTGTAATTGTGCGTGTGACCCTGAAGAGTACTGCACTGATTGTTAAGTAGCTGTCTTTTTAATGCGGCGGACACTTTGCCGTTTAATTTAGAAGTATATGTTACCTGCATCAAAGCATGTAGCCTAGTGGTTAATTTTTGTTTTCATCGGGGCACTGGTCAACGAAGTAGGTTAAAATCATAGAAAGTTACGTTTAAACTCTAAAACAAAGATTAAACAAATGCTAGTTAGTGATTTCTTTTTTCATTTGCTCTAAACTTAAACTTTGATGTGCAGTGTTATCTGGTACGTATGTTAGTCAATGTAAGAAGCAAACTCTCGTTAAAATAGTTAAGGTAGTAAGCTAATAACCTAGACATTATCGTTTATCACCGATTAAATAGTTGAGATACGAGTAAGTTGGCCTAGATATTTACCATTATCATCAATTAAATATCCGAGATACGAGTAAGATGATATAGACATTTACAGTTATGACAGAATATATAGTCGAGGTCATACAAGTAAGTTGATGTTATCAAAAAATTATGCCCCTAGGGCGGAAAAAAATTATAGCACCCAATATTTTTATCAACCCAATAAATGCATAATATATATCTTCACATATATTCTTATCACTAAATTACATAATTAATTCATTTACCCTCACATGTAGTATGCATGTGCCTATTAATGTGGAAGTGTTGTATATGTAGAAGGGGTATGTAATTTTCATTTACTACTTGATAAATATTCTTGAAGTACCATAGAGAAGTTAGAAAAAAAAAGGTTGTAGTAGTATATATTAAATGTGTAGGTGAAGTATTCATCATTAGGAGCGGCCTGTCCTTTGATAGTAAGGCATATATACTTGCACATATTAAGTATGTAAGGAAAGGACAAGCAAATGGCTACTACTAGCTATGGCCAGGACAAGTTTGCATTATATGCTGCAACTAAAATCGTTCTAACTGTAAAAATTAGAATTTTAATTGAGAATAGGTGAATATACGAGATTATAACTAATCCGCACATATGAATTAAGGTCTGAATAATCAGGAGTTTTATCTTGTTTTCTCTAAAAAAAAATTTGAACTAAATATTCTTGCCTTGCATGATCAATAGTTACCGAGAGGTTAGAAGTATATCTTCGTTTGCAAGAAAGATTATATACTAATCGTGTAAGTGGCTTTTACACAGATGAATTTATATATATATATATATATATATATATATATAAAAGGTTCTTATATTACATATCAGTAAAATTTAATTGTAATAGAAGGAATGAAGGATAGTTAGACCTAGAGTACTTATAATTTTTTTACCAAGTTTTAGTTAATTTTTTTTATCATAGTTACTTATAATTAACTTAGAATTAATATGATTGTAAACATTCTATTTACTATCTGTGCAGAGAAGTTAATAAATCTCTATGACTAGCATTAACTGGCAAATGAAGTTAGGCTTGGTATTTCAAACTTCAAACATACATGTCTGACAATTAGGTCTTCAAGACAAACTCCGGACAAAAAATTGTGACTTCAGACTCGATTTTTTGCTACTTTAGTCGTGTATGTCTGAAGTTGATTCTGAAGTAACACAAAAATTTATAAGCTTTGACCATATATTAAATAGGGGCCCCAAAATCGGATATCTATAAATCATCTGCTATTTGAAATTTACTGACCCGACTAATTTAGATTCACATCATATAAGTCCATTAACGAAGTAAAATGCTCCTCGTGCCAATAAGTTCTCCATTCCCAGAACTATCTCACGTTGATATTGATATATAATTTGAAATGTAATGTTAATCTCGGAGATAGATTTATGAACTGATGATTATAACTATAAGATGGAGTAGTATTTATTTAGTACAAATGAGGGCCATGTTGTGGGCTACTGCATATTGAGGCGCATCATAATATCTCATTAATATAACATAGAGTTAAAATTTTGATCTTTTGAACTTCTTTTATAATAAATAGCAGAAATTCCAGTGAGGTAATTAAATCAACAAAATATGTACCTTTGTTATTCATTTATTTATTTCATATGTACCTTTATAGAAAGCTTAATTTTGTGGCTGATAATTAAACACTTAAGTTATATGGACCATTTCTTGTTAATAGGCTCTAAAATTCTGCCACATTCTTACAGTTGGATTAATTAGGCCTATAACATTAGGGAACACGTGTTAATTAAATTAAATGTTGCAGTTTAATTAGAATTTTGTCCTCTTAGTTCCTTAGCTGTATGATTTGAATTTGGAGTATTTATGTGGTCCCAAATAGATTTTTCATTTCAAGATATATTCATTGCTTATTTCAAAAGTACAATATACTAAAAGACTAATGTTTGGGGGTACCCATTAAGCTAAAGTAAGGATTAACTAAATAATTTGTATTTTTAGGTGAATTCAAGCATGGATTAGTACTAAGATTAGGGGTTGATATACATCTTTATTCATGATGTTAGTGAGGGTATGAGTTCTCTAAATCGGAATAGTGGATGTTAACAGGTGTGTTATCCTAGTTGATGCATTTTCTTCTTTAATTTATTGAAGAATTGAGATTATTTCGGTAAATTGATGCACGAGCTGAGATTTTCATGACCATTAACTTGTTATGATAAACATCATGTAATTTGTATTTTTAGGTGAATTCAAACATGGATTAGTACTATGATTAAGGGTTGATTAACACATCTTCATTCGTGATGTTAGTGAGGGTATGGATTCTCTATATCAGGACTGTGGATGTTAATGAGTGGGTTATCCTAACTGATATATTTTCTTCTTAGATTTATTGGAGAACTGAAGTTAATAAAGTCGCACAAGCTTAAACTCCCATATTCCGTCAACCCTTTTAAAAATAAAGTCGGACAAATGGATCAAGTGGATTTAAATTTGCCTTAATTGAATGTCAAAGTAACTAAATGGTGGTTTGGCCATTAATTTTGTTCTAATAAACATCGTGTAAACTTATAAAGCATGATTTGAGAATTCAAATAATGTTGTTCAAGAGATTTATATATTTTTACTTAATAGACAATCAAATTGTATAATATTACTTACGTACATAAAACTAAAACTCTTACGCAATTTGGTCATTTCCCCTTTTTTATAGGTTAAGATAGTCAGTTGGTAGAATCTAAAAGAATAGTCTATGTTACATGAACCTATTTTAGCAGTTCAAGCTAAGGCACTAGTAGAGTAGATACGGTTGAATTAAGGGCCTAAGTAAGACTATGAAATATACAAAGGTTTTCCTGATCACACTATCTTAATACATTATTGCCTAGGATAATTAACAATGTTATAAGTAACATAATCTTTTCTGGATAGAATTTTGTGAATTATTATAGTTAAATAAACTACTGAAAAGTAGTGATTATTACAGAGTCAGGTGGACCATATTTATTACTGTAGTTCTTCTTCTTCTTCTTCTTTTTTAAAAAAACAATTATAAAACATGAGTTATTTAAGAAATACATCGCTAATTCATCACTAAATAGTCTATAGCTAACATGATATTTTAATAATCCCCCATTAAACAAGATAAACGACAGTTTCTTACTGTATAGTGAAAAAATTATCTGTCGCTAATTTCTGTTTTTTATGAAATGTACATATTATTAAATATCTCCAAAATGACTAAATACGTGATTAATGACAAAATATTCCTTAATTTAAGTTTCTTGCAGTATAGGGTGTTACTTTAGAAATTTATCTAAGGGATCCAACTACTACCAAATTAATTAATTACTGCTCCATTTAGTAAATAGTTAGACTTAGTACGACTATTTTGAGTGTTGACTCTAAAACTGGGAATAGTATACCCTATATATACTTAGCTTGTTAGCCCACAAAATCTATTTCACTGAAATAAATGAAACAAACACTCTCCTCTACTGATGACTGCCTATTAGAGATTACACGTAATGAATGGCGTCCAATTTAATTCTTTCTTGAAAAATTATATTGTTGTATATGAAAAAATTCGTATAAGACAGTTGTACGAATTATAGTATGACATGTGGAGCATGAGGCTGAGTCAGACCCATGTCAGATTACAGTGCTACTGATTTGGTATGCACGGTATCGAAAGCGACACGAGCAGGACCAATATCGGTAATAAAGAAGGCTAAGAGTCATTTGCATCGTAACGGACGACCATTACCAAAACCAATCATG